>OY756945.1:12827500-13292500 GCA_963580275.1 Crataegus laevigata | reverse complement strand
CAGTGCATCAACAATTGGCACGCATCATTTTGAGAGCCGCTTGTGAATATGTGAAAAAACAAACAAAAGTAAATTATATTTTACCTCGGAAGTGACACGTGCTTTCGTTCAAGTGGTATAACTGGACCACTTTTACCCCCATTCTCCTCAAGGTGTGCAAACTGCTTTCTAAATTGATCCACAGCACTGCGTACAAATACAGACAAACATTAGGGCAAAGAACATAAAGAACCTTAACCAATTTATACAACAAAATGTGAATGCTAAAAGAAAATATGGCTGTTCGAACCTTGGATAGAGAAAATTAGTTCTCTCAGTTCCATTTATGTAGTCTTTTAGCAATTGAGGATGGTACTCCAATATCTCCCGGAAAATTAGCTCTCGTATGTCTTCCTTTGTGACCCTTCTCCTTTCAAATTCAAACTCCATCTTCGTAATTGGTTGGCATGATGGTTCCCTCTCAACTCTTGACAGTCCCTTAAAATAAGGATCAGCAAGTGCCTGGTGAAAAAAGAAAATGCGGAGTTCAGCACATTCACTATAAAGTGGCTGGGTATATGCACTAGCTAGATTTCTCACATGTGTTCTAATTCTAGAAAATGGCTGGATATATGCACTGGCACGTGCGAAAAGAAATACAAAGAAAACAGATAGTCTAGTATGTTATGACAAACCTCTTGGGCAGTTGGACGGTCCTTAGGATCAAAGGCAAGCAATCTTTCCAGTAGTCGTAGTGCTAAAGGATCAGCATTTGGAAATTTTTGTGCGAAGCACACTGGTTGTTTTTTCCTCATACTGGTTAAGTATCTCCTTGCCTTTTCATTTCGAACCTGCATTTAAAAGAATTACTTATCAAGCTTAGGCACAAGCGTAAATAAATAATAATTAAAGAGAAAAAGAAAGCATTGTATCAGAAAAAGACGGGTTACCCGGGATATGGTATCTAGTGATGGTGTCCCAAGAAGATCAGTCATCAAATCCAGCTGGTGAACAACATTCTTTCCAGGAAAAAGTGGCTTCCCTGTCAATACCTCAGCAAAGATGCAGCCTATACTCCATACATCAATCGCAGGGGTATACTGCATTCACATGCTTTCACGAATTAATAGGTAGAAAAAAAAGAAGTACTTGCTCATGAACTAGGATCTTATTAGAAAGTGATTTACACAAACAACAGGCATGCCACAACTCCCATAAGTTCAAAGTAATGATCGTAAGAATGCAGCTGTTATGTGTTGCATTTGGATGCACTACCTTAGGCAAATGACAGTATGGAAGCTGGGCTGAGTTACTAAACTCAGATCAACAGACTTGTAAACTCGTGCCTACTTAAACTGTAATGGAATAAAATTATTCAAGAAATCTTTGAGAAACTCTACCTTAGAGAAAAAGGATCCACAGAGCTCTGGAGCTCTATACCATCTAGTTGCAACATAATCCTGCAGATGTCCCCAAAAATTATGAATAAGTATTGGTGCTATATTTAAAACATAATGTTGGAAACATTGTCACATGCTCTGAAAATCACTCTAGCACTGATAAAATACATAAAATCACAAAATTACATACTGTCCAAAATATTGTCGTAGGCGTATCATTGAACGCAACTCTTGCTAGCCCAAAATCGCAAATTTTAAGCTTACAATTTGCATTTGCCAATATGTTCTTCGGTTTCAAATCTCGATGGTAGACATTTGCTGCAGTCAAATTAGAGGTATCAGATATGTCCAAAATATCCGAGCATCCTCCACCACCCCCACTCCCCAACCAGAAAAATAAGAGACACGGAGGAGGGGAAGGAGAGAGAACGAAAAAAGAGAATCCCAATCATAAGAGTACAATAAAAAATCCAAATGCAGAACAGGTCAATCAACCACTAGAAACACCAGGGAACTCAAGAACATATGTGCAGATACACACAAAGAAGAGTGAGAAGTACCGGTGTGAATATACTTCAATGCACGAAGCAGCTGGTAAAGAAAGAACTGATAGTGTTCTCGTGTCAGATCATCATTAGCTTTGATAACTTGATGAAGATCTGATTCCATGAGCTCAAAGACAACATAGATATCTTTAAAGTCTCTTCGAGAAGGTGGTAACATAATGTGCTTAATTTCAACAATGTCGGGATGTCGTAGAAGTCTGAGAAGCTTTATCTCACGAAGAATACGAGCGGCATCAGATATATGCTCAAAAATGTCATGTATTTTTTTTATTGCCACTTTTTCTCCCGTATGTGTGTCTATTGCTGAGCAAACAACACCATAGCTTCCCTTCCCGATAACTTCCTGAATTTTGTACCGATTGGCATCACCGTAATCCGAGAAGAAGTCCATCTCTGTTTGATTCTGTTGCATTGACTCCATTCAATCAGAATACAGTACAAAAAAAAAAAAAAAAAAAAGTCATATGATCAAAGAGTACCATATAATTCTAAACGAAAATGAGCATAGGAGTTTTTTGTATAACCATACAACAAGTCTGAGCACAAAGACATCAGACTGACAAACAAATTTACAAGAATAGCACACATTGATATACATATATACATATATATATTATCATACGTCGTCGCTCTTAATAATACAGTTTTAGAAATATCATAAGATACCATGCAATCACTACAATATTTCTAATATGTTCCAACTTCCAGATTATATGATAATTCACACTAACCATGTTGATAGAGTTATAAGATCGCACTAAATCCCCTGTGGTTTCTGAACATCTAATCATATAAGGACAAAATCTAAAAGTCCTAAATGTCAACTTCAAGAAAATTTAAAAAAGAACAAAAATAAATAAAAAATAAAAAATAGAAAACAAAAAGAGCACAACAAATACCTCAAATTTTTACAACTATTCCGGCAGTTTTAGCAGTAAAGGGCCAGGCAAAGAAAAATGACAGAAATAAAAACTGATGCAGAAAAAGGAGATATATAAAAGGCCCCGCGGAGAGAAATATCATTTTATTAGAGAGGAATCCAGTCCAGAAAGAGAGGGGCAGAGAGCCATGAAATTGGCATATAATGATCTCAAAAGAGAAGCATAAGCATTCAATTCAATTGAATAAAGCACCAGAATAAGAATGAAAACATAATCTTTCAAAGGAACGCATTAACTTATGCCGTTATCCATTATGAGTCTATGACTGTTACATAAAACAAAAATTGAATCAAACAGCTGCTAATTATAGATAAGTAAGATCAAAGAACCAAAATTATGTCCCACTCAATCAGCAGACCAAAAAACTCCAATTCAAATCTCAATTTGCACAAAGATCTCAACTTTCATGATAAACCAATAGAATAACACAATTTGACTGCACCAAATTTCACAAACATGAATCAAATCAAGTTTCAATAAATAAAACAGGATTGCAGTTATTGATACATAATTACTTCAACAAATCAAAGAACTGGAACAATTAAGAGACTAAGTAACAGAAACAGTCACCTTCTTGGAGTGATCCTGCTGCATTTCTGTGTCAAACCCAGAACTCGAAATCTCGAAAACTAGAAAAACTGAACCAAAAAGCTGTTAGCCAGCTGAGATCAAGCAAAAATAGAAAGAACCCAGGTCCTCAAATTCCACAAGGACTCAGCCACATTTGCCCCACCTCCCCCTGCTCCTTATGACAAGCCCACAATCCCACCTTACTGTCAATCCCAACTTCACCCAGCATAGAACCCACAAGACCAAATCCCTCATGCACTCCTCCAATTCCGATTGCAATCCTCCCAAAACCTCACTCACTGAGCAATACCAATAAGGCAGCCCACCAACTACCACCATAAAGCACCCAACACATAAAGCTTTAACATTTTCCAATCCTGAAGCAAAACCCACAAAATAAATTGTACCCTTATGTAATTTAACTTGGTTTCGAAGGAGAATGGGAAGAAAGATGAAGAAAAAGCAACAGTGGGAGAGCCACACAGCTCGTATTCTGCAAGATCGGATAACACCGACAAAAGGGGTGAGAGGACTCACAGAGAAGAGAGAGGGGGAGAGATGTGAGGAATAAATCTAGGGGGGGAGCAAGGCAAGTAGATGAGGTGGTATGCTATCGTGATCGTATGCAGAAACGTATTGATACGGAAATAAAAGATGTAAAAGGATGGAGTATACAGAAAGGCGGTGGATATGCAATTGAGAGGAAATGTAGGGGTTGTTCCGAATAATCTGGTTTTGAGGGTGAGTATGCAGAAATTTTCAAGTATTGGGTAAGTAACGGAAACAACTCAAAAAATATATTATTTTCTCCGCTTATGACATGTAATATATTGCTTGAATATCTGGTACTAGAAAATATCTCTCGCGACGCGTGAGTGAGTTGGCAAATTAGCACATTCCGTATTAGGTTTCAATATTACTCAATTTGCATTCGACTAAGGTTCTCTCCTCTCTTCTTTCTATCTCTTTCCGTCCCATTCTCATACATTCTCTTATTTTATTTTTCTCTTACTATAAAAAATTAATATAAGATGTTAATGTGACTTAAACGTGACTGTTCAAATAAAAGAGAATGAGAGGAAAAACAAGAAGGCAGAGAATTATACTCTATTTGCATTTATTTTTCTTGCTGATTCACAAATCAAACGGTGCTGGACATGTGGTGGAATTTGAGTGGTTAAAGGTAGGTTGGTGAGGGAGAAATTTTTAGTGACGGGAAACACGTCTGATATACTATATGTCGTAATAAAAGTGGTTGATTATTTAAAATAAAATTTCAACACTTAAAATATGACACTTAGTATATTGAATCGTGTTTCCGGTAAACCGAAAATTTTTAGCTAGTGGGACAAGGTGGGAGGTAAAAAGGCGACAAGTGGTGTTTTTTTTTTGACAAACTATATTATCTACATTAAGGCCTCATAATGTGTTAATAATAATGTAGTTCAAATTTGTCTTTATCAATAATCGAACTTAAAACCTCCCATCACTTACAAGTGAAGAATAATATCACTAGACAATAAAGATTCAGTTTAAATACAAAAGATTTAAAAAGAAAAAAAATATATATGAAAGAGAAAGAAGTTTGTGATAAATTTTACTTTTATTCTTTATCTTTTTTTTTTTTAAAGCACAATTGGTTTTGTGCCAAAATACTTCAATGCCCATAATTTTTTAGTTGATATAATTTTCTAATTATGCATGAAAAGGTATAATACCCGTTTTTTTTTTTTATGTCGACAAAGAATTTAATTAATAAGGTAGTATTTATTATCATGGAAAGGGATTCGCTCCGGATCCGTTCCTCATAATCCACCAAGTTCGGGAATTCAGGCCATTGAAATTTGATCAAACGACTAAAGTTATTATAACTTTTAAAGTGGGCACATGTTTATAGTTGTTGGATCAAATTTTAATGATTCAGATCCCCGAACTTAAGAAGGAATCCGGCGATGCTCTCTTTCCGATTATCAGAATTATAACAATAATCAAATAAGATAATTGGATTTCAAACATTAATGATTATTTGATAAATTAGTCCAACATCCGCTACTAAATTAGTCTTCCGAAACATATGTTAAAAATGAAAGCTATCAAATTGTATTTGTTGAATAATTTTGTCGAGCATGTTAGTGTTGTAGGCATAATTTACTGAACAATTATGGAGGCCTAGAGAGAGAGAGAGAGAGAGAGAGAGATGCGGCAATAAAGAGGAGAAGAGAGAGTTGTGTAATTGTGAGGTGTGATTTATTCACCCCATTGTGCCTCTATTTATAGTAGTAGAAAGGGCAAACCCTTTCCCATAAGGATTACAATACTTAATAAGTAATCTACTCCTAATAGGAATATAAGATACATTCCTAATCTACTAGGATTTACACAATCACATTCCTATTCTAAATAGGACTGCAACACTCCCCCTTGAGTGTGTAAATACTCAAGTAAATGGCGCATCAGGTCTTTAGTGATGAAGCAGGTACAGTTGATGAAGTCGTCGGCACAATGGGCGAATGCGAGTCTCAAATCAACGGAAGAATGCATAAAAAGTAAAACTCACAAAACCTCGCTATGGTAAAACCCAAGGTGGGGAAAACCCATAGTCTAAGGAGAAAAGTGAGAAGTTGCATTAAGTCAAAACTATACGTCTTTTGGACGCAAGTAGAAGAGCTCTCAAGGGTATGATCAGCCCAGGATGGGTGCCTCGTTAAAACCTAGTTAGGTAGCAAAAACCCAGTGGGAAAAATGCTCGTAATCGTAGGGAAAAAGAGTACATTAAGATCAAGTGAGTATACTTCTGGATACTCCCCCTGAGTTTGACATAACTTCCAAATGAGAACTACAAGCATTGCATATAATAGTTAGGCATACCAATTCCTCGGACAAGCTTCTGGAAGGTTGACTTCGGCAGTGACGTCGTGTAGAGGTCGGCAAGGTTGTCTGGGATCGGCTTGCATGACTTCAATCTCCTGATGCTTTGCTGATGTAGATGTAGACGCAATATGTCTTGGCGTTGACTTTGTTGATGTATCATGGCTTGGTCGGGTTGATACATGCGGCATAATCTTCATGGATCGTTGTCGGGACTCAACGATGGATGAAAACACAGCAAGTACTACGAACATGCTCAACAAGAACTCCTAACCATGTCTCACTTGTTGCGTAGTGAAGTGAGGTGAGTCTTGGAACGATTCGAAGATTTCGCAACTAAGGTCATATCATGGACCTCCAAGATATTGCGATGTCCCTAACGGTAAAGACATAACCATTTGGGGATTTTGCCTTGTGCGGGTTTGATAAGTAACCTGCGTCAGCATAACAACAAGGCAAGCATCATTTCGAGGATCAGGGGGGTCGGATCCGCTAAGATGCGTTGGGATTTGCCCTCAGAATACCTTCAGGGTACGTCTTTAATACCAATTCAGTGGTTGCGTGTAGGCGCGGTGCTGCATCTTTACCAAGATCAACAGCGAAGGAGATGTCTTGTCTAAATACAATGAGCTAAGTACAACGAAGCGCAAAGTTGAACTTAGATATGGAATTTCGGATTCCATAACCTCTTCAAGGGTCTCATTTACATATAACGTATGGACGATCAAAGGTATACTCAAAAGTAACACCTTCGTGGTTTTGAAACTTTTTGAACCAGTCCATGTAATTCTTCAGGAACTTACATGTCAATCTCCGTATTTATATCCCCATGGAGAAACACTAACCACATTTCATAATGCTGCTATCAATCACAGGACGTTTTGAGAGAAACCTTGCGCCATAAGGCGTGCATCATATCGCACTATTTCATTCATCTCATAACGCTTCCTTTCCCACTTGTAACACAATAGGGTTACCTTGGGCAGTGTAGGAACGACAGGTCCAATACACACTTTGGTAAGGAATTTGACCTAGATTGTAATATCAGTTGTCCAATCAGTTCTATGTTGTCACTTAATCAACGGAACACGGTTCGATATCGTCGCTTTTCATTTATGTCGGTAGCTACCATATAAGTGAAAACATCATCGATGATAATCTCATTTCAATTCCATTTTTCTCATCCAAACTAGTATACTGGACCAAGAACTTCATGTCTCGGGAGTAATCCGGATTAATCTCATGAGATGGAAATGATTTGAGACAGCGATCGAGTTTAGATTCATAGTTGTGCCGTGTCTTCCTCTTCTAGGGAAGTGAATCCTACGAACCAAATGATCTGTCGTACTCCAGGCCAACAGGGGCGTCCAAACCGTCCAACAGGGGCGGCACACCCTTCAGGGATGTTGACTCGACGTCCGTTAAGTACGTCTATCCTTGCAGGCATGTTTGCAGCTGGTATATGATCTCGTCACTTTAGCTAGATCAGAGGAATGCATCTGGAGCAACATTCTGAAATTTAGAATTCATCGCACTTGCTTATCACACTTGTGCGGTATGGGGATCGAGATGAGACATAGTGGGCAACGTCCACGCAACTTCGCGCCGTTCTACAGGAACGTTGACGTTCTTATCTCCCCCTAACGGTGGGAAGATTGTCTCATTAAAGTGACAATCCGCAAATAAGCGGTAAATAGATCGCATGCAAGGGCTCGAAAAGAGCTAGTGTGAAGGAGAATCATGATCGACAAAAGATACACATCCTTCTTTGAGGACCCATGGTGGTACGTTGCGGCGGCGCAACTGGGCACATGGAATGCTCACCCAAATGCGTAAATACGAAAATCGTCAGGTTCGTACCCAGTAACCAACTGTAACGTCATATAGGTTGGGTGGCAATGGGCCTCAAGGCAGACCAACATAACTGCGTACAAGATTGCATAGCCCTAGGCAGAAAAACCGAAAACTTGGTACTTTTACCAAAATTCGGGTGATCATTTAAATTGCGCTTTATGATCACTAGGCAAGGCTATTTGGGGTGAACATGGGAATTCAATGTCCAATTAGAAACCCAAAACAACATGCAATACTTTATCGAAAACCGTCGATATAAACTCTCCGGCATTATCCAGTCTCCAGGACCTTAAGGGATAAGTAAGGTGGTGAACCCATAATCGGCCAAGAGGTTTAGCAGTAATGTGTGTGCGGACAAACATGTGACCAGTTTGTCGATTCATCAATCAAAACCATAAGTCTTTATATGGTCCGCATTTTGATTGGATTAGTCCACATATATTCCCTTGAATCCACTTATGGAAAAGAGGTGATTTCGTATCTTTGCGAGGAATGATATAGAAAATCAATTTCCTTAATGAGCAGGCTTGGCAAAGTGTGCTTGTAGGCACAAGATCCTTACTTCGGGTAAGGAGATGCGTCGTAGCATCATTGTTCGACCTAAGTGTCCCAAAAGGTCATGCCAAAGTAAGGAAACTGCTCAATCACCCAGCTCTAGGCCGGCCACATGTGGTGTATTCCCAGTTGGGAGACAACCCATTGGCCCCAAATCAAAGATTCATGCTCATTTTTGGAGGTGGTGCAAAAATATTTCACTCTATTTTCTTCAGTGGTTTCATTTATGATCATTGTCATCTCGAATATCCTTAAAAACTCAACGTCAGGGAGAATTCAAGGTCCCTTAAATGGTGATGCAGTACCATTCATACAACGAGGAGCGTGCCAATGCTCTTAATCAGGTTGGATAGACCTGAAGTCGTTGTTAGAGATGTGATTTAGGTGTAAAGTTAGTGTGCGTAGTACGCATTCGTCCAGACAACTAATTTTCCCACATTCCTACCTAATCACGTGTTTAATTGAATCGGTCACATGTACTAAGAAACATGATTCAATTAACTCATATTCGAGGACAATATCAATAAGATTATCCATAAGTAAAACATACACCAAACTTGAATCCAAGAACATGGAAAAATGTTCACAAAGTAAATAGTTTACTAAGGGGATTCGGCCAATAAGGCCATCCATGTCAAAATTATGCTCTTCCAACGGTGTTTGGTGGAGCAAAATTAATCTCACATATTGACTACGAGAATGGTACTCCTTAACAACATTGGTAGGGGCACGAATAGGTGCATAACCAATGATCTATTCCATCGAGATGGAAGTAGATTCTGCAGGGTTAAGGTTCGGGAATACTATCCCTTATTCTTGAAGTTTTAGGTCTTAGGTGCCAAGGATCATGCTTCGGGCATGATGCCACACCTTGGCATGCCCTGATTCTACCATATGATTGTGGTAGTAATCAGATCCGAGAATTTGGTAGACTTATGCTTTCTACACTTGTTGCTTCAGGAGCAAGTTAGAAATAAGGAAGGACGAGAAAAGTATTCTCTATTCAAAATTCAATCGGATTTATAAACTTCAGAATTGTACTCATTCATGGACGTAATCATGGTATGCTTCGGGCAATATCTTTCATGATTAAACAGTCCGTAGAAGCGAGCCAAAGAGCCATGGAATCCTCCTTCGGAGGTATTTCCATTTGTAATGCTTCGGGCATAAGTCTTCGAATGAAGATCATGGCGGAGGCGTATTCAGCTCTTCCATGCCATTGTTGGCTTCAATGGTTGCTCAACTTCTTAATAGTCAAGTGGAGATTCACGTCTTGTACCCCACATAAAGTGGTTTCTATTAGAAACGTCCAAAATAAGGGAAATCAAACTTGTGACGGTTCGACAATCCATTGAATTTGGAGGGAACAAGGTTGTGATTGGTGCTATGGGAAGGAATCATCCATAAGCATCAAAGTTAGAACACTCGAGTTCTAAGACATGGTTTCATGAAAAACATCAGGTTTTCATGGGTGTATTGTTTTATGAAAACTTCGGGTTTCAAAGGCACTAAATTCGAAACTACAGGTTCGATTTAGTTTATGAACGTTTAGTTCATAAAAAAGAGGTTCCTGCAAGAACACAGAATGCAATATACAACTAAGTGTAGTGGATTTTGAGGTTCTTCGGGAACTCAAGTGTGAGTGCTTCGGGACTACGAAAGTGAGTCAACGGTTCAAAGAAGAGAAATAAATTATTGAATCGTTAATGTCCAAAAGTGATCTTCAGGTCAATAATTTTGGATTCATTATCAGATTAATGGACTGCAGGTCACTTTTAATTAATTCAATAAATTGAGACCAAACGGGGTCGATTGTAGAAGCAAAATAATATTAACATACGGGTTAAAATTATTTATAATGCTAAAATAATAGCATGTGGATTGAAAAAAAATGCCCCAAAATAATTTGGGCTTTGTGCCGTGGGTAAGTGGGCACGGTTTGGGTGCCTTAAACGTAAGGCAAGGCCCAAAGGACCTCAAGTGGTGGTTGCAGGCCACGGGTGAGGAAAAACCCCCAGCCGCAACTGGGTTGGGTTTTGGGCCGCAATGGAGGGTCACGGTGACGGCCCAGCAAAAGCTGGCCGTGAGGTATGCTCGGGACAGCCCAGCCGCAAGGTTGGGGTCATGCAGGGACGCGGGCCGCAGGGGCTACACCCAGATGCAGGCCGTAACGCGGGAGGCCCAGCAAGCTAAGCTTGCGGACAGTGGACCGAGAGGATTAGGGCTGCAGGCCCAGCAAGGACAATTCAGGGGCGAAGCCTGGTGTCCGGATTGCAAAGGATGGTGCAGTGCCACACCAAATCCGGTCCCCTTTTTGTTTTTTTTTTTCAAATCCCTTAGGGTTTAGGAAACCCTAATTTGCTTCTAATTTATTTCAATTATTTGACTCACAAATTCCACATAGCGATTTATAATTGCGTAATGCATGAAACAAATATATATATTGACAAATATATGAACATATACAATATATATATCGGAAGGTAAATATAAATGTAGGGGTTCATGCATCATGGGGAATGTTTTCATGCTTCAAGGTCGTTTCAAATATCTTACTTTATTTTAAGCGTACCTGATTGGCAGAAAACTTATAAAAGCCTTTGAATTTGTAGAAGATCCTTCTCAGAAGGCCGAAATCGCGTCTCCAATGCGTTGTATCACGTTCAACAAAGAAAAATTAAATTGAATCAATATCATGTATATTAATTCAAAATAATAATAAATTAATCTCAAAAAGAATAATTAAAACGTAATACTCCCCTAATTGAAGAATAAACTCTCTTGTTAGCGCAGCGTCAAGAGCGTGATGATAACGTGTTGTAGGCATAATTTACTGAACAATTATGGAGGCCTAGAGAGAGAGAGAGAGAGAGAGATGCGGCAATAGAGAGGAGAAGAGAGAGTTGTGTAATTGTGAGGTGTGATTTATTCACCCCACTGTGCCTCTATTTATAGTAGTAGAAAGGGCAAACCCTTTCCCATAAGGATTACAATACTTAATAAGTAATCTACTCCTAATAGGAATATAAGATACATTCCTAATCTACTAGGATTTACACAATCACATTCCTATTCTAAATAGGACTGCAACAGTTAGCTTTTTTTTCTTTTTCTTTCTTAAGAATCTATGTGAAAAAACATTATCAATTTTTTTTATGAAATAAAACAAAGTACCAAACTTAAATGTTACTTTTTTTAAGTAAGTTAAACGTGATTATCATGAATAAAAGTTGTCTAAGTAAAATTAGATAGCCCCCAAACCACTCAATATAACCCATAAAACAGTCCATACAAAACTTTTAGCTAATTTATTGTTCTCTTATCTACAAAATTAGTTGGTCACTTAGGGCCAGTTTGGGATTGCTGTGCTTTTTTAATAAATTGTTTATGATGTGATTTAAGAATAATCAGTTGCAAAATGAAGCAATTAGCATTTGATAAACTGTATTTTTTAAAAGTGTTGTGAGTATTAAAAATAGTGTAAAAGCAATGTCTAGAATGATAAATAATGTCATTGTATACAATTACTGAGCTTGTTACATAGATTACAAATATTCGACTTTTTAGCTAAAGTGGTCATTGAGATTTGTCTAACTCTTTACTTTAGTTTTTGAGATTTGAAGTCAATAAAAGTGGTCCCTGAGATTGTCCGCTATCAATCATTTTGGTCATTCAATGAAAAATTATGTTAAATAAGGATCCAAATGACAAAATTACCCTCAATATAATAAACAATAAGCCAAAATCATTTGACAAAATTTGAGGGTATTTTTGTAATTTTGCCCTTATTTTATGGAGATTTTTCAAGAAATGATCAAAATGATCGATTGCAAACAAACTCATGGACCAATTCTATTGATTTCAAATCTCAGGGACCAAACTAAGAAATTATGTAAATCTCAGAAACTATTTTGGCTAAAAAGCCAAAATATTCTAAGAGCTCAACTTCGTTTTTTATTAAAGCCGTTGTCTAGAGGCCATTGCTTTTAAAATAAGTAGTATATTTTATTTTTAACGAACACTTTTTACTGCTTAACTTTAAAGTGAAGCAGTTTTTGGTAATACAAAAAAAAAAAAGCAAACTGGGCCTCAGTACTACGTCTAATGGCATCATCTTTATTTGTTTTTTTTTTCTTCTTCTTATGTCGGTCGAATTGACGACCCCGTGGACCTCATGTGAAATACAAAGCCACTAGCCCATAGAGAGATCGAGTATTCCTCTTTATATGTAAGAGAGATGTCTTAGGTTCGAATTTCGCCAAAGACAAATTTGTACCACATTATTGCTAGCACAATGTGAAGCTAAGCCCACCCCTTCTCTCTTAGTATAGATAATATAATTTATTAAAAAATCAACAAAATTAGCCTAACCTATGGTCACATTAAATATTTATTAAATCGGCTGAGTGAAAGTTAATATACCTCATAACAAATCGGAACATGTCATAATATGTACTTTAGTAGTCAAATAAGGAGTATGATTTTCTCCCCTCCTATTCTCATCCCCTTCCCCGTCCTCTTACACATTGTTTTTTGTCTTTTTATCTCCACAAAAAAATCAATCTAAAATGTTGACGTGTTTTAATCGTAGTCATTCAAGTAGGAGGGGAAGGAAGGGGAGAGAGATTAGAAGATGAGAGAATCATCTTCCCTCAAATAATCATACCTCATGCCATTCAGTATTATATTTATCTTCACTTGTAAGTGAGAGATCTTATGTTGCCCATTGTGTGGCTTAGCCGAATTCCCCCTCCCCTTAGTGTAATATATCATTGTACTAAAAAAATAATAATCATACCTCATAACAAATTTAGGGGTTGTATTCAATTGGGATTTTGAGAGATTTTAATTCCTTTTACAAATTCAAAGGGCATTGAATTAGGTTTTTAAGTAATTCTTTGAAAGTCTAGGTGTATTCAATCATGATTTTAAAGGACTTTATAATATTTCACGTGTATTCAATTAGAAATTAGTTTTTTCGACAAAAAAAATTAGAAATTAGTTTTAAAAGATTTGTAAAAGTTAGGGTGACACACCCGTACCCGAAAGTAGGACGTGCTGGCCGTCACGTGAGTGTGACGAAGCCAAGTGCACAGTGCGGAAGCGGGATCATTAACGAAGTACGAACTAATTAAAATCAAACGACTAGCAACCTAGATAAGATATTGTGCTAGAGTGATAATATAGTACTTATACATAACCAGAGCGTACTAAGTCATAGTGCAGTCAAGCATGAATAAATAAGTTCGAATACACCAACGGGTGTCCTACATAATAAATAGTCTGTCAGAACTGCCGAATAGTCCTCGCTAGCCATCACAAGTACTCAAGCTATCTAGAACCTAGAGGGGCGAAAAACAAAATTGAGTGGGTCAACAAAACAAATCTTTTCGAAATCATTCTTTTCTCAAAAGTATAGCCCCTCACTGTAAAACCTGTATAGTTTCCCAGAAAATAATACGTACATATATATCACAACCTTTCTCAGCATAAAACATTATCAATGTATCTCACAATATGCCATGCAATGTGTTTCAATGCCAATCTGAATCTCATAAGTCATGCCATGCGATGCATTTCAATAACCATATCACTACTAGATATCAACTCAACCCTCGGCTGTACATATAGCTCATAACATCTCAATCTCATCGTATATATACATTGCACATACATCAATATCCTCATGAGGTCATCATCATATCACTGTATCAATATAAGAATGCTCTAGTGCTACAATCACGTGAAGACTGTGTGAATGAACGCGGGTCACCTACATGTCGAACCCACTCAAAGGTGATCTATACGACAAGACTGTGCACCTAACTTGGATCCAAGGCGAGCATGCGGCGCGGGAGGTGAACGCCACGTGAAAGACTGTGCCCCTAACTCTGGGTGTGAGCACTAACAATATGTGCAGGTTTATGAGCTAACATATCACATCATATCTCATCATATATCGTCTGTTCTTTCTCAACAATGCATGTACCTACCTGGTACTTACCTGGCGTCCTCGGCACCAACATATGCATGAAATGTATATAAGAATACTCATGCATCAATATTAAGTCATATGCATGGCGATAAAAACGTAATTTTCATTTAAAAGCTGATTCTGGGAAAATTCATTATATGTATATAGGTTATACGGAAAATAGCTACCTACTCATTGATAAGTCGCCGGGTCGTAGCCCCCCCACATCTAGCCTGGCTACGCTCGTCCTCGGAATACGTTTCACCTATATGAGAAATTACTAAAAATACGTTATTTAAGCACATATACGTCATTACGGAAATAACTTCTCATACATAGCTCAATTTGGGCATATGAATATACCAACGCGACCTACTCGACGTCACGGACGTCAACATAATTTTAAAATAATTTTTCTCGGGCCCACGCGCCTGCCAGGGCACGGTGCTACGCACCCCCACGCGCGGCACGTGTCATCCCTGTCCCTGGGTTTGCCGGACTGGTCTCACCGGCGACATTTCAAACGGTTATAACTCGTCCATTTCTCAACCATTTTCGATGTATTTTATATCAAAATGAAGATCTCGACAATATGAACAAAAACGTACCTGTTTCGACCCCAAACTCGCCGGAAAATGGCTCGATAATTCTGGCCAACTTTCGAAACTCCGATTTCGTTGCTCCGACGTCCAAATCCTTCAAACGAAGCACTCCGAGCTTCCTTAGGACCTTCTTAAGCTCCCTATAAGCTTAGAATTCCATAAAAATCAACCATCAATTTTTGCATGAATAGTACCAAATCGGAGCTCGAGGTTTCGACGTGAAAACGAGTTAGTTCTTACCTGAAAATGATGTCAATGTACTCGTAGGGACCTCAGGATCACGATGGTGGTCTTTGTTCGTTCGATCTGTGAAGGTTTGATGGGTTTGTGGGTGTGCCGTACGACAATGGAGAGAGAGAGAGAGAGAGAGAGAGAGAGAGAGAGAGAGAGAGAGAAAATGTCGAGAGTGAAAAGAGAGAAAGTCTGAAAGGGACACGTGATGGAGAGAGACTGACGGAGAGAGGTGAGGGTGAGAGGTTGTGTGTGTGGACCAAAATCATCCAAATCAAAGGATGTAAAAATATCTCATTGGTTCCCATAATTAAGGGTAGTCCATTATTGGTCGCCCTCACATACACACATCCATACGTACATGACCCCGAAGGGGTGATTCCGTCAATTCATCACTTAATTAATATATATATCGGGACGGTTTGTCACATAGGGAATTCGAGAGAATTAGAGAGATTCCGTAGTGAATTTTAAGCATTCTCAAAATTTACCTCTCCCCTTGAGAATTTGGAGAAATACACTCAAAATTTTACGTTAGAATCCTTAAAAATCAATTAAACTCCATTAAAAGTCATGAATATATAAATTTATTAAAATTATTCGAAATCTCAATTAAATACACCACTTAATCATGCACCACATATGTTAATCAAGACAATGCTTCAAGGACGAGTAGTTTTCAAACTTTATTTAGGAATCTATCTAATTGGTGAATTATATAAATAGTCTGCATCAATTAGTCAAGTCACATAAAATCTAGTTCCATGAGCCAATACTTGAGAAGTAAACTTTACAATGGGCTCGCCAAATAATTTGGTTCGACTTTATCTTTAACGAAAATCGAACATAAGATATTTCATTTACAAATGAAGAGAAATATCACTAAACTATAGTATTAAGTGACAACGTCTTATATTATATTAAATATGGTTGATAGACATATAAGCCAACATCACAATATATTCAACATGTTATTTTCTGTCTAGACTCACGCATTTATATAGGGATGTTACATTTATATATTAATTTCAATAAAAGCAACCAAAATAAAAAAATTAGTTGAGGGTTATCTTCTCGTTTTTGTTATATGATTGGGCTTTTGTATTGTATTTCAGTTACGTTTGTAAGCGTAAAATGGTATTCTTTATATCTAATGTTCTTAATCAATGGAATTGTTTTTGTATCTTAAACAAAAAAGAGTTGATCATGCCCATAAGTACGGAGCGTACTGCTCTTGTGCTATATAATCATGTTTTTTTGTTTCAATTCGGATTTACATTCATGTATTTGGTACCTACATTTTACACACACACACACACACACACACACACATATATATATATATATATATATAACTGAGATATATTTTGATCCGTTTGGTACCGAATTGTTTGTTTTCTGTACTGAATTAGAAACTTGAAAGGAAGCACCACACCTTCCACATGGACGTTTTATCCAACCTCAATTGACTTTTCGTGTTGGATTGAGGAAATTAGGCAAGAAAATGTGCCAAACCTCAAGTTTGTTGTGTTTTTTTATTTTATATTATCTTTATGCGTTGATATTGTATGTTTTAATTTATATAAATAAAAAAAATTACATGCATGAATATAAAATGGGTGTATTGACTTATTAAAAAGATTGTGTTCCCATCGACAGGCTAACAAATTAAACCAGAGAGAATGATTTTCTTCCTACATTAACAGCAAAAAAGGAGAGCAAAGAAAGAACATTAACAAAACTGAACAACATAATCCCACTTATAAAAGCTGAAATTAAGAGTTTCTATACACTGCTCTCTTTAAGGCCTTTGACTTTATTTTGTGTCTTAAGAAAATCAAACTTGATCGTATATCTCTTGCCGAATGATAAAACATTTTACCAGCAGATCTATACACCAGCTTTTAAATGTGTGTGTGTGTGTGTATATATATATATATATATATATATATTGCATTATTTCAAGGTACGTATATACTGGCTAGGTTTCAAGTGTGCATGCTTGTTACATGACTTTGCATTAAAATTGTAGAAGAAGAGGACAATAATTTGCTCTAAAACTCAGTATTTCAAAGAGAAGCTTGCACACAAAAATATATGATCCAAAACGATCTCGATCACTTCAAACCACTTTTAAGGTTGAAGTTTGGAGAAGTGGAGGCCGACCACAGAACTTGGTAGGCACAATAGCTGATTCCCTTTTCTGATATGGGTCATGTAGGCATCCATTAATCATATTAAATATTGAATTTAAACTTCTTTTATCTTTGTGAAAGAAAAAGAAAAGTTGTTTGTCCAATCATTCTTAATAAAAAAAAATATAAAAAAAAGGAACTTTAACGAAAAGCTCATGGTACTGTTCACTTTAACGAAAAACCACATTTTTACACTAAAAAGTCAATCCTGATACTATTCATTTTACCCTTTATTTTGTCCTTATCGTTAAAACTCAAAGTTTTCAAGCCCTTTTCATTAGTTTTCCTAAAAAAAAACCCAATCTCAATCTTTTTTTTTTTTAAAATAAAGAACTAATAGGAATGTTTACATCTTTGATCAAAATATTAAATAACTAATATGATTTTAAAAAATGACACTTATGAGGATTACAACAAAGATGGCAAGATATAAAGAAGGCAAGCGAATGCCGCTCTATTACACAAGCACATAACAAATCTAAGCACCACGCTGATCGTATGTGGCACGCTCCTCGATTATTATATTTTGCTTTCTTTTCATGGTTGTATGGTTTGGTTCATAGCAAAAGACAAACATATATTATGATATATGTAGCACAAAATAGCATTAGAATACAAAATATATACGTAGATATCCCTTTCTCCAATAGCTTGCCGTGAAGACTCCACAAGCTACTGATTTAAAAAAGATGATTTGCCCTTAAAGTTAAAGGATTATTAAGATTTAGATTTACTAATTCCTTTCACAATCATGCACGAAAAGAGGAAGTCGATGGCCCAATCTTGCCGACCAGATATCGAGCGGACACGCATGTCAGGTGAGAGCTAGCCATCTAGGGTTTGCTTTCCTCCTTTCCAAATCTTTCTTTTACTTGTCCAACTAAAATATCACTTCATCTTTCAACATAAAAATAAACCGTTCAATCCTATATTGATAATAGTTTGTCTTCATTCAGAGCAAAATCAAAGGTTGGAAAAGATGCGCGAAGCAAATGTTAAATAACGGTGCAACTTATCTATTTGTTAGTTCCATGAGTGTAAGATTTTATCCAAAAAAAAAAATTCTAATGTAATTAGTCATGAGATCACTCAATATAATGTATTTAGGTCTGCCATGTTCAAGTAGTATTTATCCCCACAACTAGATAAAAAAACCCTAACCGCTAACCCTTGTCTTTTGGCTTTGGGGTCGGCGTGAATCCATCTTGATCTCTCTTTTTTTCTTCTTCTTCTCTTTGTTTCTAGTTGTAGTTGTTCTCCTGCTCTGTCGAGAAGAGTCTTTAATTCATGGTTGTGGTCGCTCTCTTGCTCTGTTGATGATAAATTTTGTGATTGTGGTCTTGGTCATGGTTTGTTCAATCTCAGAGTTTAGAGCGGCAATAGTTTTTTAGATCTGAGGTGATGGTATTTGTGGTTTAGGCACTCGAGAAAGGATTATGAGAAGAAAAGTGATATTCGACGACACATATTTCGATCGGTTCTCTACCATATTACTGTTTGGGTACGACCGGACAACTACTGATATCTAAAAATATCATTTCTTAGAATGTCGTTGTTAAATATATATCTATCGGTTCCTTATTCCGGTTGTAAAGCGGAAGAGGAAGGAGAATGGGCACAGCCCCTACGATGATCCCCATGCTGTTGATTCCGCCATGGTCTCTCCAAGATTGAAGTCACCTTACTGTTTTGCCCCCTCCCGAAATCAATCCACGAGGCGGACTACCCTTCTTACTTGGTTTGAGTGTGCTCGGGCAAGTGGGCTAACCAGAACTACTAGTAACGGGGAACCAATACCCAAAGCTGTACTAATTGGATGCCCAACATGACCAGTTCCACCTGAAGTGTAATACCCTGAAGAAAAAAAAATTAAATATATGAATTGAAATATTCAAAATTATGAATATGTGAAAAGAATCGAGGATTTATATAAATTCACTGAGTTTAGTTTTAAATTAAACTAGTTATGAAGTTTGGAATATGGGAATTTAGGAATTAATTATTTAAAATTTGTAGACCTTTTGAGGTCACAATTTATATTTTTAAATAGAGCTCGATTTCACGAACGCGTAGGCGCAAACCGTTCGTGAAATGGAGTTATAATGAAGAAAATAGAAACGAACAAAGAAAATGGTGAAATTGTCATTTGACCATTTTCTGGAAGGCTCCATATCTTTTGGAGCAGCCACGTGGCAGCTGTGGGTGAAGGAGATGGGCGCAGCCCAATCAAAAGAGGGAGGTCGGGAGGAAAAAGGAGGAGAGAGGGAGCACAGGATCAAGGATCCTGGCCTAGGAACCCGTGTAACCCGTGGCATAATCTGGCGGTTCCTCGTCGATTTGAGTCCAATTTTCTGGCAAATTCGACCTATAAACCTCTCCCCATCATCACCTTGGCCCTCTATATCCTAGTTCCACAAAAAATTAGAGGGAATTTGATGATATTTTGGTACAAAAATCATGACGGGTGCCGCGGGAGACTTTGCTCAAAATCTCTCAATTGTGAAACGATTTCATACAATTACCTCCACCAAAACCACTCCCTAGATGTCTGGAACAAAGCCCGAAAAATGGTAGGGACGGCGGAGCACCGGAGGTGACGATTCGAGATCACCCATTTATAGGGTTTCCGGTGGGTTCGAGGCAAATTGGAGCCTTTCCAGGCCAAATTGGACTTGGCCACATGTATAAAGTTTGCTCTATTCTTTGAGATCTTCATTTTTGTAATTTTTGAGAATTTTTAAAAATAATTGAATTTTTCGGCGAGTCGGGGCGGCGCGTGGCTAAGACGATGATATTGCTCTTTTTAAGCTAATTACAATGTTCTGGTTCCATATTTATAATATATTTGATGTGGATCAATTGTTTGGACTTAATTTATGAAGTGTTAGTCACTTTAAAATGTGAAGATTATGAAATAGGATTTGGAATGTGAACTATGAGTGGCTTGATTCTTGTTTAGGGTACGTAGGCAGTCTAACGAGACGTTAGATGCAGCCATAAAATAAGTGAGATTAAATACTTCGAGAATAGATAATTTGAATGGGATTTGATCTATAAAGGAATGTGGTAACAAAGTTTGAAAAGAAATAGTGCATTTGATATATAAATTGTAATTATGGACCATGGATGGAAACAAGGCCTATAATAAAGAAACACGTTGAGTGGTAGCTAAGTAATGGAAGTAAATCTTTTGTTGAACAATTGTGCTAAGTGAAGAGAGTTTGGGTCAATAACTTGAGTTTTATCCTTATGCTTTGATAATTAAAGGTTGGCTATAAATTGACCGTGAGAGTTCATGAAATTAAAGTGTTTAATTGGGATTAATGGTAAGTTAACTAAACAAGAGTTTAGTTCGGCCCTATCACCATTCTACTTATTTTCTGAAAAAAACAAATATTTCGGGGCCGGGTCGTTACAAAGCACTGGCCAAGTGAAAGGAAAAAAGATAACCAGTTGATGAGGTCAGTATAGCTGCAGAACTTCCGGCGCGATTTCATCAATTTGCAAACTTAGATTCGGCAAGAATCTCATTTTTTGGTAGTACGAAGGGGGAATTGGCCCAAAATTTGGATAGGGGTCAAGATGCAGTTGGGTGCCGGCGGCTGATTCAAGTGCGACGACAGCTTGTTTCTCAACCACAATAGCTCTTGTTCTTCTTCACGTTTGTTAGATGAGATTCATAGCATGGCTTCTTTGCCAATGATTGCAAACTTATCAGAGATTGGTACGATTTTTTTCTCGTGGAGCCTCTACATTAATTCTCAGGCTTGCAACGTTCTAATCCTCATGACTTGGATTTAGTATTTAGGCTAAGGATCCTCTATAATTGAAGAATCGTATTGTATTTTTTGATGTGTTTGTAACTGTAGGGTTATGATGTTCTTTTGACATGTATAATCTCTTGAGTTATTTTAAGAATACAATTAACATGTTTGTTTTACGTACATGTTTTACCATTTTAATTAAAAAAAATTTGGAGAACTAATAAAATTTCTTTTTTTTTTTTGGAAAACATAAAATTTCTTTTGCTCAAAGAAAAAGGTTCTGTCATGTTTTCATACTTTTACTATTTAATGAAATTTCTTTTGCTCAAAGAAAAAGGTTCGATCATGTTTACATACTTTTACATCCGTCAACTCTTCCACCGTCGATGTGAGAAGAAGGTTATGCTACTCGATCACATTAGCCGTTCATCTACAAACATCTCCACATGCAAAAAAATAGAAATAAAATATTCATCTGTAGTGAATGTGAATCAGCAAGCTCTAATCATATAGGTTAATCACATGCTTAATTTTTTTAAAAGCTAGTAGCCACTAGGAAGATCCCAATTAATCTTACTTACGAGTCACGACAGATGAAGAATTTAAGGCGATATAATATCCTTATCCATCCAACTCTTGAATCCCAATGTTCTTTATGAATTAGGATTTCTTCGTAATTGCTTTTAAAATGATTGAAAATGCTTTGAAAAAAAAATATATATTTTTGAGTTCTAAAAATATTTATAATACTTTATGCAAGAAATATCAGTTATGTGTTTCTTATATAAATCAACATAGCGTTTTTCAAGATTTACTTGCTATTTTACTAAATATTAATTTCAAAACATTTTTACTAAAAACATTCACCATTTCAAAACATTTCCAAACGAACGCTCAAATAGCATAAATCATTTTATAAGAGCAGTTTCAGCGTGGGAGCCCTCCTCCCAGGCTATTCACTATTTAATCCACCCAGTGAACAGTAACTGCCCTTAATGAACAATAATCGCCTTTTGCATCTCTACCCCTGCACTAAATAGCCCTGGCAATTGGCAATAAAATATTAGTATTTTTTATTTATAAAATAATACATAATAATTTTATTTGTAATTTTGAATAAGATTTTTAATCGTTTTCGTTGCGCCACGTGTCATTATCCGAAAAGCTAAATAGCATTAAAATATTAGTATTTTTTTATTTATAAATAATTCAAAATAATTTTATTTGTAATTTCGGATAAGATTTTTAATCGTTCTCGTTGCGCCACGTGTCATTATCCGCAAAGACAATTATTGGTGATGGATTTCCGATAAGATTTTTAATCGTTCTCATTGCGCCACGTGTCATTATCCGAAAAGACAATTATTGGTGATGGATTTCCGATAAGATTTTTAACCAATCACGTTGTGCCACGTGTCATAATCCGATTACAATCTTTGAGGATAGATTTTCACCAGATTTTTAACGAATGATGGCATGCCACATGGCATTATTTGCAACCTAATCCTTTTTGAATCCTCCATATAATCCACCATCCATCCTCAGAAATCTCACACCAATTTTCTCAAGATCTCTATCATTATTCATAGTTTCTGCTTCATTCTTCACCAAAATCTCTATCATTATGCATAATTTCTGCTTCCTTCTTACAATGTCTTCTTTTTCTTTTTCTTCTTCAAAGATAATGTGAGAGATCGATCAAGAAGAGGAAGAATTGTTTAACCAATCGAAAGGAATGTTCAATGGCGGGGATTAGGCCCTAAATGAGATGGAAGAGGATGATGAGCGTAGACGGAGAGATGACGAATCAAGAATGGCAGGAGCCTCACATTCCCGTCAAGTCATCCAAGATGTGGCTCAGATCTGCAGGCCCAACCATACTATAAACATTGATAGAAGTAGGCAATGACGAGGTCAGGAGCTCTTGGACGATTATTTTTTCAGTAACAGTGCATTCCCTGATACGTACTTTAGACATCGTTTTAGAATGGAATGACATTTGTTCAACAAAATCATGGGCGTTGTTTGCAACCATGATTCTTACTTTGTGCAAAAGCCGGATGCTTTTAGTGCTATAGGTCTCCTGCCTGAGCAAAAAATTACTGTTGTCTTGCAGATGCTTACATATGGAGCAGTTGCAGACCAAGTGGACGAGATAACGATGATGGAAAAATCAACTATTCTTGAGTCTCTGATGGGGTTTTGCTCGGTAATCGAATCTATTTACACCGTAGAGTACCTCCGGAGACCTACTCATATGGACTTGCAAATGCTTTTGAAGAAAGGCGAGATGCAAGGTTTTCCAAGGATGATTGGAAGCATTGATTGTATGCACTGGACTTGGAAAAACTGTCCAAGTGCATGGCAAGGCGCTTATGGGGACA
Organism: Crataegus laevigata; assembly: GCA_963580275.1. Lineage (NCBI taxonomy): Eukaryota > Viridiplantae > Streptophyta > Magnoliopsida > Rosales > Rosaceae > Crataegus > Crataegus laevigata. Next base: position 13,268,617 of record OY756945.1, on the reverse strand, counting down.
GAAAATGATCAAAAAGTATCATTTTAGAGGCGGTGGCATCTTTTGTTACATGGATTTGGCACGCCTTTTTCGGGGTTTTGGGAGCTCAAAATGACCTCAATGTCCTTGCCCAATCCCCAGTGTTCAACGAAGTCCTGTAAGAAAAGGCACCAAAAGTCACATATTGGGTCAACGGACATAAGTACGACAGGCTATACTACCTAGTAGACAGCATTTACCCAATGTGGGAATCGTTTGTCAAAACAGTGCCACGTCCACGAAGTACAAAGGAAAAATACTTTGCAAGCTGTCAAGAAGGGTACAGGAAGGATGTGGAGCGTTGTTTAGGTATACTCCAAGCTCGTTGGGCTATTGTTAGGGGTGTTGCCATAATGTTTGATGTAGAGTTACTTCGATCCATCATGATGACGTGCATCATTCTTCACAACATGATTGTGGAAGATGAGTACAATTATGATGCCATTGATGAATATGAGCCAAACACGATGAACAATTCTAGAACATAAATATATTGTGCTCATGACGCCACCGAAGAACCCGTGCAACATGAGCCATTAGAAAGGGATGGACGTTACAATGATAGGGTCATTCAACGATATACTGCACTTCAAAGGCCATATATGCACAATGCCTGCCAAATTGACTTGATAGAGCACCATTGGGAATTGAGGGGTGCTGAAGATACTTAAGTTCATTAGTCTTTGTTTTTATTTGGTGTGTTTATTTAATTTTATTTGGTGTGTTTATTTAATTTTATGTGGTGTGTTTTTTTTAGTTCATTTAGTGAGTTGAAATGTAATTTTGGTATGTTGATGTAATTTTATTTGGTGTGTTTTTTTGGTATGTTGATGCAATTTTATTTGGTGTGTTTAAATGTGTTTTGAATAAATATTCTCTTAGTAGCAAAAAATTACCAAATTAAATAAATATACTCTTAGTTTAAATACAGTACTAAATTCAATAAATTGGAAACAACATAAAGTACTCTATTCAATGAATAAGAAATTACAACCCGAATTGATTGGAAAATTATGGGCTCCGATTACAAACAAAGTGATTGGAAAATTATGGGTTTGTGAATGGATAATCATCACCTAACCAATTTGTGGTGCTAGGATGATCTTCTCTTGTCGTGGTAGAATGATCTTCTGTTGTCGTGTTAAGACCATCTCCTCTTGCTCTCGCTTCTCTTGCACGCCTCCTTAGCACCACGTCCGCTTTCTTTGACTTCCAAAAATATTTAGAGTTCGGAGACTTGCCTTCTAAAGGCTCATTCATAATGTCACAGTCTCGTTGAGCCATTCTTTCTTGTCTTCTATGTTCCCTTTCTTGCTGAAGTAGTTCTTTTTCTCTCTCATCAACTGCAAATTTTTTCTTAAGAGCTGCAGCTTTTGCATCCTCTCTAGCCTTATCAGCCTCAAATTTAGCTATTTTTCGGGCCAAAGTCAATTCACCTTGGTGGGCAAGTTCTTCCGTATACTTTGCATAATCATTCTTGGAAGCGTTACCATTTCTCTTTGAAGCCTTCTTACCTTGAGGCCTAATTGGAAAATGGGTCGACCCCGATGCTTGTTCAACGGGGGGCGTTTCAGGCACTGCTTCTACATTATCTTCATCATGATCATGCGAGGCATGATCGGGTGTAGAGTATAGAGGAGTGTTGTTCATGAAAACTTCTGGACTGACATGCACAACTCTGAATTTAGGACAATCTTTGACAATATTCCAACATTCCCACTGGGTGAATGTTTTGCTTGTGCTTGAAGTTCCTACACAATGCGGGAGAATAAATAATTATAATGAAAGTAGGTAACAAATAAATAATACAAACAAATAATTATAATGAAAGTAGGTATGTAACAGTCTGTCCTTAATAATTATGATTTTTATAATTTTAATAAGTGAGTTTATGAAAATGCCCTTCAAGGCGCTTACGTCGATTGTTGTTGACCGCCTTCTAGTGACATGTAAGGTTCATTTTCTTGGCATATCCTTGTAGTACTCGTTGTTATGGACGCGTGGGCGTAGACGGAGCGCAATTTGGAGTTTTAACGAAGGAGATATTGATGTTTAAAGTTAGGGACGAAATGGTAAAGTAATTTTTATTTGGAAAGCTTCAAAAAATCTGGAGTGCCACGTGGGTGGCCCAAATTAAAAAGAAACTGAAATAGGCGGTGGAGATGAAGGAAGGAAGGAGAAAAATGAGAGATTGGGGGGTTCGGACTGCCCAATCAGAAAGTAGAGCAAGGAGGGGAAAGAAGGGAGAAAAAGAAAAGGGAAACGGATATTTTGAAGACCAGCAACCCGACCTGCTTGGTTTCCATGAATTCCAGCGATTTTCACCCATTTTTCCAGCGAGACTCACCCATCTATCACTTGTAACCTCTTCCATAACCTCCCCTCTACCTATTTCACCCCAAATATTAATGAATTTAACCTTGAAAGTATGAAACCCGCACCGATGGGTGTGGGAGCTTCTAGTCTTCGATCGAACAAATTTGAAAAAAAATATCTTTGATCACCACCACCCATAGCATTCTCTTGAGGCCTGGAACAAAGCCCAAGCAGTGGTAGAGGCGTTGGAGCAAGTATGGAGGTCGAATTGGAACACACCCATAATAGGGTTCTGACGGGTTTTGATGAAATTGGAGCCTTTCTAGGCCAAATTGGCCTTGGTCACAGGTATGAAAGTTGTTCTACTCATTCAGATCTTCAATTCTACAAATTTTGAGAATTTTTGGAAAAAGTTGAATTTTCCGGCAAGTCGGGGTGGCTGACCGCCACCCATGGCGGCGCGTGGCCAGAGGGCCGCCAATGTTATTTTTAGGCTATATTAAATACCTTGAGTTCATTTTTGAGAATGGATTGACGTAGGTTGATCGTTAGAACCTAAATTCGCTACAATACGTTAATAGGTCATTGTATGAATCGACGATCCGATCGTTGGATCGTCACCAAACTTTAATAAGTTGTTATTTATAATATTTGAGGAATGTAGGAATTTACAAATCAGGAATCCGTCGTATGGATCTTCCCAAATTGGGATTGTAAGTTTGTACATAAAACGTTAACCGCCACTTGAATTTGGCAATTGGCGGAAATCCAACCGTTGGATCGTAATAAAACTTTAAGATATTGTTCTATAAGCATAATGTGGACCTTTGGAAGTAACAGATTGAAAATCCATGATGCAAATCTTTTGGATCAAATTACGTAGTGAAGCGTTATATGTAAATTATGTGTTCTCTCAGTAAGAATTCTGAGACATTATTTGATAATTGTTCTAGGCAACAATGGTTCGTGAAGCCTTGATTTTCGGGCTAAAGAATTGTAGCACGGACTTCAGGTGAGTGGATCTTTTTCCTTCTTATTATATATATATATATATATGTGTGTGTGTGTGATTAATAATTCCATAAATACTTTTAAATGAAATTAAGAAATTTATACCATGTTATATATGTTTATATGTTATGAAATACAATGAGATGTTGAGTTTAGATTATATCACAATATATCTATACGCTATTGCCTACAAATAATTATTGTGAACTAAGATTGGCTTGATCCCTGCTCAGGGTACGTAGGCAGTCTAACGAGACGTTAGATGCAGCCATACGATTAAATAATCAAGACAAAAGCTTTGTTTGGAAAATTGAGCAATGTGAAGGAATCTAGTGAAAAATATGAAATTTAACCCTATGATTTGGTGACTTTAATGTTGGTTATAAATTATTGTGTGAGGAAATGAGAAATTGTGGTTTTAGGTTTAAGAATGCTATGCCATAATTAGTTTACATTTTAATATGTGATTTAGTACAATTTTGTGCAATGTTGCACACCAATACGGATGCCAAGGTAAGTTCACGTGAGTATATATTGTTGGTGCAATATAATGGTAATTGATGATAAATGGATTTGAGTAGAATTTATTATCCTGCACCCCGGTGTTAGGGCTCCGTCCGAGGCCAGGGCCTAACTTTCACGTGATCGTTCACCTCCTGCACCTTACGCTCACCTCGGATTTCAAGGTAGGTGTCAGCCTGTCGTACATACCACTTTAGGTGGTTTCGACTCGTAGGTGACTTGCGATACTTCGCACAACCTTCACGTGATCGTAGCACTTGAGCGTACTCATTTACACCCAGCTTGTCGTACAGACCACTTTAGGTGGTTCCGACTCGTGTGCAGGACTTATTGATGAGTTATGATGAGATATGTGCTAGCCCTAATTGATGAGATATGTGCTAGCCTTGATTGGTGAGATATGTGTTAGCCTTGATTGATGATTGATTGATGAGATATGATGAGATATGTGCTAGCTCTGATTGATGTTGATGAGATATGTGCTAGCCTTGATTGATGAGATATGTGCTAGCCTTGATTGATGATTGATTGATGAGATATGGATAAGTCGTACAGGTCACTATAGGTGACTCCGACTTATGTGCTAGCACTAATTGATGAGATATGGATAAGGCATACAGGTCACAATAGGTGACTCCGACTTATGTTCATTTTATAATTATTTATTTCATCTTGCTTATATGGTTGTGGCTGAGATACTTTGACATGGTATACCTTGGTTTTACCATTCTTCAGCACAATATATATATATATATATATATCTGTGTGTGTGTGTGTGTATTGTTATTTTCTGGAGAATTATATGGATTTTGGTGAGGGGTTATTGTATTTCTAAAAAGAAAGATGTTTTCAAAGCTTCGTTTTGTCTACTCACATGTTCTGTTTTGTGCCCCTCCAGGTTTTAATTACTGAACGTTCGTCTCGGCGAGGATTCTTGGCAAACCTTAGGATTAGTGGCTACTTCTGAGGGTATGATTCTTACCCGCTTTACTACACCTTGCTTATGCTCTAATGTCACGTAGGGTTCGCTCCCGCTCACCAACGCACTATGGTATATAGGCACTTTTAGTTTTAAATTTATTCACATTTCCACATCAATACACTTTATGGTTTCGTCACCTTCTAGTTGTCAGCCAGCACAACTTGATTTCGGAGTCTTAGTGGACATTCTGGGTCGGGGTGTGTCAAGGTAACAAATAAATAATACAAACAAATAATTATAATGAAAGTAGCTAACAATTAAATAATACAAACAAATAAATAATATATTGTTACCTGATTCGCTAAATTTTTCCCACTTCGAAGATTAGCACTAGCTTGTGCCAAGGCGTCTCTCTACGTACTAAATGATTGGCTAATTAATTTCCAACGACTGGACATCGATTCTTTGGTTCTTTTCCCACCCATTTTCTCAAGATAATTGGTATGAATAAGACTCCACATTTCTCGCAACTGCATCTCATTACCCGTAAGCGAATCATGAGTAATTTCAACCCAGTTAGTACATAACGCAACATCTTCAAGAAGCGTCCAATTCGTACCTGCATCATTAGTCATTTTGTTGGAAAAAAATTGGATTGAAACTTTGAGAGAAAGATAGGAATGTGGTTGAAAGTAGTTGAGAAAATATGAAATTGTGGTGTAGATAGAAGACAATGAGAAGGTATTTATAGAAAAGTAAAATAAATTTTTCTATTTTTTTTTTTTGGATTTTTAATAATTTTTACATTTTTTTAAATTTTTATTCACCTAATTAATCTATGTCGTTGGATTAAAAAATTGAATTCCAACACTCCAGATTGTGCCACGTGGCACAACAGTAACATTTCTGAATTTTAAAACTATTTTTCATTTTTTTAATTTATAAAGGAGAATAATATCAACCGTTGATCTCATATCCAATGGTTGATATTAAATAAGACTTTTTTTTTTACCGTTGCAAATCTGAGGGTCCACATTTTCTTGCCGTTGAGATCCAACGGACCATGGGAAGCCACGTGGCTTCCCAACGGTAACATTTTGAAATTGCACCGCGGGCCCCAATCGCTGAAAACTTGTTGGGGGACGAGACCCATGCGCGGGTGCAATGCACTCGCTTGACAGAAAAAAAAAAGAAAAAAAAAGGGCCTTAGCCTGGCGTCAGATAGCCTTCGGGCTCTCGGGCTGGCAACTCATGACAGGCCTGGTGCTTGGGCCTCCACTATCCCTCGAGCTCCCACACGCTGGAGTGTGTAGGTCGGGCTATTTAGCCCTGTTCAGTCCCTTGTCCCCCGACCGACAGCTCCCGCTGGAGCTGCTCTAACAAAGCAAAAGTGCCTTTTGTCTTCCTATTTGTCAATTGTCCACAAGCTAAAATATATATGATTTTTTTTTGGGAGACTATATGATTAGGACAAAAAGAAGGTGATTCAATTGGCATCATATCCAAGGGCAAATCGAGTGCAGTACCCCACCACAGAGCCATTTCTCCCCTTATCCTTTCAACTTTACCAATCATTTTTTAAGAAGCTAAAGCACAAAACAAAACTCGTTGGGTAGAAATTCTCTTCCATAAATAATTGATTATGTCGATATTTGTATTGATAATCTTGATATTTGTCCACTAATTTTATTTAGCAATTTACCAACACAATAGTAATAATACGTTTAACAAACATTTGGTTCAAACAACTCAATACTACGATTTGGTGATATTCATCTTCACTTGAAAATGAGAAGTCTTAGGTTCGAATCTCATGGATAGCGAATTCGATACTAAATTAAGTTTATCATTGTGTGGCTTAACTAAACTTCTCATTTGCTTAGTGTGAAATTATACGGATGTACTCAAAACAAACGTCTGGTTCAAACAAAAGAATTGATTGTTTGAGAAAGATTTTTGAACCATTGTTTAAAAAGATATAAATAGTGCATAGAAATATAGCATGCATTTCAAATTTCCAATTTGTGGCATATAAATTTGGGTACCACATAAATTTTGAGCCACATTTAATGGACGAAGTGGACTTGCCAGCCTACCCATATGCTGCAAATATCAAATATGCAATGCAGGCAAAGCAAAGCAAACCCAATGCCCAAGCAAATATCCACCAATAGAAATCCAACACGCACTAATCACGTGTCGCACGGATCCGTAGTCCCACAAAATGTCAAACTGGGACATGCACCAAATACGTACCATCAAACCCTCGTACGTATAAAAATACCATACGGGAAGTACGTATTTATATATTTGTATTATTTGTGTGTAATCGTAGAAGGAAAAAGAAATGAAAAGGATATCCGTATCCCCCATCGCAAGTGTATCCTGTCGTGTCGATGTCCTCCAGGTGCGCCCCACGTGGCCACGTGAACTTTCCTTGAGCAAGCTGTGACCGCGGGGTGACCCCGCAACCTTCTTCATACTGTTGTGTGATGGTAGGATCCGACAGGTGTCGGTATGCAAATTGCATTGTGTTGTGCATAATTGGCAGCCCATCTCTTGAAAGTAAGACTTTTTATCGTCTCACAATTTCACGTTAGTTTTTATGTTAATATTATAAAATATTGTGTTAAAAACATAAAGTAACAGAAAATCTATTTAGCATGTCCATTTTATTATTTACCGTCGAATCGAATCAGTTAAAGAAAATTAATAACAAAAGAAATTAATAAAAGTTTATAAAAAATAAAAAATAAAGAATTAGTAGCACTCTCCTTCTCTACTCAATCAAATGGGCAGTGTGGTGCTTTCCACACAAATTTTTTTACCGACACATTTTTTTGAATTATTTGTGGCCATATCAAATAAATGAAAGATAATCAAATAATGAAAATTACATAAAAAATAGAGGTGCGAAAAGCACCACTCAACAAAAAAAATGCTTGATGCCAGAGTGCTCAGCACTAATATGTGGCTACTTGGTGTTCCACACTTGCACTTTCGTTTTCACGTGTAATTACTTTCACATCTATAGTTGGGGAAGTTGGGACATACACGTCCAATTATAAAGTGCTTGAGCGGTGGTCATCATATGCCACGTGTGCATGGGACGTCCTTTTGATTTGAATGATTGAGATATGTTATGACTAATTAAAATGGATCTGAGTCCAGGCATGGACTAGATATGATGAATTATGAATCTACACTAAAGTAATTTATCTAATTTGTCTTTAAACATGAGTTATACGGCCATCTCCAATCGATGGCTGGCCAGAGGGCTCGTTTTAGTCCTCTGGCCCTCTAAGATTCTTCAAGATATTAATATTTTAATGAATAGTGCAGAGCCATATTTGCCCCCGTCTCCAACCGAGGGCCAGAGGGCTCGTTTTAGCCCTGTCACAAAAAACCGTCTCCAACCGAGGGCCAAACATAATTTATTATTTAAAAACTACAACTTAAATTCAAATAAATTCAAATCCAACGGCTAAGTGACGTCAGCTAGGAATTTTTTTTTGTGAAATATAAGTTATAGGAAAAAAAATGAAACAAATTTTGTGAAATAGAAGTTATAGGAAAAAAATGGAATTTAAAAAAAATATGAAACAAATTTTGTAAAATAGAAGTTATATGAAAAAAAATATGAATCAAATTTTGTGAAATATAAGTTATAGGAAAAAAATGGAATTTAAAAAAAATATGAAACAAATTTTGTGAAATAGAAGTTATAGGAAAAGAAAATGAAATTTAAAAAAAAATATGAAACATAATTTGATTCATATGAAAAGGATAAAAAAGGAAAAAAATAAATTCATATAAAAAATGAATACAGCAACTAGCCGTTGAATTAAAAAAAAAATTCAAACTATTAGTGTCGGTTACAACCGACACTAATAATAATTCAAAAAAAAAAATTTGCCTTGAATCCTTATTACTGTCGGTTATAACCGACAGTATTAATAAAACCTTTATTAATGCTGTCGATTACAACCGACAGCAGTAAGAAAATTATTATAAAAAAAATAGCCAACCCTCCAGCCCTTTCCGATCCCGTGAGGCCCTTCCATATTCCAGAGCCCTCTGGCCTAGCCCTCGGTTGGAGACCGTTTTTGGGCTATTTTCGGGCCTCTGGCCCTCTGGACCCTTCGGTTGGAGATGGCCTAAGTCAAGTCTTACAAATCCATGCCAATCCAATCCTCTCTTAAGCACACAACTAATAAACACATTGATCCCCATACTTACACTAATAACAATGACAAACATTTACTCTAAATGAGGTCAAGAATTTCAAATTAAATACGGTAAGCTGAATTTTAACTGCAAGTTGCTGTCATCAAATAATAACAACTAATAATCAAAATTCAGAAAGACGACCGACTAAAATTAGCCAGTCCCATCTGATAACATGTAAAAAATGAGGCAGAAGAGTTGGTTTGGAAGAATGATTGTTGTTTAAGTAAAAGCAAATATGAAGAGAAGAAAGGTGAGAAATGTGAACTACAACTTAATCAAGCAAATGATAAGTAATAGATATTTGCATAACTCGCTCGTTTTGCATGTGATGAATTACATATTTTTAGAAGATTTCAAGTGTCAACACGTTTCCATCTAGAAACTAAGCAGATGAGAAACTAATGTGCAAACTAGCTAGGTAGATTTTCTTGTTTGATGTTTCATGCAAATACCATGGAGTTGGAATTTGTATATAGCTATTTTGGGCTAATTCCCAAAAATTTGTGAACAAAGAAGATTTGAAAGGATTAGATCTGCTATGTCATGTACCAATGGTCCATCTACATCTAATAGCCCATTTAGACATAATACAAAAATGGGGCCCCATGATCAAATGCTCACAAAGATTTGATATAAGAGGAAATTTATAGATATTTAAACACCCACGTTTACTAATTCGTAATCAGATTGAGAGGAATTGAACTGATGAGGAGTAAGATTGAGTAGGAATCATAATTGAACTCTTATGGGGAAGTTGTTTACTAAACTGTGTGGAATCAGAGTTATACTGATTTCATAAAAGTTATTTACTGAATATCCCTGAATCAGAATTATAACCAGTATAATTACTCAACTCCCCATGTGCTAGGTAATAACTTTAATTTCCATAACAACATATACTTATAATTATAGAAACTTTCTACCTCCTCTTTATAATATAATCCATGATTATTTCCACCCCTTTTCCACCTCTTTAAAACCTTTTTTTTTTCTTTTATTCAACCAAGATCTATTTTGCTGCAATCTCCCTCTGCAGTTAAGCGTTTCTCCAAACTGTTGTAAATACTATAAAATATGTGAGGGTGTAAGGGGTAAAATTCATGCACTACACCCCCCCCCCCCAAACACACACACACACACACACACACACACAAAGGAATCTAGTTCCTCCAAAAAGCGGAGTTGAAATTCATTTTTTATGTAGTCCTTTGATTCCTTCATATCGTAGTAAATAGAAGAATAATTTGTAATTGGAATCAGAACTCTTTATTTTCATCTAATTACGAGTGCACAAACACATCCTTAGACCATCTCCAATCCTTGGGGTAAAAACCAAATTTTTTAGCCCGAAAAATTTAGCTTTTAGCCCTGAACCAGTTTTTCTGCTCCAACCCTTTCTAACCTAAAATTTTAGCCCGGAATTATTAAAGAATAAACTTAGGCTATTTTATTTCTTAAATTAAATTAAAAAATAAATAAATATGTACACTATCGTAAATTAATTTTATGAACATTTTAATAAAAAAAAATTTAAATTTTGATAAATATTTTCATTCAGTTTGGTGGAGCCCACACCGATTTCTGGGCTAAATTCTGGGGGGAATCTGACATTGGTTTAGCATTTAGCATTTAGCCCGAATTTTTCCCTTGGGTTGGAGTGAGTTTGGGGGGAAATTTTGGAGGGTAATTTGGCTTTTAGCCCAGGGTTGGAGATGGTCTTAAAGGTTCAGGCTCGGTTTTCCTTTTGGCTGTTTCGTGGGTGAATAAAAAAAGTTTTTAAGTTTTGATTATCTAATTTGTTTAATTGCAAGAAACATATAATTACATAACCATGTAGGCTATGACGGATATAGTTTATTAAATAACCATCTCTTTACGGGTGCCAACTTACTCTCTCAATATGTGGAATATGGTTGCAGTTTATTAAATTTTTTATACAGACGATATTAGCAGAAAGAATCAAACTCAAGATTTTGATGTCTCGCATTTATACTTATTTTAGTTTTAAAAAATCAAGGGTAATCCTCACTTTATTACGCTCAATTATCATGAAATTCATACTTTGCTACCCTTTTTTAATTTTTTTTAAAACTCACTTCATATCTAAAGTTACGGTTTGTTTACAAAATCATACTTACGTTACTTAACTGTTAAGTCATCCGGTAAACGATGACATGACATGCCTTTGACTCCACAAAAAATTCTAAAATTATAAAAAACTAATCAATTCATACTCATAGCGTTTTTTTACATCGCGACAAAGATAAACTACACGAACATGTTCAACGTGTAGATGGACAAGGGTGAGTGGAGTACCTGTCAGAATAAAGATAGAGGGGGCTTCGTTGGTGTAGATTTAGAGTGGGTTGATGATGGGGATGATCTGCAGGAGGCTGCACGGGTGGAGATGGAAGTGGTTGAGAGATTTTTTTTTCTTCTGTATTTTAATATTTAACTTAATTTTTTTTTTTGGACTAATTTTAAATTTTTTGAGAACTTAGGAGCAAATTTTAACTTTAAGTATGAAAGTGAGACAAAAGGAAACTAAGAATAGCAAAATGCGAATTTCACGATACTTAAGGGGCAGTAAGTAAAATGAGAATTAGCAAAAAAACAAGTAAAAAATGTCTAATGAGTATATATGCAATGCACCACTAACAAAATTAATTAAAAATTTAATCAAATAGAACCATATAATTAAAACATGAATTTCCTTACAAACATAAACACTTATAAATTGTTCCAACAACCGGCGGGGAGCACCTCAGCATACGATCACGCACAGTAACTGGTAGGCCCTATTACACCTAAAGTCAAATTCAATTCACCAAATCAAGATTCATCTCGTGTAGTGATTGTGGACTCATAGAAGGATATTGACTAGACGTTTGATGTATCAGACTCGACTCTATCTTTCGTAGCATGCATTCGCATCCGTGTTGCAACTGGATTCGATAAGCTACGTGCCCGGTGCACCCTTCGGTCCCCCAAACTGACTTACTCGTGGCAATCTTCTGGCCGCCCAACGACCTATAACACTAGTCACTACTCCCACTGGGGCTAGGAAGTAAGTTTGTTTCACATACTTTCTTTTTTGTGTCATTTTGTTTCACATACTTAAACGAACTAAGGCATGCCCAGCCCAAGTTCGTGCCTATTAAAAGGGCCCTAAGTTTCAACGGGTTGGGCCCAACCCGTTCACGGAGGCTCGGCTAAAGTCGACCCACCACAAAAACACGTGGCTCCTACCAATTGGCTCTAGTATATTCCTCATGCCATCCGTAGAAAAATAGTGGAACCCGACTCTGTCGTCAGCTACCCCACCACATAAAGTAATACAATAATCCCCTGCATCCACCACCACCGAAACCTCCTTCCAATCCCCCTCCCATTGGGCAATCCGGCGCCCTGTCTAATCATATACTACCACGTAGCACCGTAAAGGGTGGGAAAGCATGGCAGTTGCGTAATTCCAGTGGGAACGAGGGTCAAAGACCCCCGCGAAATTATCTGAAATTTGTAAAGGGCTTAGAGTGTGGCGTGTCACATCTCTCAAATGCTTCGTGTCAACGGACGCCAAATGAGATTCAAATGCAGCCGAATTTCTGGTTGAGGAGAGAGATAGAGGGAGGAAAAGAGGAGAGAGAAAGTGAGGGGAGAGAGAGAGAGAGAGAGCTTCGTGTTTTGGTGATGGTTTGTGTGTGAGTGTCTGAAAAAATAATAGTAATAAATAAATAATAATTTTGTAATTCTGCTGCTGCCACTGCTGCTTGCCTCCAATCATTTGACTATTTTATTTTTCCATTTTTTCCCCCAAATTTTAATATAATTTTGGAGTTCTTGGTGTTGCAATTTTGGATTTTCTTCTGAGAAGCATTTTTTTTTACATTTTCTCTTTGGTTTCCCGGCGAGAGCGAAGGAAGTAGAGTAGTAGACGAAACAAATATCTCTGCTTCTACGAAACTCTCAAGTGCATAGACTCTCTCTCTCCTCTCCTCTCTCTTTCTCTCTCTAGAATTCCATGATCATGACAAAGAGCTCTTGAATTCAGTATGCCAGATAACCCATCTCCAATGGACTCTTTCTAACTGCTGTTTTTGTTCTACTCTTTCTCTCTCTATAAGGTACTCCCTCTCTCTCTACCGTCTTTCAATTTTCTCTATTCTTTCCCCTTTTCGGAATTGATTGTGGTAATTCGAATTTGGGTTTTTTGTTCTTTCGATTTTAAGTTTTGGGATTTTTGCATGTGATTGGGTGATGATATTGCATGTGGGTTTTTCTATTTTTGTGAATTTAGTTTGCCATTGAGGGAAAACTGGGTAATTTGGAGCTAATTTTGGGTTCTGAAGTAAGTAGGTGTAGAGAAAGTTTCCGACATTTAAGGCCATTTGTTGAATTTGCATGCTGAATTTTGAGTTGGGCACTTCGCTTACTTGTTACCCAGTTGGGTTTTTGAGCTACTTTTGCTGTTTCTTCATCTTAATTTGCAAACAATTTGATCATGTCTGACTTATCATTTTATATTTTGGGCAATCTGTCAAGCTGGTAGTATTTGATCCCCATCAATTCGAAAACTTGCATGGGTCTTGATAGACCCTGTTGATAATGGTAGAGAAATCTGTAGTGATATCAGTCCATCCGATCGTCTTAATTCTGGTGGATGTTTGATTTTAGTGCTGCTGAATACTTAGTCCTTTGATTATATTCTTCCTGCATAAATTTGTCTGTATACTTTTTCGCAGTTTTTTTATTTATAAATTTGTGAGTGTACTCATTTGCCTCTCCAAGTTTGATAATTCTGACATATATGTGTACATATTCTGACGCTCTTCTGTTTTTTCTTGGTTAAAATGAAGGTCAGTTATTGATGCTTTCCAGTTTCTGTACGTGGTGAGTCACATTATGTTGATTGCTCTGTTGACTCAACAAATATAGAAACACTGTGGAACTTAGCTAAAGTCTTTGCTTTTGGAGTTGTTAAGTCAGCTATAAATTATGTTAAAATCCAAATGAAACATACAGATCACGACAATGAAATATATGGAGCAACATGATTGGGATTCATGACTACCTTTACCTTGTATAGTCACCCAAACGACGCCTTTAACCATGCACTTGAACTCAGGATAAACTTCACAGCTTTCTTTGTTTTTATTTTTTGCACCATATTGAGTTCTGTCTGTATTATTTGTTCGTTAATATTTTTGGATACATGTGAGGTATCTGCATCTACGCATGCATGTTTTCTGAACTAGCAAAATACATTTTGAGAGTTTGGTTATAACTGAACGTTATATATTTACTTCCCTTGTTTTTTCAGAAAGTGGTTCAATGGAGAAACATTTAGGGGATACGATATTTGGTCGTTCTGAAGGTTCCCTCTCTTTTCTTTACTGATGGAAGCATGGTTCCCTCTCTTTTCTTTACTGATGGAAGCATTGCACAGACGCATAGCCACGTACATATGCTATATACATATATTTCCTTATGTATGCTTGATGTTTCTCTTGATCAGTCATTTATAACCAATTTTGTAGGGGCCTTCAAGATTCCATCTGCTAACAATCCTAGAAAATTTGAAAGTAAAGCATGGGGGACCCTTCGTGCAGCTGAGCCATACCATGAATCAAGTGATACTAGCTTGTTTTCGAGTTCGTTACCTGTCCTTCCACATGAAAAGTGTACGTGCAAGTTATTTTTTTTGAATGAAAACGTTATCCCTATCTGTAGAATGGCTGTTGAGACTTGATTTACTGAATATGCAGTGAACTTTTCTGTTTTGGAGCATTTTGGTCAGTCTGTTGATGATAGTTTACCCAAATCAAACACTGTCGAGCAAGAAAATGAGGCTAAGGATCCACTTGAAAATGATGAATCAAATGCATTCCGGGTCATGCTTCCTGATGATGAAGATGATCTCTTAGCAGGCATAACTGATGATTTTGATCTAAGTCGATTGCCTAATCAGCTGGAGGAGATGGAAGAGTATGATCTGTTTGGAAGTGGTGGTGGAATGGAATTGGATTCTGAGTCCCAGGATAGCCTCGGTATTGGCATGTCAAAACTAGGCATATCTGATGGGGTTGTTCCAAATGGGATTGGTCTTTATGCCCTTCCAAACGGTGTGGGAGCTGTGGCTGGGGAGCACCCGTATGGAGAGCATCCATCTAGAACCTTGTTTGTTAGAAATATTAACAGTAATGTCGAGGACTCTGAATTGAGAACTTTATTTGAGGTATGCTACTTGTGGTTGTCAGTTTTATATAGCCTCTTTGCCTGGCTTATTTTGTTTTATATCCTGGTTTTCTATGTGTTGGTTCAACGATGATTTGTTTTCTTTCGGGTGGTTGAGTTGGGGGTTTTGGAGTTCCATTTTGGCTCTCTTTGTCCTCTTGGTCCATATTGTTGTAACTTACACTTGCGAACTCATTGATTAATACAAGTAGGTTTTGGGTTTAGTAGTTTAATAACAATCCTGTTAATGTTAGAGACCTCATTCTGCTACAGTTTGGAGTAATGTACTCCCATTATTCATTAGAGATAATTTTAAGCCTGTGCCAAGCTGCAGTCTTTTGTTAGCTTATGAATTTGTTGCACTGGTCATCCTGCCCTTGCAATCATTATCTTTAATCTTTCAGAGAGTTTGCTCGTAATTTGGTATAGGCAGTGCTTTTCTGATTTTGTTCCCCTTTAAAAATAAAAGTTCTTGTAAATGCATGTATACAACTTTTCACTCATTCAAAGAACTCTCAACTTTTTGTAGCAATATGGGGATATCAGAACTTTATACACTGCATGCAAGCATAGGGGCTTCGTGATGATATCTTACTACGACATCCGAGCCGCTCGCACTGCAATGCGTGTGTTACAGAACAAGCCCTTGAGACGGAGGAAACTCGACATTCATTTTTCAATTCCCAAGGTTTGAATAAATGTCTTCTATTATAATTTGTTCTGGCACTAAAGATTCAATTACAATATTCATAATGCATCGGTCCTTTTCTCTGCTGAAATTCAGGACAACCCGTCAGAAAAGGATATCAACCAAGGAACTCTTGTGGTGTTTAATTTGGATGCATCAGTGTCAAATGATGACCTTCGACAGATATTTGGGGCTTACGGGGAAGTCAAAGAGGTAAACTTTTGTGGAAAATGTTATTTCTTTTTCTTATCGTCCTTGTATTGCATGTGCAGTTGTGCACCTTTTCGCTGTCTTCATTGGTTGTATAAAATCTGAATTTTCATGAGCACAAAATGCAGATCCGGGAAACCCCACACAAGAGACACCATAAATTCATTGAGTTTTATGATGTTAGAGCTGCGGAGGCAGCTTTAAGGGCATTAAATAGGAGTGACATAGCTGGGAAACGCATAAAGCTTGAACCCAGCCGCCCTGGTGGAGCACGTAGAAAGTAAGTATCAATTTACTGACTGCGGGTTCTGCAACAATTAGACAATTTGAGCTCAGGCATTTTGCTTTGCCCTGAATTTTATCATCTTTCTAGTTTCCTAAGAGTGGCAAATAGTGAGGCAAAAGGTGGATCTCAGTTGTGATTAACTAGTCGTATTTCCAAAGACTCAATTATATCCAAGAGAATATATTTTTCCTTTAGTGGATGATTGTATACGTGTCTTCAAGCACTGTCAATTATTGAATGGAATCAGGTTCACAACAAATACATGTTTGTGGTGAAGATTAATCTGAAGTGTTTATGAGGACTTACTTAGATCTGTTGGAATCATATCCAAGGATATACTTTCAAAGGTTTTTTCAATTACTCATCCAATACATAGGTCCGGTGCAATATGTAGCTTATTTAATACATAGGTCTTCTGCTATATGTAGACTGTCTAGATGCGGCTTCGACTCCCTTCGTGTTGTACATATAACCTTTCTGAATCCATACTACAGACTTGATGTTGATGTTGTCGTGCCGTTAAGTGGGGTAAATAATTAATTCATCGCACTTTTCGTTTTGTGTAGCTTGATGCAACAGCTTACTCAAGAGCTTGAACAAGATGAAACTCGGAGTTTCAGGCATCAAGTGGGTTCACCTGTGACCAACTCTCCTCCCGGTAGATCTCTCAGATCTGGAACTCAATTATCTTTGTGCTTGTGTATATCGATTACTGTATAGGTAGTTATTGGGAATGAACATCCTGCTATGAGCTAAAACAATGGCTACCATGACAGGTACCTGGGCGCATATTGGAAGCCCCATTGAGCATAATCAGTATGCTTTTAGTAAGTCTCCGGGTTTGGGAAGCCTCAGTCCAGACAGTAACCATTTGCCTGGGTTAGCTTCAATTCTCCCAGCTCATTTTTCTAACTCTCCAAAGATTGCGCCTATTGGTAAGGACCAAGGAAGGGCAAACCATATAAATCAGATGTATAGCAACTCTCCATCAACACAAGGAGCAGCGTATCAGCATTCTCATTCTTATCTGGAGCAGAAATTAAGCGCAAGTCCAGGTCCCATCTCATTGGGTGAGTCAAATTCAACTTCATCAGGGATTGGAACTTTGTCAGGTCCTCAGTTTCTCTGGGGCAGTCCATCACCATCTCCTTATGCTGAGCCTAGTTCTTCTGCCTGGCCAACCTCGTCTGCGGGGCATCCATTTTCATCCAGTGGACAGGGGCAAGGCTTTCCATTGACCAGCCGGCATGGCTCTTTCCTCAGTTCACACAACCATCATGTGGGATCTGCTCCATCCGGTGGTGTTCCTCTAGAGAGGCATTTTGGCTTTTTCCCAGAGTCACCAGAAACATCCTTCATGAATCCAGCGTTTGGGGGCATGGGTTTAGGTCGCAACAGTGGGAATTACATTATGAACATGGGTGGTCGTGCAACTTTGAGTGCTGGTGTTGGTCTTCCCGGAAACATTACTGAAAATGGCTCACCTAGTTTCAGAATGATGTCAATGCCAAAGCATGGTCCTTTGTACCTTGGGAATGGTTCATATACTGGACCGGCAGCAACCATCAATGAGATGTTGGCTGATCGTGGTAGAAGTCGGCAAATAGAGAATCCTGGGAATCAGATGGATAGCAAAAAGCAGTACCAACTTGATATAGATAAAATAGTCAGTGGGGAAGATACTAGGACTACTTTAATGATAAAAAACATCCCGAACAAGTAAGTAAAAAAGTTGTAATCAGCCCCAAAAGTAGATTTGTGCGGCTATTTTTTGGTGCGTTATGGTTTTGAATACCTGTAATCATTTTGCTCTATATTGGCTTTCTCATATTAGGTACACTTCCAAAATGTTGCTGGCTGCTATTGATGAAAACCACCGTGGTACATACGACTTTCTCTACTTGCCAATTGACTTTAAGGTAATTTGTTGCACTAATACTGATGCGATTGCTCTATAATTTCCATAAGTTGATCTAATGCTAATAGAACAAACATCTTTTATTTTTGGCAGAATAAGTGCAATGTGGGTTATGCCTTCATAAATATGGTGTCTCCTACCCACATTATAGCCTTTTATGAGGTTAGTTTTGGTCATTTTTGTCCGTTTGTTTGTTGCTGGTCAATCCGAAGAACTATATCCAAATATTAAGTGTTAATACGAGAATGCTTTATAAATTCGTCAATCAGAGTTAGAACTATTTGGAACACCTTCAATTTTTACTAGTACTTATACAATTAAAATTGCTGCAGGCATTTAATGGGAAGAAGTGGGAGAAGTTTAACAGTGAAAAAGTTGCTTCATTGGCGTATGCACGAATCCAGGGCAAAACTGCCCTTGTGACTCATTTTCAGAATTCAAGCCTAATGAATGAGGACAAGCGTTGCCGGCCCATTCTCTTCCACTCGGAGGGCCAAGAGACTACTGACCAGGTTATATGTTGGATTTATCTGTCTTTTTTGTGCGGTTATGATGCTATTGGCCTTTTTCTGCCCTAATTTTCATAATTCGACCTCAACATTGACTTTGCTAAGTCAGAAAGCCTTTAAGGGGAGGGATCCCCATTTAAAAAAAAAAAAATGGGGACACGCTCCCCACCGTTGAATTTAACTTTTAATGAAATTGTGTGACTTGTGTTTTAATCTCAACCACACAGTTTCATTAAAATCAATCTAACGGTGGGGAGCATGTCTCCATTTTTTTTTGAAAAAATGGGGATCGCTCCCCTTAAAGGCCCTGGTTAAGTCATTCAAATACCGTTTATTGTTTTCTGATGATTTCAGTATGTTTGTCAATCCTCCAGGAAAATTACCTTTCCAGAAATTTGAACATATGTATTCGGCAGCCAGATGGATCTTACTCAGGAGACTCATTGGACAGCCCAAAGGGGGATCTGGATGAGAAGCCAGAGAACAGTTAACAGCGTAATGTTATATCCTACTCGCCTGATTGGGGGGGTAGGGCTGCTGACTTGTGCATAGTTAAGTGTACATTGTAGAGAAAGAAGTCAAGCTACGGGGCGTATAATAACTAAATTATGGCTAGTGTCTGCTTTGGAGTGCTGGATACCTCTGATATTTACCGAGGAACTTATATTGAAGCAAAAGCGGCCCAGAGCATTTTGTTAACTTGTAGAGGTGCGAATTGTTATTTAACCAAGGGAGTCGAATAAGGTGAAGCATATCGCTGAATTGTGAAGTCTCTCTGCAGCCATATGCGTTACTCAGCTGGTCTCTGCAGAATCTCTCCCATTTGCAAATATGATTTGTGTTTATATGGCGAAATGCCTTGTCGGGTTTAGGGATTCAGGTGCTGTTTAAAACGAACAAAAAAAGAAAAGAAAGAAGTTTGTACAGAGGGAGGACAAACAGAATCAGCTTGTTCATGTGTGTTGGTCTTGTTATGTACCCGAAAAAAATTGTATTGGATTAGGTAAATACATGGATGAACAGATGTTTATATCTCTCTCGTGTGCTTGTACAAATTTAAGTGCCCGCTCACAAGTTCAAGCATACTCCGGTTTATTCTATGCACCCAGATACTGATCATTGAATTCTTGGCTAAAGATCTGATGGCCAAAAGCCTCGGTGTATCCTGTGCATCGGAGCGAACCGAAAATCCAGTGCCGGGTGTGATTCTCAAAGAGAATGCTGGCCCAAGTACCTTTAAAATGATGTTGAAAGCAGACAATGCATGTTTTGTGCCATGAGTAGTGAGCAGAATACCTTTAAATCGAACAAATGCATCATTTGCGCGTGACATGACAAGTTTAATGTGTCATGCAAGGCGCATTTTGTTCACCCCAGGTTTACTGTTTTTGTAAGGTTCGTGTTCTACAAGGCCAACTCGAAAAAAAGGGCACGATTGAGGCGTGCTGTACACCAGCACGATTGTCGCGACTTTTTTCTGTTTGCGAACATATTTTAAAGCTGAATTACAAACCAAACTGTGTGAGTCATGTGTCAAGACTCATTAGCAAAATAAAAGGTGGACTCGCCTTCTTATATCGCAGAAATTGGCCGGTAGAATAATGCTGTCGTAAATTATGCAGGTTATCGAACTATTTTACTCTCTTCAAGTCTGTAGAGCATCAGCAATGGAACCTGCAAGACTCAACACCTCGAAGGGAGCTTTATTAGCTACGGCTTTGACAGTGAGCGGGCAGGAATCCGTGATCCAAAAGTAGGCAAATGCCTTCTCCAAGCCATCTGAATATCAAATCAAAATCGGAATAAGGTTCATGGAAATTACAAGCACAACATAGACAACAGCATGGAGGTACTTACCTTCTTTGTGAGTGAACCGCTCCCATGATCGTTTAGGAAATACACCGTGGGTTACATAAGCGCTAACCTTGGCTGCACCATGAGCTGCCAAAACTTTCTGCCAGAATACAAAGGACACAAAATGAATGATTTGGTGCAAATTTGAAGTTCCGAAAGCATCACGTTTGAAATGTTTCTGACGTACACATAATGATAACAGATACAAAGCTACGAGATGTAATCACAAATAATTTAGAAAAAACAAAGCTATGCGCAAGGTCCACGATCTAGCCCAAGCTTGATAAAATAAAGCTAGCCATATTCTAGTAACTGAGGAATTGCAATGTTGAAAGAACTTAAACTTGTCAAAATTCGGAAGCAACAGATTTAAAGGTACATAAACTGCAGGGAAGAAAAATGTTTATGAGCCATTACCTGGCACTCAATTAGGGTGCCGCCAGATTGCACTAAGTCATCAACGATGACTACATGACAACCAGCAGGATTTCCCTCCTTTATCCGAACTATCCTCTTGTCACCTTCACGAACCTTATTGCACACCACCTGCAATTAAACAATATTCAATTCACAAAGGTGATATTTGAAATAAATTATACAAAATAATTCTTACTTTAGAGAGAAACTCAGACTAACCATGGGAAAATGATCCAACTGCTTGTGGAATCGCTTCCATGCTCCATCATCAGGAAATGCAACAACTATCTGGAAGCAGACTATAGTTAGTATGGAAATAAAAAAAGACAGAAAATACAGCTAGTTAGCCAGCATTCCTAGACAAGACATGGAAACCAAATTTTTTTTACTGTAATGAAGCATTGTGAGACGCATAGAAGATAATGTGCGCGCTCACCTTATCGCAGTCAGAAAGCTGGTGGAGACGCTGCTTTAAGAGTGGAATTCCAGTCTCAAACAAGGGCAAAACATGGTCCCCAAAATAAAACCTTTCCTGCATAAAAATTAAACTGAAGTGATTAACACAAATATTCAGCCAAAAAAAAAAGTAATGATAAGCGATAATTTACAGTCTCACACTACTATATTACACCTCAATGAAACACATATGTATAAATTATAGAATCTATATGTGCAAACAACTTGATAGAAGAATTTATGTCAGAAAATGTAAAAAAAATGACAAGTTTAATTATATTAAAAATTAAAAAGCTCATGCATGATAACAAAGAGAAGACGAAAAAAACCAGCATAACTGAACAAACCTGTAAAGCATGGATGTCATAGATGACTAAACTGGTTGGGCCACCTCTGGATATGGGAATATTTGACAGCATTCTCGCCATGGTAAAAGCAGTTGCTACATCCCCTTCTTCTTCCATTCTTTCGAAGGAACCAGTTGGAAAGAAAGGCAATACTAATGTGAAGGACGCAACAAATAGCCGAGGCAGTGCATATATTACAGAAAGCTGCTCAAAGATAACTCCTTGGGAGCTGAAGGATCCCAGAAAGGCGACATGGTGGCCTCGAAGATCTTGTGCATTGTTTATAAATATGTTTGGAAACCCGTCATCAAAATTCCTGTATAAATTTGATCTCAATTAGTATTCCTACTCATCTTACACAGTTTATTTGAGTATTACACAACACAAGCCATCTGTACAAGCATAACACAAGCGGCTAGTTTAACTTTCGATAATTACTAATCGACATCCCAGATACAAACCTTTTATCTATCCCACTTATCTGGTCTAGAAATTCTATAATTTTCAATTGCCCTTCACTTTCCAATTTACCAAGCATTCAAGTTATCCACTTTCCCAAACTCTGATAGGGCAGAAGCGTTACAAAAGAACAAAAGCTTGCTTCTTTTTTTCTTCAATTAATATTAGTTGCATCACTACCGTCAGAAAACTAAACAGGCAAAAGAAAATTACCCAACTTTTGTTTTCATTAAGTTAGCTGAAATAACAAGTACCCATCTCAAATTCATCACTAATAGACAAAACAAATCAGATTTGGTAACATGGGTAGTAATGCAAACTATCAAGCAGAACAATAAAGGGGAAAAAAGCATGAGAAAGCATGTTAGAGAGAGAGAGAGAGAGAGAAAGAGAGAGAGAAAGAGAGGACCTCCATATGATGGTCTGGAGGATGATGTGGTCGGACTGAGAAGCGACCTGGCGAGCAAGGTCTTCGCACTCAGCGCAGTAGAAGAGGTAGAGTTGGTTCTGCTGTGACTTGTCCATGGCCGCCTATCTTTCAAAAGAAACAGAAGTTTAGAGAACCCACAAACTCCACTGAGACAGAGACAAGACAAAGGGTTACAGGGAGATAGTTGTATAAAGGCGTCACGCACCTCCACATCTGAGGTGTTTTCAATTTTTTTTTTATATTGCCTCTCAAAGTTTTGAAAGTGTCTTAATTTATACTTTGTGACTTTGTCTAACGATTTATATAATCAATGGCATAGCTAGAAAATTTTTACTAGGTGGGTTAACTTGAAGGTTTAAATCTTTATAAATAAAGAAACTTGATACTATATTTTTTATAGTATCAGCTAGCTTAAGAAATTTTTTACAAGGTGAGTCAAGAACTTTCGTTATTCAAACAAATTCAAACTTGTACATGTACAAAAAGCGATGAGAAAAAAGATGTGAGAAAAATAGATGGTTTGTAAACTGTATTATATAATTAAATCGAGAGAATTCGAATTAATGACTAAATATATGATGGGCTATATTCGAAAATCAATACAAATTACATGTAAAATTTTGTTTTCTACTGAAAGCTATCGGGGCTACAGCCTAGGGTAGCCCTTAATGTCGCTCCGCCGATGTATATAATCTTTATTAAATTGATGATATGGTGAGCATAAAACTCGTAATTATGATGACATGTAAGTAATATTGTACCACATTAACTAAGAAACTCATTATGAATATTTAGACGTTCAAATATCTAGAAGGTATAAATTGATACAATTTAGAGGGTAAAGTGAGAAAATTGAAGCTTAAGGACTAATCTTGGTTTTGCTTCGATCGTGGTCTTCCCAACCCCCTTGGATCGTGGTTTTGCAGTGGCGACGGCGGCGGTGGCAACTGTGTGGGTGTGGTGTAGGGTTTGATATTAGGGTTTCATGTAATAGGCTTTAGACTTGGTTTTGGGCTAATGTATCTTTCTTTTTGCTATTTGTTTTTGGGCCTTTTTTAATTGTTTAATTAAATGCATTCTCGTTACCAAAAGAAGAAAAAAAATCACCTCAAACCTTGCAGTTTATAAAATAAATTGTAGTTAGCCTTTTTTTTCCAATGCGTAAAGACTTTGTTTGGTTACTATTTTTTTTTTTGCCAATTTTATTTTATTTTTGGCAACTTTAAAAGCCAATTATGCCAAAGTTTTTTTAATACCCTATCCATCAATGATCTATCAAAACCTATGTCCCCACATCCTTCTACAAAAGGACAAAAGACAATTTTATTCCTACATACAGATACTTAAAATGACAATTTGATTCATAAAAAATGACAATTTAAATTTAAGAACATAGTTTTTTTTGTTTTTTTTTATAATAAATTTAGTTGTCTTTTATGTGTGATGTTATTGGCACTAAAACAGTTATTGTGCATCCTAAACCTTTTGTTTTTCGATAAAAAATATACTTATTAGAATTGCACGATGGTGTTGGTTGATGCATCGAAACGACGGTCACATGTTTGCCTGTTGTCCATACGCAACGGCGCATTTGCTAAACTCCTAGCTTAAATCTTTATACTAAGGGCTCACCATCCTGATTATCCGATTAAGTCGATTCGACTAGATAATGCTGGAGAGTTTACGTCACAGACTTTTGATGATTATTGCATTTCAGTATGGATTGATGTGGGACATCCTGTACCCTATGTTCACACCTAAAATGGCCTGGCAGAAGCTTTCATAAAGCGCCTTCAAATGATTGCTTGGACTTTGGTTATGAGAACCGAACTACTGGTATTTGCATGGGGCTATGCAATATTGCACGCAACTATGTTGGTCCGCATGAGGCCCACCGCTACCCAACCACATTCACTGTTACAGTTGGTCACTGGATACGAGCCTGACGTCTCGCATTTACGGGTGTTTGAGTGTGCCATTTATGTGCCAATAGTGCCACGACTACGTACCAAAATGGGTCATCAGAGAAAAAATGGGAATCAATGTCGGTTATGATTCGCCATCAATTGTTTGCTACTTAGAACCATTGACAGGAGATCTCTTTACCACACGTGTTGCAGATTGTCACTTTGATGAGACAGTCTTCCCGTCGTTAGGGGGAGATAAGTATCCTAACGTTTCCGTAGAACGTTGCGAATTATCGTGGTATGCTCTTACTAGTCTCATTTAGATCCCTGCACTGCCTAGTTTGAAATTGAGGTGCGACGAATTATAAATTTTCAGACATTGCTTAAAGCATGTTAGATACTTTTAATGATCTAACAAAGGTGACAAGATCACATATATCCACTGCAAATGCACTTGTAAGGATATATGTACCCTGCGTAAGTCAACAACCCGCCTAGGAAGGCCAAACTGTCCCTGAAGGTGGGGAGGCCGCACCTAGCACGCGATAAGGTACATTAGTGGCTAACCAATCATCTACTCCGACCCTGAAGAGTGGGGTTTAAAGGATTCACAACCCCGGAAGAAGAAAATGGCACCAACTAGTGACCCTAGTTTGAATCCGACCATCGTTCACTTATCCGTTCCAAAGCATGAGGTTATTTTAGATTATGGTGATGCTTTAGACAAAACATGTTGGCCTCCCAAGAATTGCGAGATTTCGATCCACCACATAGTATTGGATAAGGTTTGGAATAAGAATGAGATGATCGTCGATGATGCATTTGCGTACTCAGTAGCTACTGACATCGTGCTTAGCGATGATATTGAACCATGTTCTATCGATAAATGCTGATATAGAACCGATTGGTCAAACTGAAAACAAGAAATCTAGGTCGAACTCGATTCGCTCGCGAAGCGTAAAGTGTTTGGACCTATCATTCCTACACCACCACGCGTGAAGCTTGTTGGCTACAAGTGGGTTTTCATGAGGAAGGGTAATGAGAAGAATGAAATAGTGCGATACAAAGCACACCTTGTAGATCAAGGCTTCTCTCAACACCCTAGGATTGATTACGAGGAGATGTATTCCCCCGTCATAGGCGTTATAACATTCTGCTACCTAAATAGTTTGGTAGTTTCCAAAAAACTGAACATGCAGTTTATGGATTTGGTAACCACATTGACTGGTTCAAATAGTTCTAGACTACGGAACATTCTCTCAATTAGGTTGAAGAGGTTATTCTACGAATTGAAACAATCTGGGTGGATGTGGTATCACAGTCTAAATGAATATTTGACAAGTCAGGGTTATGTGAACAACGAATTATGCCCATGCATGTTCATAAAGAAGTCACATTCTGGATTTACAATCGTTGCAGTTTATGTTGACGACATTAACCTCATCGGGACTCCCGTAAAGCTTGAGGAAATTGCTGCACACTTGAAATCAGAATTTGAGATGAAGGATCTTGGGAAAACTCGATACTGTCTCGGCCTGGAGATCGAGTATTGTTCATATGGAATCCTAGTACATCAATCGAACTACACCAAAAAAGTGTTGTGTCGTTGTAATGAGGATAAAGCGAAGCCTTCGAGTACACCCATGGTCGTTCGGACTCTAGATGCGAAACGAGATCCTTTCCGTCCAAAGGAGGATGAGGAAGAGATTTTGAGACCTAAAGTTCCTTACCTAAGTACAATTGAGGCTTTATTGTACTTGGCTCAGTGCACTAGACCCGACATCTCCTTCGCTGTTAATATTTTGGCAAGATACAACAATGCGCCCATATGCAGGCACTGGAATGTTGTTAAAGACATTTTCAGCTACCTCAAGGGTATAACGGATTTGGGCTTGTTTTATACCCGCGAATCTCCGAGTGTTGCGCCTCATATGGTCATCATATTAATTATCACCTTGTTGGTTATGCAGATGCTGGATATCTGTCTGACCCACATATGGCACGTTCCCAAATGGGTTATGTCTTTACCATTGGAGACACTGCTATATCTTGGAGGTCTACCAAGCAAACGCTAGTTGCGACTTCGTTGAACCATGCTGAAATTCTTGCCCTGAATGAACCATCGCATGAATGCTTTTGGCTGAGAGAAGTTATGGAACATATTCAAAGCACTAGTGGTCTTACATCAGTCATTGACCTTCCTACGATGATCTTTGAAGACAATGCAGCATGTATCGAGTAGTTAAAGAATGGATACATTAAGGAAAACAACACCAAGCACATAGCGCCGAAGTTCTTTTACTCATACCAGCAGCAGCAGCATCAGAACATTGAAGTCAAGCAAATTCGTTCCCAGGACAACTTGGCCAATCTCTTCACCAAGGAATTAGTATGCGTAAATTATCTGAGTTGAATCGCTTGTAGTTCTCTTATTTAGAAGTTATGTCTAACTCAAGAAGAGTATCTAGAAGCATCCTCACATGATCTTAATGTACTTTTTTTTTCTACGATTATGAGCATTTTTCCCGTTGGGTTTTTGCTACCTAACGAGGTTTTAATGAGGTACCCATACTGGGATGATCATACTTCGTTGAATTCACTACTTTTATCCTGTTTGATGTTTGTTTTAGACATTATGTATACTTCTCACTTTTCTCCTTAATATGTGAGGTTTTTCCCATGCCTTGGGTTTTACCATAGCGAGGTTTTGTGAGTTTTACTACAAATGCATACTTTCTTAAATTTAAGACTCGCGATCACCCATTATGCCGATGACTTCATCAACTATTCTATCTTATCTGCTGAAGATCTGATGCGATGGTTTGTTGAGTATTTACACACTCAAGGTGGAGTGTTGCAGTCATATTTAGAATAGGAATGTGATTGTGTAAATCCTAGTAGATATGGGAATGTATCTTATATTCCTATTAGGAGTTGATTACTTATTAAATTTTGTACTCCTAAAGGGAAAGGTTTTTACCTATCCTACTACTATAAATAAAGGCACAATGGGATGAATCAAACACAGGTCACAATCAAACCACTCTCTCTTCTCCCTAATTGTGCCCGGCCCCTTCTCTCTCTAAACCCTATATCTTTTAATCAAATAGGCATACAACAATATATTTGATATTTCATTTAATTTTCTATTTTTGATTGGCGGAAAATATGTAAAAAAAAAGTTATTTAGATAAAAGTCAATAAAATCTTTATTCATTAGTCATATATCAAGGGAATTGTTATTAGCACTTTAAAAATCTCATTCTACATTCTTAACAAATGTATTTTTCTTTCTAATTATAGAAAGTTTAGAGTGTAAAATGAGATTTGTGGAGTGTTAATAACAATTCCCTATATCAATAGTCAATTTTTGTTTTGAACTTAATCAATGAATATTTTAATTAATTAGAAATAGGTTAATAAGGAATGCTACATGAATTTTAGTCCTATATAAAAGGTGACCGTTATTCCCTCTTTTTGCCCACCCTCTTTCTGATTGATCGGCAGCTATATTAGGAGTATGATTATATTTCTCTCTCCCCCTTTCTTTCTCTCATCTCTAATTTTTTTTTCCATCAAGAAGTCAACACAAAGAGTTAACGTGACTTAATAATGACTATTTAAATAGAAAGTAATTGAAGGGAAGAAATTTTAGAGGGGTCTTACTCGGGGTCACCCCACCGACTCCATCAATCTCTCTCTCCTCTCTGGACCCTTTTTTTTTTTCTCTTTCTTCAGTCACCATTTCATCTTCGTCTTTTAATCTTCTTCTTCTTCGTCTCATCTTCTCGCTCTTCTAATATATTAGCCACCCAAGAAAACAATAGAGATTCCTGCTCCAACTAAGCCTATCAGAATAAGAAATTAGGGGGTTTAAAAAAATCTTTTTGTTTCTTTATGGTTATTGGGTTTACAATTGACTTTTGTGGCTCTATGCAAAACTCTAGCTGGATTACCATAACTAACAGTTGCGAATGGTTTCTTGAAAATGAATTCAATCCATCATTCTAAAGGCTTGAGTACGTTTCATGTGACAACCAAAGATGCTTGTCTTGCCCAACCTAAAGATCGATGAAAGCAAATGGGGCCTGAGAGAAATAGGCCTTTATGCACGAAGAAACAAAGAGAATGCATGAAGCAGTTTTAAGATGAAATGGTGACTGAAGAAAGAGGAGAAAACAAGAGATCGAGGAGAGAAAAGATTGATGGAGACATTGGCGTGAGCAACCATGATTGCAAAAGAGAGATCAAAGTTGATTTTTTCAATATGGTGCTGAACTTGGAATGTGGAAGCTGATTTTGTTTTGGCTTAAGAAAGAGTTTACTAGTTCAGGGGTTTGGGATGTTTTTTGTTTTGTGGTCGGTGGGTGGGGGAGGGAAGAGAGATCAGATTTTGGCATGTTTTAATTGAATTCTATGTCGACACGGCATTGAATTATCGTTCTGTTGTCTCCTGAATTCAGGCATTGCATGCAGTTTTTGTTTTATTATAATCAAATTAATCACGTTTAATATTGGTTTTAGTATTATAAAAGAGTCTGAAATCATTAACAAAAAAGTCGAATATTTGATATAACTAGTTCGACAACAATAAATTTGAAACATACAGAGTCTGAATCACAGAACAGTAGAATAAAAACTGTAATGCACAAATTAGATTGACTTATTCTCAAATATAAAAAAATTGATAAAGGGGATGCCATCTATTATATAATGGTATAATTAGTAATTTTGTTTGATATAGGTGCAATAGTGTACTTTAAAGTCTCATTGATCTATTTATAATTAACATAAATATTATTGACAGAGTGTCGATAATGTAACACATTTATTGATTTAATAAAAAATTATCCAAATATATATTTAAGTTTTTTATTTACATTTTTCAGCCAAAATGTATATTTTACTCTTCATTGTAGAGTTTTCCACCAACAAAAAATGGAAAATACATTTTGCATCTTCATTAAAGATGCCCTAATCCATCTTCAAAATTTGGTATTGCCTCATTTTAAGGATAGAGATGTAAGTGAGAGGTCTTAAATTCGATTCTCGTCAATGACGAATTTGAATCACATTATTACTAGCTCCCACCTCATTTTCCTTAGTGTAGATAATATTGTTTGTTAAAAAAGAAAAAAAAGGAGAGAGATGTATGCATCATCTCATTAATTCACCGGCCGATTGAAGATAGAATGTTATCTGCCAACTTATCGTTCTACTAAATAGAAGTATAGACTAAACTTTAAGTGTTTGTTAAATCTGTGGTGTTAGCGATCCAACAGTCTCACATTTTTAATATAGTACAAGATCGCATACGCCAAAAATAACCTAAAACAAATTTTCAGTGATTAGGTAACAGGACGAAATCATTCAACAATTAGAAATGCAGTTTCACGATTTAATGATTATTTTAACTCTGATTTTGATGATTTTTTCAGATACAATCCTCGAAGCTATAAGAATACAATGAATGGACCTGGTTATTGATTTAAAATATTTACACTAGTGGTTAAAATAAAATTTTATGTCCTACTTAATAGAAGAATAGAATAAACTCCAAGTGTTTGTTGAATATATTGCGTTGATGGGATATGCAATCTACAAAACTAATTTCAAAACGACCCAATCATCACACTTTTTTATATATAAATATAGTATGAGATCAATACGCCAAAAATCACCTAAAACAAACTTTTAAACATTAGGTAACCGGACAAAATCCTTCACCGGTTAGAAACGTATTATCACGATTTAACAATTACTTTAGCATTGATTTTGATGATTTTTTACAAATACACTCATCGACTCTAGTAGAACATAATGATTGAACCCAATTATTAATTTAAAATATCTACATTAGTTGTGGGATCTCGTGGCCTATGAGTGGGTCGGGTTTGGGACCTCGTGTGATCTTCTTCATCTAGCTTTCCGCCTCCAAGCGGGACGTCTTCCGGACTGCAGCAAGTGGAGATGGAGTTAGAGGCTATGTGCCAGCGAGAAGAAGAAGTGCGCCAGTGAGAATAAGCTCGGGAAGAAGCTGAGCACCGGTGGGATGAGGAGTTTTGGTGGCACATTGTTATGATGGCGCATGCAATGGTAGCCTCTGGTTTGGTCTCCCTATTCCCGATCATATGCCCCCACCACAAGAATAGATAGTTGAAGATATTTGACATGTAAATTTGTACGCAACTTTTAATTTTAATATAATTAAATATATTTTTTAATATTGTGATTCCTTTTGAAATTAATATAATTAAAACTAATTAATTTATTTAAATTAAATATAATTCAAATTACGTCTTAAAAAAAATTTAAAACGTTTACCGGGCAAATACGCTCATCGAGCATGCATTTTGCATTCTTATATATATTTTCTTGGGTAAAGTACAAAAAATTACCTCAATTATTGGTGTTACGACACTTTCATACCTCATTTTTTTTAATTGACAATGTCATACCTCATCTTACGAATTTGTGCCAATGTCAGACCTCCGTCAGTTTTTATGTTAATTTATTCACTAATCCAACTGAATTAAAAAATAATTAAATATTCAAAAATTAAAAAATATATATATTAAATCTCTCTCTCTCCCCCCCTTTCTTGCCTCTCTCTCTTCTCTGCATCCAAGAAGACCCAAAACCCCTTCCACCCGACCCCCCTGACCCCTTCCCAGCCGTCCTCCACCACCCTCTCTCTCTCGCCTCTCTCCCCTCTCCCTCTCATCTCCCTCTCTCGTCACAATTTGGGTCTGGGTTAAGGAAGAAGCAGCAGCAATGGCTAGTTTTTCCTCATTAGGCAGAGGCGGCAGCAACGACCAAAATAACAACAACAACCCACCGCCGCCTGATCACCACCACCATCAAATTGCTCCGGAGACGTTGTTCTGGTATTGTAAACACGAAAATTTCCTGAAGACACAAGAACACGTGTACAAAATATATTTGTATTTGATTGATTTTGGGTTACAATCTCTTTTTGTTCCTCTGATTCTATCTCCGTGAGATATGGATTTGTTGATGAATCATTGATCCGAAGGGCCGTTGGGGGCTTGATTCTTGGGATAAATTGTTCTTCAAGGGGCCGTTGGGCTTGATCTTGAAGTTTGGCGGATGAATGCTTCTTCAGGTGCCTTTTGGGCTTGATTCTTGAAGTTGGATGAATGACGAACGAAGAACGATGAACGATGAATGATGAATAGATCTTCAACGGGTTTTGGGCTTGTTATTGAAGATGGATGAACGGATGAACGATGAATGGATCTTCAAGGGCTTTTGGGCTTGTTCTTGAAGATGGATGAACGGATGAACGATAAACGGATCTTCAGGAGGCTTTTGGACTTGTTCTTGAAGATGGATGAATGACGAACGAAGAACGATGAACGATGAACGATGAATGGATCTTCAAGGGGTTTTGGGCTTGTTATTGAAGATGGATGAGCGGATGAACGATGAATGGATCTTCAAGGGCTTTTGGGCTTGTTCTTGAAGATGGATGAACGGATGAACGATGAATGGATCTTCAAGGGCTTTGGGCTTGATCTTGAAGAACAATTGCGTTGATCCAAGGGCCGCTGGGGCTTGATCTTAGGATGGAGGAGCGTTTCTTCAAGGGCCGTTGGGGCTTGATCTCGAAGAACGATGAACGAAGAACGAAGAACGAACTTCAAGAGAATTCTCTTCCAATTTGGGAGTAGAGAAATGTATTTGTGAATTGGTCCTTTGAATTGGTGTGGAATGGTCTCTATTTATAGAATTCCAAAATTTGATTTTTGGATTTAAATAATCAGATGAAATAAGTCGTTTCTGCCAGGTGTTGACACATGTCATGTTTGACGCCTTTTCTAACTCTTTTCGAATTTTCGTCGAATCACGCACTATGTGTACAATTTATGTAATACATGAGTGTTAAAATTTTGACCATCGGTCCATATTTTATTTACCGAAATTTCGCTGTCTACAAATGCCCCCACTTCAATGCGTGTCGTATACATGTGATGCGCTTGTCACGTGTAGATGATGCGTTTTGAAGTCTCCTCAATGTAGACGTTGATCCAAGGACCGTCGAGGCTTGATCTTGGATTGGGCTGGGATCTCTTTCAAGTGCTGTTGAGGTTTGATCTTGAATTGGGCTGAGACTGCATTCAACTTTACTGGGGTGAATCGGCACGTGTATTTGTTGTGCTTGTTGACTTTCCACAGACTTCATTTCGAGCTGGTTTTGATTCAAGGGTGAAGAACACTTTGATCTTGAATCGGACTTGTGATCTCTTCATGGGCCGTTGCGGCTTGGTCTTGAAGGTTGATTCAAGGGTGATGGACACTTGATCTTGAATCGGGATTGTTGGTCCACGAGCAGCTTCATATGGCAAGCGATCTTTGGTTTAGTTGAGAATGATTCAGCACGTGCATTTGTACGACCCATGCTGCTTTATTTTCTGCTTTGTTTCTTTTGCATGGCAGGTAGGTACGGGGTAGGGGTGTTGGTCTGTTTCTCTGTTCAATCTTTCCAAGTACCAACTGATTGCTTTCTTTCTCCTTTGTTCTGCAGGCAAGAGCAATGGTAAAGGAAAAATCGTGCCATAAGATACCTTTGCCCTCGACCCTGCTGATATGAGATACTTTTGCTTTTTGAAGAAGTATCTTTCCACAAGTTGATTCTTGAACTGGGTTGGGGAGCTTTTTCACTTGCAAGTGATCCTCAGCTTAGTTGAGGATGAATCAGCACGTTGTCTCTACATGCTTCAAGTAATCAGGTCTCCATGCAGGTGTGGCATCTTTTCGAGTTCTTGGATCAACTCGGACTCATTCTGCTCTTCGATGCAACTCAGACTCCTCCTGCTTCGTCTGTGAGATACTTTTGCTTTTGAAGAAGTATCTCTCCACAGGTTTATTCTTGAGCTGGGCTGGGAGGGCTCGAAGATGAGTACTCGAGAGCAAGACTAGGTAAGCAATCATGATCTCTCTTTCTCCCTGTTCTTCAGATGAAGGTGAGGAGAAAGCATGATATGAGATACTTTTGCTTTTAAACTTCATGATATGAAATACTTTTGCTCTTGATGATTTGTTTTCTGAGGTGCTCCAAGGGATAAAGAACACTAAGTAACTTGAGAGGTTTATTTGGGAATGCATTCTCGGAGATGAAGAAGTGTTGAGTGAGTCTGCCTTTGCTATGGAGGGCGAAGGTAGACACTTATAGGAATTTCTTACAACCGGTACTATTCTCTTACTCTTGTCGGCAGCCGGTGGATTATTGAACAGTAAGATTGACGCGCTTTCTGATAAAGTTGCCCGTAATTTCCGCAAAGCTGAGGTTGCCTGTGAACTGTGCTGACACGTCCGGAAAAGTCGATCTCTTGAAATTCGTGGATCGGCTCGTGGTCTCTGAGCAAGTCCGGCTTTTGAGAAAGGAGTCCGGCTTTTGAGAAAGGAGCGTCTCTTCGATTTCTGAGTAGACGCCTCTTCGATCTCTGAGTAGCGCCTCTTTGATTTCTGAGTAGTGCCTCTTCAATTTCTTCTTTTTATAGAGGCACTAATTTTGTTCCATAACACACTTGAGTTGCCTCCTGTAAACACTCATTTCTTGCATTTCTGAAATCTTGATCTGTCCGATCTCTTCTTCTTCTTCAACACCTTCAGAAATGTCTTGCCCATCTGACCGCCGCCTTGATTTGAATATCGGGGAAGATGTCGACTTGTCTTTTCCAAACAACATTTGGCATCCGTCCTTCTTATCCCCCAATGGTCCTCTCACGGTTGGGGATTCTATGATGAAGAATGATACAACTCCTACGGTGGTTGCTAGAAACCTTCTCACTCCAAGAGACAATAGGCTGCTTTCCAAGCGGTCCGACGAGCTCGCTGTTCAGGACTCTCTGGCGCTCAGCGTCCAGTGTGCAGGCTCGGTCTCAAACATGGGCCAACGCCTTCTTGCACTATCACGCCAGGTTGAGTCTTTGATGGCTGAGGTGGCTAGTCTTCGGCAAGAAGTTAGAGGGCTCAGGCACGAGAATAAAGAGTTGCACATGCTCGCAACTAGTTACTCAACAAGTATGAAGATGAAGCTTGACCAGTTGCAGGAATCCGAAGTTCGGATTCAGAGTGATCATCAAAGATTTGTGGTGTTACTGCAGAGGCATTTTCTGCCTTCGTCGTCCGGAGTTTCGCCAAATGTTGAGGCTCCGGAAAATCAAACTCTAGCACTTCATCTTTTTGGAGCTCCATCGAGTGCTGCGGCTTCCCGTGACCGTCTTTGAAGAGTCCTTGCTTGCTTGCACATTTCTTGTAATGATTTTTTTTTTTAAATTGTTTTTTAATTTTTTTTAGGTATGTATAGAATGTAAATTTATGTAAAATTTCAAAGAAATAAAATAAAATTTTCTTCATTGCACTAAATGCATATTTTTAATTTTTTTTAATTTTTTTTATGGTCGTCACATACAACTGACCCGGCCCAGTTTCAAACTTGGTGACGGGAGGAATGGGCAGGTGAAAGGCAGGCTGAAACCTGGCTTCTTCTGGTTTCACCGTTGGTTTCCACAGAAGGCCCACTTCCACTTAATATTTGAAGAATAAGTATAATAATAAAAATTATTAAAACTATCTTCCTTTAAGAATATGTGGCCAGCATCTTGTAATAATACTTATCTTCTGTGGTTTGGAGAGTGGGATTGTGGGCTGGCAGATAGTGGGATAGTGTCTAACAAGCAAAGTTGATGCCAATGATGCTTTGTCGGTGCTGCAAAGTTGATGCCATTGACATCTCTGTCGGTGGACCTGGGTCGTAGAGTGCTTTGTCAGTGCAAGATGATGGACATTCTTTTGGGCATTATCCTTTTGGGTATTAGTGAACCCTCTTTTTTTTGTTTTTTTTTACTGTGTATGATACCGGAGATACAGATGGTGATAACAGTACATATACCAGCAAAAATTCAAAATAATGTCTGCGGTGCCCGCGTGTCCATGTATTTCCACTTTCTTCACTGTTCTGCCGAAAGTCTCCATCTTCTGTATTTGCATGTGGTTTTTGTTGATATTATGTCTGAAGGGTCCCATTTCCTTCACTTTTTTGCCGAAAGCCTCCACCTTCTGTATTTGCATGTGGTTTCTGCTAAAAAAAGATTAAAGGGCACAAGCATGGCATTATCTACCACACCGTTCATAATGCGATTTCTTATTACTCATCATCATGTTTTCCTTTTTTCAGCTTTCTTTTTCTCTTTTTTTTTCAAAGCTCCATCTTTTCATGAGTGAAAAATGTTGTGGTCTAAGAAAACTCAAGAAAACTTCTCGAGTAGAAGGTCTTCACTGTCTCTATTGTTGGGGGCTTATGCTGGGATCAGACGGCTGTTGTTAGAGCTAAACGGAGGGACGAGATCGGACGTGCACCGGAGCGTCGTCGGAGATTGATGTGCAGTCGGGGCAGTCACCATCACTATCCGAGCTCATGATCGTAATCTACAAGCTGCTGTTCGCTGAGGCTCACAAGCTCCCCTGTTGCGAGAAAGTGTGCACTTTCCAACACTTCTGTAGTATTGAAAAGATTTTGACATGCAGCCAAATTTGACCTCTCAAGTTCATCTTCAGGCAAGTTTCCAATTAACTGGAGAAGAAATGGCCTACGCTTTAGCTCAAACTTCTGATGTTCAGGCTTGGCACGATAAAATGATCCCAAAGGTAGGATTTGAGTAGTCACACTGCTACTCTTTGACTTAGTTTGCCCCCTCTCTGTGCTCGCAGCAGCCAATCTCGACTCTTCAGTTCCATTCATAAAAATGATAGATCTATAATCATGACGTGACCACAAATCTTCAAAAGTTGCTTGAAACGAATCCGCCTGTGATCATATACTACCTGGATAGATTCAGGATGATCACCCAAGCTTCTGTACTCAGGGTTGGTTTTGGATCCGCCAGCATAACAAACAGTGGTCTGTACAACCCCATTCAAGCACCCAAAGGCAGCTTCGGATCTCCAAAAGCTTCCCAGAGCGAAAAATCCTATTTTCAAGGACTGGTTGTTAGGTAGGTTTCTTGCAGTTTCAGTGATCCGATCTTGGGATTGTGAAGTGGGTCGAGGAGTGGGTGGAGATCCAGAAGGGGCGGGGATCTACAAGCTGAGAGCTAAAGCTTTGATCTTTGGTGTTGGGCGGACCCATGATCATCTTGAGCTGCTCGAGCTTCTTGGCCACGACAGCCATGTCGTTGGTCCAAGCTTTGTATCTCAAAACGGCAAGTCGTCCAGAGGGTTGACGATCGTTGTGGGTAGCGCTGACCCGCGCGCCGACCTGTCTCCTCATCCGTCTTCAGAACCAGGCCCGTCGTCGGACGACGTGTCGTTTGCGTCTGCAGAGGGGGAGGAGATGGTCTGCTGAATATTTGGACAGCGGAGATGGAGTTGGCAGAGGAGGGCGAGAGCAGAGACGGCGTCGTTTTGGAAGTAGCGATTCGGGATGACAGCATGGGCTGCGATGCGAAGCTGGTGGTGATCCTAGCCATGGCTAATCCGAACAGTAAAAAAACAACTACAGTTTGTGTACAAAACTGGGATTTTTTCTTCTTTTTCTGAGAATCAAAGAAGGAGAGAAGAAATAAATTAGGGAGAGCTGTGATTGGCTATGCTGATGCTAGCGAGTTTGTGTTGGGAATTGCCAATTTCCCATACGTGTTGCCATTTTGATAAATGTTGGGTTCTCTGAGGGGAATTTTTTTTTTTGATCTGGGTTTTGCCGAGAGAGAGACAGAGAGATAGAGATAGGTTTTTCTTGGATTTTTTGCATATTCATGGTGGAGGGTGTGAGGGTTTCACGGTGGTGTGATTAAAAATTGAGAAAGAATCGACATAACTTTTCGTGTCGATTCCCACAGACAGCGCCAAATGTTGATGCAAAAAACCGGAGGGGTCTTGGTACAACGCAAATCCGACCGTGAATCTGCAAGAAAGTAAATAACACAAGATGTATTGTGGTTCACCCCAATGTTTAGGCTACGTCCACACTGATATTGATATATTTCTGGAGGCCGAAAGCTTATTTTGTTCTCAGATGCCAAGCCTAAGCATTTGGCCTAAACCTTCCCTCTTGTTAGCCTCAAATTGGCTCCCCTTTTATTATTATTATTATTATTATTATTTTTTGACAGGTGCTCCTTGCATTTATGGATTTCCTTGCAGTTTTGGTGGATTACCCGTCTTCACAATTAGCGCCGGAGTGACCAGGACGTGGGTGCAATGTGTTGAGCTTTGTGACCGGCTAGTCGTTTGACGGCGGTCACTAAAGTTCTTCACCGGCCTTGCTGTTTGTGACATTGCCGTGCACATCGATTTTGCCGCTTGCCGTTGCTGTTTGGAGCTTGTGCGAGAGACTACACCGGGGTTTCGTTGTGTAGTGCCTTTTGATCACTTTTTCCCTCGGTGGTGCGCTGCCGTGTGGTATTGTGCAAGAGGCTGCACCGGGACCTCGCTGTGTAATGCTTCTTGGTCACAAGTTTCCTCGGAGGTGACGTTGCGTGCACATCGACTCTGCCGCTTGCCGTTGCTGTTTGGGGCTTGTGCGAGAGACTGCACCGGGGTTTCGTTGTGTAGTACCTTTTGATCACTTTTTCCCTCGGTGGTGCGCTGCCGTGTAGTACTGTGCAAGAGGCTGCACCGGGACCTCGCTGTGTAATGCTTCTTGGTCACAACTTTCCTCGGAGGTGACGTTGCCGTGCACATCGACTCTGTCGCTTGCCGTTGCTGTTTAGGGCTTGTGCGAGAGACTGCACCGGGGTTTCGTTGTGTAGTACCTTTTGATCACATTTTTCCCTCGGCAGTGCACTGCTGTGTGGTATTGTGCAGGAGGTTGCACCGGGACCTCGCTGTGTAATGCTTCTTGGTCACAACTTTCCTCGGAGGTGACGTTGCCGTGCACATCGACTCTGCCGCTTGCAGTTGCTGTTTGGGGCTTGCTCCAATGTGTCACTTTTACCGTGTGGGTTTGTGCGAAAGACTGCAGCGAGTTTTATGCTGTATAGTGCCTTTCGGTCATGACTTTCCTTGGTGGAGATGTTGCCTGTACACACCGATCTTGCCGTTTGTCGTTACTGCTTAAGCTTTGTGGCTGGTCTCTTTCTGTCGTTGTGACTTTGTCCTTGTCGTCCTTCAACGCTCACGAGATTTCTCTCGCATGTCTTTTGCTCATCTTTGTAACAAGCTTTGTACCCAAATCCTTCATTTAAAGAAATGAAGTATTTACATTGATGATATGACTGTACTTGAAGTTTTGAAGTTTCAAGTTGCCTACGTACCCTCGTTTGAGAAGGGATCAAGTCATCACGTAGTTCAAGGAGTGATGATATTTATATATATATATATTTTTAATTTTTTTTTTAATTTTTGATTTTTTTGTAGTTTGCCGTACACAGTTTATGCTCTTGCGGGCTAGAAGCATGGTTCATTCTCACGCGTAGTACCGTTTCAAGAACTTGCCGTTTATGGGGCCAATCCTCAAGCCATCTTCTTCCACGATCGTGTAAGTACCGTTTGTGTAGACTTCTTGTACCACGTAAGGTCCATCCCACTTTGAGGTGAATTTGCTTCTCGTCTTGTGCGTTGTGATGATAGGCCTACGTAATGCAAGGGCGAGGTCCCCTACTTGAAATGACCTTGGGCTAACTTTCTTGTTGAAGGCTTTGGACAATCGTGCTTGGTAACACTCCCCATGCTGCTGAGCCTCGAGCCTCTTATCATCTAGCGCTTCCAACTCTTGAAGACGTAACTTTGCATTTTCTTCGTCAGTGAGTCCTTCTTGTATAGCCATTCTCAGCGAGGGAATTTGGCTTTCCAGCGGCAAAACGGCCTCTACGCCATACACGAGCTAATATGGTGTAGCTTGAGTAGGCGTTCGGTGCGTCGTTCTGTATGCCCAAAGTGCTTCGCTCATTCTTTTGTGCCAGTCTTTCTTGCTCCTACCAACGACTTTTCTCAAAAGGTTGCATAGAGTTTTGTTAAATGCTTCTGCGAGACCATTAGCTGGGGCATGATACATGGAAGACTTATGCTGCTTGAATATGTATTTCTCACAGAGTTCGTCCATGAGTCGGTTGGAGAACTGCTTTCCATTGTCCGTAATGATATAGCGAGGCACACCATATCGGTGGATGATATGTTCCTTGATAAAACGGACGACAGTTTCTTTCTTGACTTCCCTTAGGGGTATGGCTTCAGCCCACTTAGAGAAGTAGTCTGTTGCAGCTAGGATGTAAGCTTCTCCCGCAGATGACTTTGGTGCGATTGGTCCTACGACGTCCAAACCCCATGCGTCGAACGGCTATGAAGCGACTGTAGGGTGTAATGGTTCAGGCGGTTGATGTATGAAGTTGGCATGGAATTGGTAGGCTTAGCACCTTTTGGCGTATTCCATGCAATCCCTCACTATGCTTGGCCAATAGTAACCCATTCTTTTAAGCTGGAAATGTAGCTTTGGCCCCGACTGATGTGCCCCACATATACCTGAATGTGCTTCTTCCATGGCTTGACTGGCTTCTTCTTCACCTAGGCATCTCAGAAGTACTCCTTCGAAAGAGCGTCGATAAAGTGTTCCCTTATAGTAGAGGAAGCGATGTGCTCATCAACGTATTTCAGAGCGGTGTCTGGGATCGTCTGGAAGCCTTCCTTGTTCCAAGTAGTCGATCAACGGCTGTCTCCATTCTTCAGTGTCGACCAGGAGTACTGAGATGACGTTTGTGTCATTTAGCAGTATATCAGCGGCAAGTGGAATTACCCATCTTTGGCAAACTGGCACGTTTGCGACTTCTCTTTCTCCTAGTGTCATGCTAGAGGCTAGGTTGGCGAGAGCATCTGCCATTTGATTTTCTTTTCTTGGCACATGTTCTAGTGTCACTATCTCGAACTTTTGTAGCAGCTGAGTTGCCAGTCGGAAGTATGGGACAAGATCATCTTTCCTCACCTCGTACTCGGTCAAGAGTTGATTGATTATGAGCTTGGAGTCGCCATATACCTCAAGGGCTGTGATTCCTATATTGGTTGCCATTTGGAGGCCGAGGATCAATGCTTGGTACTCAGCGACGTTGTTAGAGCATAGTTCGCTTAGTTGGAAGAAATAAGGCAGTATTTGCCTTTGTGGTGACATGAATATCACTCCTGCCCCCGCTCCATCTGTTCGTGCGGATCCGTCGAAGAACATCGTCCATGTTGGGAAGATGTCGATGTGAAACACCTCCTCGTCAGGCAAGTCGTCTGAGATTTCTCAATCGGCTGGGATCGGGTGATCGGCGAGGAAGTCTGCCAGTGCTTGTCCTTTAACGGCTTTAGCTGGAACGTAGATGATCTCGTGTTGATTGAGAAGCAACGCCCATTTAGCTAGTCGCCCTGTCAGAACTAGCTTGGACATGACGTATTTAATCGGGTCAGCTCTAGCAACCAAGTGGACGGTGTAAGCCTGCATGTAATGCCTGAGCTTCTGGATGGCGAACACCAAAGCGAGGCACATCTTTTCTATCGGGGAACAGTTTAACTCAGCACTGGTGAGAGTTCGACTGAGGTAGTAGAGCGCTTCTTCTTTCTGGGATTCATTTTCTTGTGCTGAGAGTGCCCTAACTGAACTTTCTTGAGCAACGATGTATAATATGAGCGGCTTTCCAGGTGTGGGTGCCCCCAGGACAGGTGGACTTGACAAATATTTTTTATGCTTTTAAAAGCATTGCGGCATGCTTCATCCCATACAAATGGAACATCCTTCTTCATGAGTCGACTGAATGGTTGATAGCGCCCTGCGAGGTTGGAGATGAAACGCTTAATAAAGGCTAGCCGTCCTTGTAGACTTTTCAGCTCATGCAGGTTTCTTGGCTCGGGCATGCTTTGGATGGCTTTGATTTTTTATTGATCCACTTCAATGCCGCGGTGTTTGACAATGAAGCCGAGGAACTTTCCAGATGTGACGCCAAATGCACATTTCAACGGGTTCATCTTGAGGTTGTATTTTCGCAGCCTTTCGAACACTGATCGCAAGTCTTTCAAGTGATCTGATCTTTTTTTCGTCTTGACGACCACATCGTCTACGTAACATTCTACATTTTTGTGTAGCATGTCTTTGAAGATTTTCTGCATTGTGCGCTGATACGTAGCTCCGGCGTTCTTCAGACCAAACGACATTACTTTGTAGCAGTAGATACCTTTTGGAGTGCGAAAGGCTGTTAGTTCCTCATCTTCGAGAGCCATGCGAATTTGATTGTATCCCGAAGAGCCATCCATGAATGATAGTGCTTCGTGGCCAGTGGTTGCGTCCACCATGATTTCAATGATCGGCAAGGGGAAGTCGTCTTTCGGGCAAGCATCATTGAGGTCTCGGAAATCTACACAAGCACGTATTTGTCCAGATTTCTTAAGGACAATGACGATGTTGGAGATCCACTTAGGGTATTGCACCTCTCGAATGAAGCCTGCTTCGATTAGCTTGTCAATCTCGATCTCAATTTGTGGGATGAGCTCAGATCGATAACGTCTTGGAGTTTGCTTTATCGGTCGCGTTCCAGGCTTGATCGCAAGGTGATGCACAGCGATGGTAGGGTCAAGGCCGGGCATTTCTTTGTATGTCCAAGCGAAGACGTCTTTATACTTTAACAGTAGTTGGTAATACTTCTCTGCCTCGTCTGTACTTAGCAGTGTGCTTACGAAGATAGGCTTTAGTTCCTCGCTTGTGCCTAAGTTGAGTTCTTTAAGATCATCAACCGTGGCTTGCCCCCCATCCTCGAGCTGTGGTGGTGCAGCAGTGACATCTTCCTCCAGGATCTCGTCTTCTTTGCCTTTTTGGACTGTGATGTGGAAGACGTCTTGGACTTCCTCTTCAATGCCGTCTTTTTGGGCTTGCTGGCATGAGGGTTGTCCGGTATGGATGATGGTGCGCCTTCTTACTTTTAGTGGTCCATTTGTGTCAATCTCCAAGATTGCTTGACGCTTCATCCTTGAAGGAATTGAACTCCAAATATCACCTTTTTCTACTAGCCTGTCGGGTTTTTCTTCTTTTGGCGCTGTCTCCTTCTTTCTAGAAGGCTTTTTGTTGTCTTCCAGTCTCCCGGAAACCGACCGTTGCAAAGGCGAGCTAGCCGTGTTGCCTTGTTTCTTAGGTTTTGACAACCTTTTAACAGCAGAGCTTTGGGATGTTGCCGTTTTAAGCCTCTTGAAGACGGAGGTTCGACTTTGA
The DNA here is from genome assembly GCA_963580275.1 of Crataegus laevigata. Lineage (NCBI taxonomy): Eukaryota > Viridiplantae > Streptophyta > Magnoliopsida > Rosales > Rosaceae > Crataegus > Crataegus laevigata. The sequence continues at coordinate 13,225,690 of OY756945.1, read as the reverse complement.
CCACCAATGCGATGGAGTGCGGATATTCTAGGTTTTGGATGATTCATCCTTTTGAAAACTGATATCCGAGGGGCGAAATTAAGCTCTTCTTGATTTTGTACGACGCTCACGCTGATGTGCTGAGCGCTAGCATTTTTTGCTTTGTTTGAAATCTTCACAGGTGCATTTGGTGTGAAGCCGACCCCCGCTTTTCCGTTGTCAACTCCATAACCATGCTCTTTCAGCCTCTTTTGAGTCTCGGTGAGGCCACGTTCTTTGTTGTTGACAATGTCTGAACCCTTCTTTCTGGGACTCGAAGAGGGAATGAAGGTGTACCCAGCCTTTGACATGAGTTTGTAGGCGTTTGGATAAAAACCTTCTTCGGTCCTCCTGGTTGGGAGAAAGCTTGGTTTTATTTCTTTTGGCAGAGCTCTTATGAAGCCTTGTGGTGATCTTGCAATCTTAGTCTCACCTAGCTGTGTTAGAGGTAAAAATGCATTTGTCTTAAGCAATTCTACATCACCTTCGCGCTGCTGCATGTTAGCTTTGCTTGTCCTTGTTTCGAATGGGGATTGACCATTCTTTCTTTTCGACATGGGGATGTATCGGAAAACTGGTGTATTCGGTCATTTTGAGGGCGTCCCGCTCCCTTTGGTTATTGCAGGTTTAGCAGTCTCATCATCGTTTTTTCTTGAAGATAGTGCGACTTCTTTTTCCTGCTTCTTGGGCACGGCTTGCCATTCCGGTCTCTTGGGTGTTGCTTTGCCCGTAGACTTGATTTCTTTTGGGAGAGCTTCGGGCACCATGTCTTTCTCTATGTAGAACTTGGCGTCTGCAAAGTGTGATTCAACTTCGGTGAATGGCTTGGTATCTCCTTGGATCATTTTTACTCATTCTCGGTAGAATTTTACGCATTGGTGGAGAGTGGACGGTACTACTCCATTCTCATAGATCCAAGGTCTTCCTAAGAGCAGGTTGTATGAAGTTCTTGCCTCAATCACATGGAATATGGTGCTTGAGTTGAGTTCACCAATGGTCATCTCCACCCTGATCATGCCTATCCCTTTGTCCTCCTTGGTTAAAACCCTGGATTAGCAAACGGCTTATGGACAGCTCATCCACCTTGATGCCGATCGTGGCCATTGTTGACTTTGGCATGATGTTTATGGCCGATCCACCGTCCACAAGCATGCGGCTAACTTTGTGCTTCCTTACGTACCCTGATACGAAGAGAGGACTGTTGTGAGGCTTGGATCCTAGTAGCAAGTCTTCGTCATTGAAGTGGATTGTATCACGGGCGACACAACACGTGGTATATTCGTGTGGCCGAAGCCCTAACCCTTCGTCTTTGCTTTCTTGCGCCTTGTGGTCGTCTGGACTTATTAAGGTCGCGGCTAGTTCTTTCTCCATCTCTTTGGGCGATCATAGTGCCTCCGTGATGTTAGAGTGTGCCAGCAAGCTGTCCTTGGGTATGAGGGTACTGTCTTCCTCGGTGGTGATAGCTTTGTCCTTTGAGAATTCTTCCCCTTCTATTTCGACCATGTGACATGCAGCGATAGTGCACTGTTGGAAGAAGTCTTTTGGTAAGTACTCGTGCAAGGAGATAGGAATGCGTGGTTCCTACTCCATAGGCTCCCCAGCGTATGTTGGTTTAGTGGCGATCGCGCTTCTTTTGGGTTTCCTATTATTGCGGCGACGATGCCTTCTCCCTTCCTTCACTTTTGGCCTTATGGCTTGTGATTTTGGCTTCCTTGTCTTTTTGTAGGTCACCAATGTCCACCATTCTTCATCGTCGGTAAGCGCATTTAGGTCATCTGCTCCCCGCGATGGTTGGGCGGACGTGGCCGTGTGATTGGAGCCTTGATGGGTATGGTCATGTGTTACCTGAAAAGGAACGGGATCGAATGAGCCAAACACGATCGTAGTGGTATGAGTTGCGGCTGTGTCTTCTAGATCGAGTTCAATTCGCCCTTGTTGCGCTAGCTTCATGATAAGCTCCTTAAGGATGAAGCATTTACCGATTGGATAACTTACGATACGGTGGTACTTGCAGTACCTGGGATTGTTAACTCGATTCATTTCTTCGGGGTGTTTGCATTCCGGTAACTCGATCACCTTCTTTTCCAGCAAGTCATCTAGCATTGCATCCATGTCCGAGTCAGGGAAAGGATATATCTTTTGCTCCAACTCCCTTAAGGTGTTTTTATACCTGTCTTGGGTGCGCGGAGGCTCATTTTTCTTCACCTCATTCCCTTTGTTCTTGGAAGAAATCTTGATAGGGGCGGATGAGGTCTTGCTGGGAGTAGTGTTGATAGTAAACGCTTCCTTAGCGGGCCTCTTCCCGGTCTTGTCTATATTTGGGGCGAACACTTTATCCTTCTTAAAGTCGGTGATCAGCTCATTCTTCCCGTGATTGGCGATACTCAGTTCCATGTCGTGGGAACGAATTGCCAGCTCCTCAAATGTTCTCGGTTTTATGCCTTGGAGGATGTAATGTAACCCCCAGTGCATGCCTTAAACACACATCTCAATGGCGGAGGTTTCAGAAAGCCGATCTTTGCAATCCAGACTTAATGAACGCCATCTATTGATGTAGTCGACAACCGGTTCGTCTTTCCATTGCTTTGTACTTGTTAGCTCTAGCATGCTAACGGTGCGGCGCGTGCTGTAGAAGCGGTTGAGAAATTCCCTTTCTAGCTGATCCCAGCTGTTGATAGACTCGGGCTCGAGGTCGGTGTACCAGTCAAAGGCGTTCCCCTTCAATGAGCGCACGAACTGTTTAACAAGGTAGTCTCATTCTGTTCCAGCATTGTTGCAAGTTTCAATGAAGTGGGCGACATGTTGCTTTGGGTTTCCCTTTCCATCGAACTGCATGAATTTTGGCGGCTGATATCCTCTCGGCATCTTCAAAGCGTCAATATTCCTAGAGTAGGGCTTTGAGTATAATGTGGAGTCATGTGAGCTTCATTCATACTGCGCCTTTATGGTGTTGGTGATCATCTCCTGCAACTGTTGGATAGAGAAAGATCCTATGAGCGCCGCTGCTTTGTCCGGCTTCCGCCTTTCTTCGACCTTCTCCACTGGAGGCTCCTCTCCTTCATCAGCTTCTTTCTTTGTTGGGTCAACTTTTAGGTCGACTTTCACGTCTTGTGCCTCCAGTTGGCTGGCGAGTGCGGCGATTTGCAAATCTTTTTCTTCCACAGTTCGTGCGAGTTTCGCGATCGCTTCATTCATTTGAGCCAGCTGCTCTTCGATCGAAGTCGCTCTTGTGGTCATGACTTGCATGGCTGTGCTGCCGCTCGAGTCGGCATCGGAAAACAGAGACTCAGAGTACTTCCCCGGGCTTTTCTCCCTTGGCGCCTTCAGCGAGGCTAGGGTGATCACAGGCTCGTGCCTTGGGTGTTCTTATTTCTCCAGCAAAGTTGATGTGGGGGTGGAAGATGCGGCCAAGAAAGCTCTTGCCTTGCTTCGAGTTATGACCTCCGAAATGCCCCCACCTGCAGCGAGGACGGTCTTGTTCTTCGCATTGGGTGCGGGAACAACTCGATCTTTTCTTGTTGCCATTGATTTTGGAGGTGTGCTTTGGTTCTCTTGAACGAAGAGAGAGATAAGAGGTAGAGATGATCCCACCGGGCGTGCCAAATTTGTAAACACGAAAATTTCCTGAAGACACAAGAACACGTGTACAAAATATATTTGTATTTCATTGATTTTGGGTTACAATCTCTTTTTGTTCCTCTGATTCTATCTCCGTGAGATATGGATTTGTTGATGAATCGTTGATCTGAAGAGCCGTTGGGGGCTTGATTCTTGGGATAAACTGTTCTTCAAGGGGCCGTTGGGCTTGATCTTGAAGTTTGGCGGATGAATGCTTCTTCAGGTGCCTTTTGGGCTTGATTCTTGAAGTTGGATGAATGACGAACGAAGAACGATGAACGATGAACGGATCTTCAAGGGGTTTTGGGCTTGTTATTGAAGATGGATGAACGGATGAACGATGAATGGATCTTCAAGGGCTTTTGGGCTTGTTCTTGAAGATGGATGAACGGATGAATGATAAACGGATCTTCAGGAGGCTTTTGGACTTGTTCTTGAAGATGGATGAATGACGAACGAAGAACGATGAACGATGAACGATGAATGGATCTTCAAGGGGTTTTGGGCTTGTTATTGAAGATGGATGAACAGATGAACGATGAATGGATCTTCAAGGGCTTTTGGGCTTGTTCTTGAAGATGGATGAACGGATGAACGATGAATGGATCTTCAAGGGCTTTGGGCCTGATCTTGAAGAACAATTATGTTGATCCAAGGGCCGCTGGGGCTTGATCTTAGGATGGAGGAGCGCTTCTTCAAGGGCCGTTGGGGCTTGATCTCGAAGAACAATGAACGAAGAACGAACTTCAAGAGAATTCTCTTCCAATTTTGGAGTAGAGAAATGTATTTGTGAATTGGTCCTTTGAATTGGTGTGGAATGGTCTCTATTTATAGAATTCCAAAACTTGATTTTTGGATTTAAATAATCAGATGAAATAAGTCGTTTTTGCCAGGTGTTGACACATGTCCTGTTTGACGCCTTTTCTAACTCTTTTCGAATTTTCGTCGAATCACGCACTATGTGTACAATTTATGTAATACATGAGTGTTAAAATTTTGACCATCAGTCCATATTTTATTTACCGAAATTTCGTTGTCTACAGGTATAAAAATGAGGACATGGCAAACTAGCCGTATAATGGCTTCGAGCTGTGGCAGCAACAAGAGCAGCTCCTTCAGCTCCAAACCCAGCCGTCGCAGCGCTTTACCGGCCTCATCCCCACCACCATCAAGATCTCTACGCTTCTGCGGTTGCTCTAGGGGTGGGTCCTAGCAGCAGGGGGTCGGATGACACTTCATCGTCGAGGTTGGCTGCAGAGGCGTTTACGGCGATGAGGTCGTCGTCAGGAGGAGGAAGATGATGTCATGAAACAGCGTCGTTGCAATCTTCAGATCGAGGGTGGCGGAGTAGTCGAGCAATATTGGGTTCTTCGTTTTGGGGTTTTCGAATTGCAGCAACAATTGCTGCAGTGCAGACTTGTGTACATTTTGTTTTCTTTCACCAAAAGTGAAGACTTCAAGAAATGGATTATGTAAATTATGGCATAAAACTTATAACATGTCAATATTCTTTTCCAAAGAGACGAATGTATAAATGGTTTGAGATGTTTTCAGGGTATATCATTTTTAAGAGAATTAAGTTAACTGTTATCTCATCTAAAGACTTGAAAATCTTGGTTGTTTTCCTAATCTTTAATGTTATACAATAAGGTTACATAATCTGTTACCAAATGATGGTTGTTTATGTTGCTTGCCCAAGGGTGCAACATAAACAAGCATAAATGATAGACGTGAAATATTTGTCTGTGAAGGAAGAGGTAAAAAAATAGTCGATATTGATTGAACACATCGATACAAAGTCAATGGTTGCTGATCTACTCATGAAACCATTGTTTCCTAGAGTGTTTAAGGAACATGTCACTGGAATGGGGGGAAGTAAGTATTTGGATTCTAAATTTATGTGGGAGTAAGGAAACAGTGAGTTCATATTTTTGTTTTTCTTAGCAATTTATTGTTTGACTTTTGCAGGCTTACAAAAAATTTGTTTATCAGACATGTATTTTGTACTTAAGTTTATTCTACAATTGTGCAAAGTTTTGTTGAAGTCTGATATATATATATATATATATATATATATATATATATATATATATATATATATATATGATATTTGATTATTCAAATAAGGATGAACTCAGAGGTTATGTATTACAGATATAGCACAATTGGTATTCAACTCATTCATGATGATCTTTTCTAGCATTTTCCTCTTTTCCGCAATAGTCATGCGGCAGCCAAAGGTGTGAAGCTGTTATTTCTTTCTTTTCCAACAAATTCATTTGGGGTCAAATTGGTAGCCAAATTCTTGTTCAGATACATGTGCATATATTATGATTTAGGAATTTTTATTGTAAAGTTTTCAACATATCAATTATATTTATTGATTCACTACTACAAAATTTTACCGGAACTCCTTGCAGATTTTGAACTTTTGAATTTTTTTTGGGAAATTTTTCTCTAGTTCGATTAAATTTGAATGAGTTGATATACCCACCACATTGCAAATTTTCATAATTTCTGCTGAAGGCAACCAATATCAACATCGATATTGATATATCCATTATTATTTTCATAAATGTGCATATCGATATTTGCACCTATAACAATATTTTAAACATTGATTATCATAATACATTGCATTCATTTATTTAAGAACAAGGGCAAAGTTGACATCATTAAGGGTTTGATGAGAAAGAAAATTTGGCTCGCGATGGTCGTAAATCTCAAAATTGCAAAGACAAAAAAATTTCAGGTAGGGTTTGCTACGGAAGGGAATTTGTAAAGAAAAAGGTTTGTTGGGAGAGATTCTTAAGACATTCAAGAATGAAAGCGAGGGTGAGAATTGGTTGGTGCATCTAGTTTGAGTTTTGTTATGTAGATTTGGGAATTTCGGTTAATTGGAGATCAAATTGAGGAAAATAGAAGTAGAAGGCTAGGTCATGTTTGTTACAAAAGAGATGAGTGAAACAAATTAGGGAGAGAAGAAAGCTCATCAATATTGTGAGAACTAAATATTTTTCTCGGTGAAGGTGTTCTGCAGTGAGGAAATATATTCTGACGAAAATTTTATTTTTCGAAAACTCAACATTTTCTCATGAAGGTGGTCTACAGCGAGAAAAAAGTGTTGTTCTTGCTAAACCTTTCCTCGCCGAAGGACCAATTTGTTGTAGTGTTAATTTCCAAATGTCTTTAGCAAGATCTTGTAGCTATCTGTGGAGACTAGTTTGCATCACATTAACAAAACATCGCAGTCTACCTAGTATGGTCTGTGACTTCTCTTTTCAGCTGACTACAAAATCAGTAATCGCGCACTTATTACTTAGAATTCTCTCTATTAGTTTCTCTTAAAGTATTCTCTGACTTAAGCATTGAAAGCCTTTTGGCGGACATGTTCCCTTTTTTTATGGTGTTCGTCAATTAGGCTAGTGGTATCTCTTATTTTATTGGTAGAGTTTTTGGTCAATTCAACTTTGGACGAAATTTGCATTCACAATACGTACATACACTTACTACCCCACCTCATGATGACATCACCCACATATGGGACCTTCGGCGGGTATCAAGTGGCAGACTTATAGAGGTGCACTTCTCGATAACTCACTAAGCATTTATGAGTAATGGTAGAGAGATTAAATTTGTAAACTAAATGTGCCACTAATAGGAATGAGTACATTTATCAATGCTTAAGTAATAATCCAATTATCAACTTTCATGTCTTTTTGTTTATAAAATTCCATCTACAAATTTAGTCTCCTAACATTACCTAGCATTTATATTATTGGGAAATACTTCCACACAATTTTTTTTTATGCACACCAATATTTTTCTAAAACTTATATCAAATATATAAGTTGAAATTATATATATATATATATATATATATATATATATATATATATATATATATATATATATATATATAAACAAGTGTGTGAACAAGAAAAAGAAAAGTATGAGAGATCAGTTCGATAAGAAAAAGAAGAAGATATTCTTAGATATAACAAAGCCACTACAAAACATTAGTCCTTCTCTACAAAAGAGAGAAAATTTGTTTATCTAATTAGGTCCAGTGGTCCAATGAATGATGGACACAATTGATCACACATTGGGAAAGGTGGAAACAAATTAAAGGTGTCCATGTGATGTGATTCAATCCATTAATGTTTTGTGTCTGTGCATATATGAACAATATGTGACAGCTCAACTATAAATCGTGTTATACAACAACAGCAACAATAACAAAACAAAACAAAAAACTCCACTGAATTTAACCCACTGATTCTCAATCTCAAAAGTTGCACTTAGAAAAATTATATGATCCACACAAATCATGCAATGGCATGCCTAATGCATCATCCACTAACCGATTGTGCCACTTCTCCCTCATAGCCCTGTTCAGCCGTCGAATGAACCCCTTGTTATGCCCCTCATAATATTTCAACAATTATGCCACCACTTTAGGATCCTTGCCCTTCCACCAATATTTGTCACACTCCGATAGTTTGGTGCCAAATAAGCCTTCAGCCACCATCCTTGTGTACTCCACCATGCCATCCACAAGCTTTGGCGGAGCACGGGCTTCACCGTCCCATATCAAGACACGAGTCATGCCACGTAGGATGGCTAAGTCTAATGCACGTTTGACATGTTCCACAACTAAAGGGCTTATTTGAAGGACAAAATGGCCATTTTCTTTGTTGGGTGAGGAATGGACAATAACTTTCATATCAGTGTACCTGTGCCAAATAAGTTGTTCACGATTGTTAGAGGAACTTGAGTTCTTCATGCTAGAAAGCCTCAAAATAACGTGGATAACGAGCTTTTTAGGAGGATGATGATGATAATCATCAAGGTAAACAAGGTGTTCGATGAAATTGCTAGCGTCGAGGATCATGCAGGCAGCTTTGTCATTGGAGACGTAGAAAAGGTCGAAACATCGATCGGCATCAGAGTCTTTGGCGTCGTTTATGATGGTTATGTCAAACCTTTTGGATGCTTTATGGTTTGCATAAAGTGCAAGTAGTCCGACAAAGATGATGAAGAGAAAACGAAATAGGATGTCGTTGTGCGATGCATGAATAATATGGTCGTTTTCTGAAATAGGGGTTGTTGGTTTTCCAAGGATAATGGGCTGGAAAAGGGATTGTTGGTCCTTCATTTTACAGAGAGAGAATGTATATTGTAAGGATATAAAGGTTAGAGATTAAGCAATAAGTTGTCAAGTGGTTAAAAACAGTTAGGAAAGTTTACATAGTGTATAACGAAAAACTGTGACTATATATACTTGTAATTGTTCTGTAAGCATATTCATTCAATACAATTGAAGAATTATTCAGTGATAAATCTCTCTACTTCTCTCTCTCTCTCTCTCTCTCTCTCTCTCTCTCTCTCTTGTGCCTTACTTTCTAAGAAAACTCCATTGCAGAAGCTTTATTTTCTGGATCCTAACATGGTATCTTAGTTGGTCGAGGGTTCGGCTTCTCGATCCTGAGTTCCTTTCTGCTTCTGTGCACCTTCTTTGAAGATCGATACACATTTTTCTTCTCTAATTTGGTACTGTCAGTTCTTCTATCTGTGAATTTGCGATATGTAGTTTGTATCTACTGATTGATCGCCATATGTTTGATGAAATGTCTGACTGAAGATCTTTTCTTTCTACTCTAAAATTCTCTGTTCTTTTTCTCTTGATTCTGATTTTGTCTTCTGTATAATCAAGATGGTGAAGTTTGAACCCTAATTTTTCAAAGGTTTTCAAGAAAATTCCTCAATTCATTGAAATTGTTATAGCGATATGGTGACTTCTACTCAGTTGCAAATTGTGCAATCTCTGATTACGAATCTTATTCCGAATGTAACTACATCAGTTACTGTGAAATTAAATGATACAAACTATCTTGTTTGGCATCATCAATTACAATTGTTACTTGAAAGTCATGGAATTCTTAGATTTGTTGATAGATCTAGTAGATGTCCTACTCGATTTAAGAAAGATTCTGAAGTTGAAGGAGTTGAAACTAATGACTTTAAAATCTGGAAAATGCATGATCAGGCTCTCATGCAACTCATCATTGCCACATTGTCTCCCACTGCTATGTCCTGCATTATTAGGTGTATGACTTCGTATGATATGTGAACCAATTTGAAAGACAAATTTTCTACTGTCACCAAGGCTAGTATTTTACAGATGAAAACTGAGTTACAGAACATTAAGAAAGGTGCTGATTTTATTTCTTAATATCTTCAACGCTTCAAGGATACTAAAGATCATCTGTCTGTAGCTGGTGTTTTCTTTAATGATGATAATGTGGTGATTTTAGCCTTCAAAGGGTTACCAGCTGAATACAACACTTTCAAAACTATTATTCGAGGACGAGAAAATGTTATCTCCTTCAAAGATTTCAGAGCGTCGTTATTGGTTGAAGAAGCTACTATTGAAAATAATACAGTTTCTGAAACTTTTGCAACTGCTATGCTTGCTCAAAATAACAATGGCAAAGGAAAAAGTTTAATGCTTGGTGATCATGTTTGTGGCAATTCCTCTGGTGGTTTATCTCACTCTTTAACTCAGAATTCTGGCCCTTCTCACAATGCTAATTATGGAGGTTTTTCAAATACCAATGGAGGTTTTTCTAATTATGGTTTTTGAGGACGAGGAAGAGGCAGAAACAACATTCACTCTAGCTTCTGATTCAATGGTGTTCCTAATAATGGTGTTGGAATTCTTAGTTCACCAAAGCCTCATGTATTTACCTGTTCTGAGCATGGTTATGACATTCCTGTGTGTCAAATTTGTAACAAAAAGAGTCACGTAGCTTTAGACTGTTTTCAAAGGCACTCTACCTCCACATCTTTATCCTCCAAGGTTCAGTGTCATATTTTCTGGAAGTTTGGCCACACCGTCATTCAATGCTATCATAGGGCCAATTTTTCTTACCAAGTGAGACCACTTTTGTGACATCCCACATCGCTCAGGGGAGTGATCCTTAAAAGTATATTCTCATCCCTACCTAGCACGAGGCCTTTTGGGAGCTCACTGGCTTCGAGTTCCGTAGGAACTCCAAAGTTAAGCGAGAAGGGGGCTAGAGCACTCCTATGATGGGTGACCCACTGGGAAGTTGCTCGTGAGTTCCCAGAAACAAAACCGTGAGGGTGTGGTCGGGGCCCAAAGCGGACAATATCGTGCTACGGTGGTGGAGCGGGCCCGAGAAGTGATCCGACCTGGGCCGGGATGTGATAACTTTACCTACTCTCACTACCATGCACACAACTTATCAGCCTTCTGCACCTCATGAGTCTTTTTGGGTGGCTAATACATGAGCTACTTCACATATGACCTCGGATCTTGGTAATCTCAATATGGTAGAACCATTTCCCATCAATGAAACAATAACCACAACTAGTGGTTCAGGTTTGAAAATTCTCATTTTGGCTCCAATACCTTGAAAACTCCTAGATATGCATTTGAGTTGAATAACATATTGCATGTGCCTCATTTATCTCAACATTTATTGTCTATATATCGATTATGCAAAGACAACAAATGCATATTCACTTATGATGAATTCTGTTTTTGGATCCAGGACAAGGTCACAGGGACAATCCTTCTTCAGAGACTGTGTAGAGATGGCTTCTATCTTATCCCATTTCATGTTCCACAATATCTCCTTTCTCAAGCACAAAAGCACACTGCATCATTCCAGCAGCAAGCATGTTATCTTGGACATCATGTCACAATAAATTTGTGGCACAAAATATTAGGGTACTCATTTAACATTGTTATCTGCTGATAATGTGTCTTCAGTTTGTACATATTGTCTGGAAGGCAAGTTAACCAAACTGCCATTTACTTTTCCTACAAATAAGGTTGTAAAACCTTTAGAGGTTCTCCATAGTGATGTTTGGGGGCATTCTTCTACTGTCTCAGTTGAAGGCTGCAAGTATTATGTAAGCTTTGTTGATAAATTTACCAGATTTACCTGGATTTTCCCATTAATAAATAAAAGTGAAGTTTACAGTGCAGTTGTTCACTTTTATAACTTCTTAGTCACTCAATTTTCTACCTATATTAAAGTTTTCAAAGTGATGGTGGTGGAGAGTACACAAGTCATAGATTTCAATAATTTTTACTTGATAAAGGTGTAATCCATCATAAATCTTGTCCCTATACTCCAGAATGAAATTGTCTAGCTAAAAGAAAGCATAGACACATTCTTGAGACAACTATTACCCTTTTACAAACTGATGCATTACCATCAAAATATTGGTTTCATGCTTGTGCCATCTCTGTGTATTTGATCAACAGGATGCCATGTCAAACTCTAAAAATGTCATCTCCTTTGTATTGTCTGTTTGGTACTTTACGAACCCTGTCTCATCTTAAAGTGTTTGGTTGTGTATGTTTCTTACTGCTAAACCCTTACAACTCAACCAAGTCAGTCGAATGTGTTTTTATAGGGTATGCAGGACAATATAAGAGTTACTTATGTCTTTATCTAGTTTCTGGGAAAGTCTTTGTTTCTAGACATGTCTTGTTTGATGAGGAGAGTTTTCCTGTCATTAAATTTGTTGGTGCATCTTCATCACATATTACACCACCATCATATTCATTACACACTTCACTTTTGGTCACTTCACAGAATATCACAATTTCATCACTTCCAATACAATATATCTTTTTACCCTCTCAAGCCACAGTGTCCTTATCTGTTACAACTCCTAATGCCTCATAGTGTTCCAATACACATATTCATAGAGCCCCAGAGTGGGATAAGTAAGAAGAAGGCTTTCTTTGTGAACTTGCATCATATGCAAACTAGATCCAAGAGTGGGATAAGTAAGAAGAAGGCTTTCTCTGCCACTGTTCAATCTTTAATTGATGTTACAGAACCTACATATTTCAAGGTGGCCAATAAATTTTTTGAATGGAAGGTTGCTATGCAAGATGAAACTCCATGCTCAAAATATTTGGACCTTGGTTCCAATGCCTCCAGATAAGAATATAGTGGGCTGTAAATGGGTTTATAGACTCAGAAAGCATCTAGATGGTTCAATAACCAGATACAAGGCTAGGTTAGTAGCTAAGGGCTATAGTTAAGAAGTGGTTGATTATACTGAGACTTTTAATCATGTTGTAAAACCTACAACAGTGAGGTTAATTTTAGCCTTGGCTGCACAATTTAACTGGTCTTTAAGGTAGTTAAATGTTAAAAATGCATTCTTGCATGGTGATCTTCATGTGGAAATCTATATGCCTCAGCCTCAAGGGTTCCATAGTACTACTCATCCTTCTCATTATGTTTGTAAACTTAACAAATCTTTGTATGGTTTAAAACAAGCTCCCCGAGCTTGGAATGAGAAGTTCACAAGCTATTTGCTTGGATTGGGTTTTAAATAGTCACTTGCAATAAATTGTGTCAAGAGATTAAGTAATAAATTGTTAGGTGGTTAAAAACAATTAGGAAAGTTTACTTAGTGTATAAGGAAAAGTTGTGACTATATATACTTGTAATTGTTCAATAAGCATATTCATTCAATACAATTGAAGAATTATTCAGTGATAAATCTCTCTACTTCTCTCTCTCTTGTGCTTTACTTTTTGAGAAAACTCCATTACAAAAGCCTCATTTTTTGCATCCTGACATATATATGAAAAATGAAAGGAGAAAGGAAAGAAAGAGTGTATGTATGAAAAATAAAAGGAAACAAGTGATTGGTGGTGATAAATCTCTCTACTTCTCTCTCTCTCTCTTGTGCTTTACTTTTTGAGAAAACTCCATTACAAAAGCCTCATTTTTTGCATCCTAACATATATATGAAAAATGAAAGGAGAAAGGAAAGAAAGAGTGTATATATGAAAAATAAAAGGAAACAAGTGATTGGTGGATAAGAAACCGAAAGAACCAAGGGAGAATAATGAGATGAAGCAAAAATGAGTGGATATTGGTTCGTACGTGTTTAGGGGTCTCCCACCCACCCCAAAATGTGCTCCACAGTCCACATTCTATGATAATTAATTAAAAGTAGGGAAAAGAATAATATATGTACCTAAGGTTATCTTTGGTGTACTAAACATAGTCTTTGGTTATATTTTAGCTCTTAAAAAATTAATATTTTAAAGACTATTTTAGGATTGAATTTTTTCTTCTCCAACCATGCAGGGCTATATTTTCTTTCGTCATATGTTGTTACTTTTGAAGGCCCTAGGGCAACATGTTACATACCCTGGGGGACAAAATTAGCCTAATTCTTTGAGCCCGATTCCTTTTAACCCGTGATTGGATACTAAATTTTGTCATTTTCAAAGCTAGATGTGGCCTATAGCCCTTGGCTAGATGTCCTAATTTATTTTTGTTTGTGATGCCAAAGAAATGAATGATATGAAGATTACTTGGTATTATGGATCTTTTTTACTCGAGCAATATTGTGCAAGGAACATGAAAATACAAAATTTCAGGTGGATGAATGAATAGTTTTAACTACTTCAATTACAAAACCGAGCATCTCTAACGCAATTTTGTTAAATTTTTGCTAGTTTAACATGTGTATAGTGTTGAAAAACTGCTTTAGTTAGTCTGTTTAACTTTTCATCTCCAACAACACCCTTTATTCTAACAAACTTTGAATACTTTATTATTAACAATTATTTTACAAAGAAAAAACTCAACCTGCTCATTTTCTAGAACCACATTCTCTCTCTTTCTTTTCTCCTTGGCTCACGGGTCCACCTTGAGTTTTATAAATTTTCTATTATTTAGTATTTGAATCATGACTATAAATTTAAGACGCACTTGTTCATTTTGTTATTTTATAGAGTCCTTTAAAGTATTTTTGGGATGGTTTTTATAAATATTTCTTTAAATTAGCTTTATAAAGTCTGTTGGTGATGCTCTTAGGTATCAGAAGTTAGTTTAAAATAAACAATTTGTAAAAATCTATACATTTGTTCATTTTTTTTGTTAATATTTGTGTTTTTAATTTGTTAATATTGGTAGCATACAATGAAGTATATACAAGATTTATGAGTCTATGACCAAGCACCAATTTTAGATCAAGGCCCAAACCAGCAAAGCACCAATTTTACAAGATGTATGTTGCTGCTCTTAAGCTGCCAAAAATTAAAACTCTTATGGTTGCAACTCTAGCCTCTAGCTACATGAATCCATCACACACATGCTCGCTCTCTCTCTCTCTCTCTCTCTCTCTCTCTCTCTCTCTCTCTCTCTCTCTCTCTCTAAGAACTCACTGGAATATATATCAATTACAAGATTCATCTCATTTCAAAACTAAGAAGTGAATCCATGTATTGAAATTTATGTTGTTAACACCAGAAAACATGCCACGATGAAGATATTGTGCACGCCATGTGAGGAGTTTGCAGCTACTATTGCTGCTGAGGTAGTAGGGCCAGAAGGGACAGCACCAAACACAGTGGAGCCACTCGTATTTGTTGTGTTCAAGACTGATGAACTCGTGCTGCAAACCCAATGCAAATATACAAAATATTAATTTGATCTTTCTAACTAAAAAAGGCAGCAGGAAAACCTGAGAAAGCAGAGTTGGATGAGAGTGAGCTAATTACCTAGTTGATGGATATTGACACGTCCCAGTACCTGAAAACAGTTTTGTAAAATCACAATTAAATAAAGGAAAGTGTGACATTAAGTTTTTTTATACAAGCAAAATCTAGGAGGGGGATTTGAAAATAGGATCTCAGATGAAAAGATAAACGCTCTTAATCGCTTGACCTATAAGTCCTTGCAGTGTGACATAAAAAAGAACGGAAGTAAAAAATGGTGACTTACTTGGGTCAGTGCTAGTGATCACAGCGGTTCCACCAAAGTTGCAACTATTTGGAACTGGGTTCTTCTGATAATAGTTATTGAATGCGAAAGAAGCGTGATCCCAGACATTGCTTGGATTATAACAGCTTCGTCCTGGCTGAATCTCTGAGCAATCAGTGCCACCATAGCCACAAGCATAGTCCAAAGCAACTTGTAATGCCATTTGTGATGCACTTTGGCTAGCAACACACCAACTTGAACCGGTGGTTGCAGGTGGTGATGGTGTTGTTGCAGTATATGGGGTCATGCTAGGCGTTGTTGTGACAGGAAATGTTGAATCAGCTGGATTGGAATTAGGGTTCACAATTGGTGTTGATGAAGTGGGATTTGTGGGAGTTATTGTAGGGACTGTTGTTATTGGAGTAGTGATGTCTCTTTGGGTGGTGGAAATTAGGGTTTTAGGGAATTTCAGCCCTTTATTTTCTTGGTCTTGTTCTTTGCTGTGTCCAATGTTCTTTTCCTTTTTTGTCAGCTTCAAACCTGTACTAGAAAATTCCAAACTAAAGTAAGCTTTACTTTTTTGTTTTCTGCACTTTTTGAGCATTGAAAGAATGGTGCCAAATCCGATGGTGTGGTTCCTGGTTTCAAAAAATATAATCAAAACCTATAAATTAATAGTTTCACAAGCCACCACAACTAGTTGAACATGATCCTTAAATTTGGTAAAGTTTTCTGTTTGCACTAGTAAAAACTGAAAAGTTCAGTGACTTTAGTACAATGTAGGGTGTTTACCCAATTGGGGTCTTACCAAGATGAAAGATGGAAAACTGATATTTTCAAAACGTAATCATGTAAATGCTTGAAGGAATTGGAACAATAAAAAGGTACTAAAATGTTGAACTGGGTTAGGTGACATCCCTTGCCACTGGAGCTGGTTTGAAGGAGAAAATAATAATTTTGTCCAATTTAAATGTAGAAGTTTTACTCATGAACAAGAAGTTCCCTTGCATTTCTCAAAAAAAAATAGTAGGATTAATTCGGATAAATTTTCCATGTCTAATCCCTTATAATTCTCCACAAAAAAAAAATTAATAATAATCACAACGACCTTCATACATACCTTAAATTATATGCGTTATTCTATCCAAGTCTAGGTACCACAAGAAATTAAAAATAAATACTAAAGGAAAAACTATAAGATGGAAAATTTAAATTGAGCATTAGCCATCATGAAAATGTGAAAACAGATAGTTCTCTAAGCCCTACTTTGACTGAGGGAAAAAGACAAAAGAAAAAGGATAGAGCATCATCAAGAAAACTGTATCTAGAAGGGTGGAAAATGAAATTAACTTTTTCACCCACAAAAAGAAAATGTATAACTTAAAGAAAGAAAAATGAGAAACAGAACTAGCTAGGTCTACTAGGATTACAATTGATAAGCAGCATTATAAAGCAATAAATTATGAACAAGAACAAGAGCCACATTTGAAGTGACAGAATCTGAGCTAGGACATCACATATATTCATAAAAATTTCATATCTCAAACCGAAAAAAGAGTCCAATGCATACATGGATCACTAGTGAGCCGAAAGTTAGTGGGGAAGAGGGAAAGAATAAATTAAAATTCACTTGTCAAAGGCAGAAAGAAGCAAAGAAAAAAAAGGAAAAGAAGCAAATGGGATTATTACAAATATATTAACAAAAGAAAATGATAGATGTTGCCATGACAAATTATAAATAAGAAAAACCAAATATAAAATTGTAAAGGATGCAACTCAAAGTTTAAAACAAGACAAAGGAAGTCACCTGAACAGAAGAAATTACCCAACAGGAGGAACAAGCAGGAGACTAGAATTACAGGATAAATAAACCTTCCACCCATTTGGTGCCTTTGCTCACTTCTTCTTCTTCTACTGCTTCTGCTTCTTCTTCTTGGTGACTTCTGCTTCGTCTTCTTCTGATCCAATCTAGTCCTACTTTTTGTTTGATTTGAAAGAAAGAAAGAGGAGCAAATATAACCCAGAATAGAGAAGCATCAATGATGTTGTTGTTGAAAAGAAGGGATGTTTGTAAGCTTTGTCAATTGTCATGCACTTAAAAATATTTTTACATATATAAAGTACAAGTGCACCTGTGAGAGAGAGAGAGAGAGAGAGAGAGAGAGAGAGAGAGAGGCGTAGGGAGGTGGCAGCAAGTGAAGGAGGGAGGGGTGGAAAAAGGAGGGAAAAGGTAGGGAAGAGAAGAGGGTTGAGGAAAGAGGGGTAAGGAATCCCTTGGACTTTTGGTTTGGGTCAGTGGGCTGGTAAGTGATGATTGTAATGATGGTGGTGATGTGTGCATTTTGCCTTTCTCTTTTTCTATGCCTCTCCTTTTTGAAGTTTGACACCGTTTTGTCTGGGCAACCCCATTAACCAACCAACCACCATTGTAGTCAGCCCTGCAGGTGGAGAAATTTTTAGTATAACGGAAATACGTGTGGTGTACCACGTGTTTTTATGTAAGTGTTGAGAAATTTTATTTTTTTAAGTTATTAACATTTTAACACACATATCCTATCATTTATATAGCGACATATGGTGCACCACTCCGTATGACGATCACACCGAAAAATCTCTCATGCAGATGTGCTGTTGTAGAACACGTCTTCTAAGACCAACTCCAACTCAAGTGCTAAAACCTATTTTTCCCTTCTATTCCTCCTCCCCCAATCCATTCCAACCCAAGTGAAAAATTAGACCTAAAACCTAAAACAAAGCCATAAATAGCCCAGGATTTAGCCTAGAAAATGGTATAGACACCACCAGCGGGACCCCATCCATGTGGTCTGTCCTCCAGGATTTATTGAATCCAACGGCTGAGATCGAATGTAATCAAATCTAATCGTAAAAAAAAAGATCTAACGGTCCAAATTTAAATCAAATAGCTAAAATAATTAAAAAAAAGTATTTAACTCAAAATTCACCTAAATTTAGTGATTTTTCAATATTTATCAGGATCTAAATATTTTTAGGTTAAAATGTTCATAAAATTAAATTATGATAGTGTACATAATTTTTTTTAATTTACTTAAAAGAAAAAATTAGCCTAAATTTATTCTTTAATAATTTAGGGCTAAAAAATTTATTCTTTAATAATTTAGGGCTAAAAAATTTAGGTCATAAGGGTTGGAGTAGAAAAGTTGCTTTTGGGTTAAAACAAAAATTTTATGGGCTAAAAATTTTAGGTTTTAGGTTAAGGGTTGGAGATGGTCTAAGCTAACATAACTTGTTCACGGAAGGAGGGAGGTGCTAGTATTACAAATTTTAGTTATGAAAATAAAATCTTTGAAACAAAAACAAAGAAAGATTAAAGAGAAGCTTGTTACTTAAGTGGTTGAGCATTCAACCTGTTAGGCTAATGTGTTCATCCTTTTGGACTCGGGCTCAAACTTTTGGAACAATGTCTCGATTTATGCGTGACATCTTTGTGTAAGAGCCATGCTAATTTTCCATTTATCGTTTTAATGTTATTTGATTAGGCTAGTGTGTTCCTTTGGCGCTCAAGCTCAACTTTTGGAACAATTTCTCGATTTATGCTAGACATCTTTTGTATAAGAACCATGCTAATCTTCTCTATATTGTTCCAATTTTATCGAATGTCCCCCAAAAGGGACATACCTTACTGTTGGTCGCATTTATATAAAGTATAAACTCTTTTGGACTGTTAGAGCTGGTCGATGTCGGAGTAGCGTGTCTTCCCTTTCAGTGCTTTCATTATATCCAGGCCTTCCTCTTCAATTCAATTGTAAGTCCAAAGAATGCTCAAGCATAAAGGTGCACAATTTTGTATCCAAATCCTTCTTGTTTAATTATGATGATTATAGCGCTAATTAATTAATATGAACTGAATAAAAATAAATAACACAAGATTTGTAGTTCAAGTCATTAAGTACATTCACTTTTTATGTAGGATCTTATGGTCGATTTATTTATTACAAAGTATCAATATTTATGTTGAAAATTAAAAGTGACAATAAAATGTTCTAACTCACCGCGTGAGCCATATAACACCACCATGCAATAAGTTCACATGAATGCTATTGAAATTGATATAGTATGTGATCATGTAACCAATGAACTATTCACTTTACATTTAAAAAAAAATAAAAACAAAAACAAAACCCCATTAAAATTGTATGAACAAAGTGAGTTGAATTGGTGAAGTAAGTCCTTAAAGTGGAGAGTCTAAAATCCTATCCTATGGCTTGCACTTTTGACCAATTGGATTTGAAATCTACCTGTGTGGATTATTAATTAATCCAAAGTTTTGCTTTGTGCTTTGGTTCCAAATAAAGGCAGTTCTTGATTGTTAATCCCATAATCCCCCATTAGTATTCGGTGGTGGGAATGTCTTGATTGAGAATATGGAGTATAAAATTATTGGAGGCTACGATCTTATTAGTCTTTAATTAAATTTATAGCTATAAGCCGCCTATGATAAGTATGTCTATCGATAAAACTTGTATTTTTGTGCCTAAATCTTTGAGAATTCCTAATACTTTGCACAAAGGTCAAGCTTTACCAATTACCATACTGCTAGGTCATGCTATCGATTTAAAGCCACACTTGCAAGGAATAATAGTGTGGTGATGTGTGTGTAGCACATTTATTTGTGGCACTTCCCTCATGAAGATGCGACTCATTTAAACCAAATAAATTCATGATTTGTTTTAACGAAGTAAAAATTGGACGTCCTTAATTTAAATTCACTTTTCAAGAGATATAAGAAATAAATGTTTTTTTATCAGACAAGTTGTCAAACAAATGTTTATGTTGCCGCACTATCTAAGCAAGATAATTTGTTGATAAATCAATTTTCTAAATTCACAATTATGACAATATAAGCATATTATGTTGCCTTATGGTATAAGTAGTTTTATTGTGTAGTCCCTTAGGTGGATTTTAACAGTACTCATGTGAGAAGCTGGACGACCAGCCAAGCACAAAATACGGAAGATTGGCCCATAAATCAAATCCATGGTAGAAATTTGGGGTATGATCACAAGTACCAAGCCCTCAACGTTCAACTAGCATTTCCTACAAATTTCACTCTTTGCACTTTATATTCCCCACAAGAGGATTAGATATCATACAACTCAGAAACAACAAAGAAGAGCCACAAGAAATATGACACCATGTTGTTGCTCTTTTACTTCTTCAACCTCCATATCCAAATTCATCTCAGAAAGTCCACACCTATCCATGCTAGAAAACCAATGCACCTCCATGAAAGACCTTCAAAAGATCCACGCCCACCTCCTTAAAACCGGCCTAGCCAACGACATTGTCGCCGCCAGCCGCCTATTGGCCTTTTCTGCCTCCTCAGCTGGAGACATCAACTACGCCTATATGATTTTAAGACACATCAAAGAACCAAACCCCTTCATTTGGAACACCATCTTTAGAGGCTTCTCCGAAAGCCAAAACCCTGAAACTGCAATCTCTCTTTTCATTGAAATGCTGGTGGCTTCAGAAATTGAGTCACAGAGATTGACTTACCCTTCAATTTTCAAGGCTTATGCACAAGATGGTCTCAAAAATGGAGCTCAGCTTCATGGAAGAGTTATAAAATCTGGCCTCGAAAGAGATAAGTTTATACGAAACACGAGTTGAATATCAAAGTGCAAAACAAAGACTACAAAATAATAAGAATGTTATTAATAGACAAGAATGCCATAATAGCTACAAAACCCTAAGAGGCTGCATCGTGACTAACTTGTTATTCATGCTAAACTATAAGCTATATTTATAGATAGCAAAACCTAGAAACCCTAATTCGGATGTGCTAGGCCCATATACTAACTAACAAGCAAACTCAAATAATCATAATATACTAATATTTTCCAACACCCCAGTCAAACTCATGACGGTATACGACATGGGTTTAGCATATGCGGATTGGCTCCGTTAGGTGGATTGGCAGGCATGCAAACTTGACTTGACTTGACTTGATTGGCAAACTTGTCTTGACTTGACTTGACTGGTGAACTGGCGAACTGGCAAACTGACAAACTGGTTCTGATTCAGGCATACTGATTCAGGTAGGCAAACTAATTGAAGTTCAGACTAGCTAGTGTTGAGAGTATGGAAAGAACCCGTCACTAAACGGACGAGATTTCCATATCTCAATTGTAGCAACGAATGAACAAACACAAACACTATCAAACACTATCACTCGAATGGTCACAATTCCAAACACTCGAGTGACAGTCACAAAACAATCTCAAACAGGCAAACCAACAATTCATGCGGGCCTAAAACAAACATCCAAAAATAATTTCTTTTTCTTTCTCTTCCTTTGCTTCTTTTTCTTTCTTTTTCTTTTTTCTCTTCCTCGCCTTTTTTTTATTTTCTATAAACAGTAATATCAACAAAACAAGCAGCAATCGGGTCAAACTGGTGGTGTAACAGCAACGAGTAAGAATGGGCAACAACAGGATTTCAAGCAGATACGATGATCATCGTTGGTTAGGTTCAGGTTGTAGGCAACAGTCTAGTGCGGGTCGAAGGCAGTGCGTAGGTGGTGGTTTGGCAACATGACGTGATCGATTAGGCAACAGTAGTGCGGGCTGGGATCTGGGTTGCAGGTTCCTTCAGTGCTGGGGTTTTAGGTATGCGGGATGCATGCAAGCAGTTGGACAATGGTGTTTTCAGATGGTGGTGCTAGACGAGATGGAACTGGATTCGTCAAGACATTTAGGACAGGCATGAGATGGTGGTGGATTCGTCTGATCACGGTGCTGATGATCAGATCGTTGCAAAGCGAACAGGAACAAACGCATTGATGGGCAACAGCGGGGGCAGTGACGAAAGGGTAACTCAAATCAGAAAATGATAGGATTATATTTATACAACTTAGTTAGCTTGTTTCCTTGCATTTAGATTGTTAGTCCTTAGTTATTTTAGTATTTTAAGCTATTTTCGTGTGTTTGTAGGTCCAAATGACAAAGTATGCAAGAAAGTGCAATTTGGAGCATTTTGGAGCATTTTTGGGCATTGGATGGTTAGCTTATGCTTGGAGCCAAGTGGATGGATAAAATTGAAGATTAAGGGATCCTCTCCTTTCCTATTTTCTTACCCAAAAACACATCACACTCACTTATTTCACCTACAACATCCACTTACTTCACCTACAACATCCACTCACTTCACCTACGACATCCACACCCACTTCACCTACAACATCCACTTACTTCACCAAGAAATTTTGTGGTGGCGATTCATTTTCAAAATCTATAAATAGGCTTCTCCATCACAAGACCAATTGACATCTACAACACATTCCATAAACAACACAATTTCTGCCGCAAGTTTCCTTCTTCCTCCATCCATTTCCATCCACCTCTTTTCCTATCCATCCCCTACCACCCTTCCATACTCTCTCAACCTATCCAATCTCTGCCACATCCCCTAGACCATCCAAACACCACACCCACCTTGGTGCCGCATGTTTGCAAGAAAGGAGGAGGACTTAGAGCTGTGCTAACCATTCGAGACGTTGGATTGTTGGAGCGTTTCTAGGTGTCTTCTACTTTTGTTTATCATGTTTAAATTCAATTATAGTTGTTTAATTGCAAATATGTGGAATTAAATTCGTTTTGGCTAGAGGTTGATTCAAAGCCATGAACATATTTGTAATATGAATTGATTACCTTTAGTTGTGAATTCAATTTGCTTAACTGCTTGATTTATAACTTATTCTTGTATGTCAATTAAGGATGCATACTTAGTTTGCATGCATGAATTTGATGCTAGAATATAAGGGAGTTTCACCTAATCGTTATGAACTTATATTCACAAGTAGTGGAGGTTGCTAGTCAAAATCGCGTTAAGTGAATACTTGGCAAGAGTATCATGTTGTTCATAGTTATGAATGCCTCGTCAATGCTTATAGTTTTCACAAAGCTTAATGATCTTTGATTGTATCTCTATTGTGCTGTTCATGTAGGGGACTTTTGAAGAATGTTTTGAATTGTTGTATGCGCTTTTCCGTCCAATTCAATAACTTAAGGAAAACTTGAAGGTTAAAAAAGTGTTGTTCACGGTTAATCTGGGGTGTTGAGATTCATGGTTTATTGAAAGAACAACTGAAAATTGGTTTGTATGCAAGTGTGTCATGTGCGGAGAAGAACCCTCTAGCTAGTCCATCTATCCATCAATTCACTTAGTTTTATGTCTTTGTTTAGAATCTGCAAGTTATTTACTTTGTCTTTTAATTTTCGTCAAAAACCAACCCCCATCTTTAAGTTATATTAATTTAGCTAGAATCTGTTTAGATTTGTGTTTAGTTAGTCTTTTGAGTTTATTTTCGTCCAAATCAGTCCCTAGTGTCTAATTTGGGTCAATTTGATTGTTTTGTGTTGTTTTGACTATTCTGGTGTGTTTTAAGTTATTATAGTTTAGCTTTCTGTTTTAGAGTTTTGTTTTGTGTTTTTGAGTCTTGTTTAATATTTTTAAGTCAGTTAGGTGCATTAGTAATCCCTCCTAATCCCCGGTCTAGAACGATACCCTACTTACATCTTTACTACAATTGTCAAAAAGAGGGTTTAATTTGTGTGTTGTTTACAACACATCAGAAAACAAAAATGGTTAGACAAAAACAGACAAGGAAGATATAGGCAAACTGATACGAACAAACAGAAGTAGATTAGATCCCGAAGAATCAAACCTGCTCTGATACCAAGTTGAATATCAGAGTGCGAAACAAACAAGATTACAAAATAATACAAATATTATTAATAGACAAGAATGCCAGAACGGCTACAAAACCCTAAGATGTTACATCGTGACTAACTTGTTATTCATGCTAAACTATAAGCTATATTTATAGATAGCAAAACCTAGAAACCCTAATTTGGATGGGCTAGGCCCATATACTAACTAACAAGCAAACTCAAATAATCATAATATAATAATATTTTCTAACAACACGATCATACACATGCATGCAATTTGTGGGTTTTTGAGTGAAGCAAGAGAACTGTTTTGATGAGGACTTGGAATGTGACAACGTTGCATGGAACTCTATGGTCATGGGCCTTTCCAAATGTGGTGAAGTGAGTGAATCCAAGAGGCTGTTTGATAAAATGCCTTCGAGGAATTCGGTTTCTTGGAATTCGATGATTAGTGGATTTGTTAGGAATGGGAAGTATGCAGAGGCATTGGATCTTTTCGGCGAAATGCAGGAGGAGAGGATTAGGTCTAGTGAGTTTACAATGGTGAGCTTGTTGAATGCTTCAGCTCAGCTGGGAGCAATTGGAAAAGGGGAGTGGATTCTTGAATACATAAAGAAAAATGGGATTGAAACTAATGGAATTGTTGTCACAGCGATTATAAACATGTACTGCAAATGTGGGAGCATCGAAAAGGCTATTCGTATTTTTTACGCAGCCCCGAAAAAAAGGTTGTCCTGTTGGAACACCATGATCATGGGTCTAGCGGTAAATGGTTGCGAGGAAGAAGCAATTGAGCTGTTCTCGAAGCTTGAATCTTCGAAATTTATACCAGATGGTGTCAGTTTTCTTGGCGTCCTAACAGCATGTAATCACTCGGGGATGGTGGAGAAAGTGAGGCATTATTTCTCGAAAATGACACGGATTTACAAGATTGAACCATCTATAAAGCACTATAGTTCCATGGTTGATGTGTTAGGCAGGGCAGGACTTCTTCAAGATGCAGAGGAGCTTATAGATAACATGCCGGTATAAGCAGACGCCATTATTTGGGGGTCATTGCTCTCGTCTTGTTGGAAGCACAAAAACATTAAGATGGCAAAACAAGCAGCAAAGCGTGTGATCGAATTGGATCCAAATGACAGCTGCGGTTATGTGCTTATGTCGAATATATATGCTGCTTCCAGCCAATTTCAGGAAGCAATAAAGGAAAGGCTTTCGATGAAGGAGCAGAAGATAGACAAAGAACCAGGATGTAGTTTGATTGAAGTGGACGGGGAGGTTCATGAGTTTATAGCCGCTGGAAGACTGCATCAAAAAGCGCCAGAGATCCTTTCTTTGCTGGATGAGTTGGGGTTTATGATGCCGGAAATGGAGTAGGTTACGATAATTTAGCTTCAAATTACCATTCGGTAAATCAGCGTGCGCGCTAAACTGAATTTGTGTACAAACTGAAGGCATAGAACAGAAGTGAAGTAGATTAACTGTATTTTATATAGCTGCTCTTGCAATGGTTACATGATTTATATATTTAATGTAGGTTACATGAAAAGAAAAAACAAGAAGTAATAAAGGAATTCGAAACTCTTTCGATAAAGCTTAATGCTACTGGAGAGATGACACATCTGGAGAATATTAATCACCACTTACTAATACAGACATTGATTTCTTGCAACTCAAGTTTTTGAATGGTTCGGCCGGATGCCCAGGATTACACCTCGGGGGGGACATTACCAATTAGTGATCAGGTTCTGAGGAAGTCCATATAAATCCGAGATGTCCAGGTGGTGGTGGCGGCCGTTTTGGTACTGCTGATTTTGCAAAGCCACAGCAACTTCATCTTCATCCAGTGGCAGGCGATCAAAAGTGGCGTTCATGAAGGAAGCAGCCATGATCACGACAGGCCCTGAAGCAATGAGTGCACCAACCACACCCCCACCCACAACCTGCCCCTGAGCCCCTGCAAGATAGATGGTCAGGCCTGTGATGCCAGGAGGGGCTGGAGGGGGCAGGATTGACCCGAGCAATGAGAGTATTTCAAACCGGCCATGGAGGGTCACAATAGCACCGGAGGAAGCTGGTTGCCGCAGCGTGACATTGGTCACACAGCCACTTCCACTCAGTATGCAAATGCCCCTCTGCTTCCTCCTTGCAAAGTGGGTTAAACTCTCACTCACATCACAGCCAGAACTTACCTCCATAGCATGAGCACGAAGAGCATTAGCGCTGTCGCGAGTGACTATGATGGGCGGCTTCGGCTTGTTCTTCGAACCCGCTGGCCTCCCACGTGGCCGGCGAAGAGTCTCTCCCTCAGAAACCAGTGTCACTGCCTTAGGCAAGTTGGGTGCTGCAAGCATTGCATCATTCCCAGGCTTGTGGTGACTCTTACTTTTATCGGCGTCTTGGCTCCGATCAATTACAGTTTTGGACACAACGGAAGGAACCGCCAGATCTGCACCGCCCGCCATTAGCGAACCCGTTCGAGCACGCACTCTTTGCAGTCACAAGAGATTCACCATAAGATGTGTTCAGGAAGCATGATTAAATAGCAACATTTTTACCAATAGTTTAATGCAGCAAACCAGAAAGAATGATCCAGAATTAGGAGATGATTAAGTGATACCAACCACAAAATTAATCACCAACGATATCAAAACTGCAATATCACTCTCATTGCCTACCTCCCAACTGACTTTTCCCTTCATGTCAATTGCCTTCTCCAACTGTTACATGTATTACTTGTATCACTCACAAACCATACAGAAATCAGTTATTTGAGCACACAAGCCACCAACTCAGACATTACATATGCTTCAAGGTAGAGCGAGAATTCCGTTGAACCTTAAAACTATCGAATCAGAAGGCTTTCTTCACTAGTAGAAACAAAACTTGCAGGCTACCCCATTGAATTTAGAAATCATGCCCCAACATAGTTTCCTACGATACAACGTTGAGACATGAGGCAAAAAACGATAACTTCCCCGTTTAGAGTATGTACAATTGGACAGACAGACAGAACCGCCGTAGATTCTGAATTGTAGTGACCCTAATTTGGCAACTCTAAACTCACTACAAGCCCATGGCAAAAAGCAAAAGATGAAAAAAGAGAGTGAGAAAGGGGAAACTTTCTATTAGTAGGTCCGCTGCCAAATCTGCTGCAGCTGCTGAGGTGACAGGTCTTGGAATCCTCCTAAGCCTAAATCATTGAGGCGTTGTCGCTGATGTTCTTGCGTTACGTCCTTTTGGGAAAAATAGAAATCGGGGTGTCCCAGATAATTCTGCAACTGGGTGGGCAGCTGTCCAGCCTGCCCTTGTCTATATCCTGCATGCTGTTGATTATGCCCAAGTAAGTTATTAAATGCACTGTCTGGAACGGAAGGCAATGTTCTTGAACTCTGGAATCCACAGAAATGACAGCCAATCATCAGATCAGTAACCGAAACAGTGTATCAAAGCAGAAATCATGCTGAACTACTGCTCTGAAGCAAACTACAAGCAATAATATGCACAAACAAAAATTGCACCGAAATACTTCTATGTTTCAATCTCTACCTGATAAAGAGCGGCTAAATGGTTTCCATCTTTATACTGGGGGCGGAATACATCATCATAGTCGGGTATGCTGCCGGGAGTAGCAGATGCATTATGCAATAAACTCTCGTGAGTGTTATTAGAGGCCCCAAAACTTCCATGACCAGTGACAGCAGCAGCAGCAGATGTAGGCAATCTGCTTACTGAGGCTCCATTATACTGTGGGAAGTTGTATTCCATGCTAGCCCCTGACTGATGGAATGCACTACCACCTACATACTCTTGCTGCAAATTTGGTGGCACGGGCGAGTAGTTCTGAGCCTGAGGCATGGAAGGTTGATAGACCATACTGTTTGCTAACTGTTCGTAAGAAAGGGTAGGCCGAGCGTATGAACGGGCTGTATGACACTGAGGAAGTACAGAACATGCCTCAGACAAAGGTACGGTGCCTGGTCTCAGAGCCTGTATGATTTAATGCCACGAAATCAGCAATGCCTTATTTCATTTACTCCACAAAAATTAATAACAATATTTTGCATGTGGACCTCAAATTCAAGAACAGGAGTTTAATGCACCGAATGATGTGCGATCACCCATCACTTACTTCAGATGTGGAAATTGTTGGGTTGTTTACAGAAGAAACTGCACTGCTATATCTTGAAGGCATAGGTGGCTTCACCAAAAACTGTTGGAATGACTCCAAAAGGTCACTTCGTACAGAATCTGAATACGCCTGGAAATAAAAATTTCAAGAAGGAGAGAAAGCGAGAGAGAACAGCAAGAATATAAGGTTATCAGCTCACATGCATAATCACAATGTTCAAAACCCTGAAAGAAAATACAAATTTGACAAGAAGATTGGCGACACCAAGGAAGAAGGCAAAAGAGAGATCGGATAATAGATGATCATGAAGGATAGAGAACAGATCTGTCAGGGATTAGCTATACACCAGAAATGCTCTTTCTTAAGAACACACTCAGATTTAACTAGCAATTCCATCAAAGGAGTGGGCATATCAGCACAGAAGTTACGAGTAGGGATTGCTACACAAACAGACGACATACATATTCTCCAACATGATTTTTCTTTATGCGTGCACGCATGAAAATGCTTAGAAAAACCACGGTACCATGAAAGGTGGAATAAATTCATTAAGCCAACTCCATGAGCACAAAATCATTGAAGCTAAGGTATACAGATCATCATTCCATAGCATAGAAACAAGTCTTGGTCCAATACTAAATCAATTAGAATCATCACCATTTAGCAAACATTTAAATGTAAAAATGTGGCACTCATGTAAGTCGTCCCAAAGCATACAAGTAACTACTAAAAAATTCAAACAATACTACTTGTAAGTTGAGCATAAAAGAATACAGAAAGTAAAGAAAATATAACTCTTACCATATAATTTTTAGGTACATTTCTAAATTCGGGATCTGCCTTTGCAAAAGGCAATCCAGAAGTTGCTTTTTCAATCTTCTCGGAGTTAAAATTATGTAGAGATGAGGTAGTAATGTCTCTATATCCATGGGTTGCTTCAAGGATATCCTGTTTTATCGGTTCTCGCTGTGAAGGCACAGGCAAATCATAACCTATGGCTGCTCTTCTAGTATCATACAAGGATCCAAGAAGTTCGTCGTGATTATACCCTGAATTTCTGAACAGGGAAAAAAAATCCAAAAGATTAAGTGACATTACAACTAATATGATAGATTTGAACTAAGTGAAAGACTCGTGCCTTGTGTCCAAGTGACCGGCTGAGAAAACATCTATTCCTGCAGAAGATCCTCCCAAGTCATTTTTCAAGGAATTAGATGGCTTGCTCAATAATGCAGAACTTTGAGCCGGTCTAAAGGTGCCAAAACTCAAGTGCGAACACTCGGCAGCCAATTCTTGCAAATTATTTGGAAGGACTACTGCACAATTATCTTGATCTTCATCCTTTCTTAGATTCAGTTGTTGCATTCTCACAGTAGCTGATGCCACAGCAACATCATTAGAGACAGAATGATTTGGATATGACACATTTGAACCAATACTGGTTCCAGGAATTACACAAAAGCAATGAAAAGAAAGACAAGAAGAAAAGGTAGCATAAACTTCTTCCTCGACGTTGACAATAATAATATTTCAGAGTCAAAACAAAACTGTTTTCTTTCAAACATTTAACCATATGACATGAAGGTAAGTTTGCAACCTTTCACCGCCAGAACAACCACAAACCCTTCATCAAAGACATTGTAGTTTCATAAACAAAATCCAAACTTAAGCACCACTGTTTTTGGTTTTCAAATACCACTTTGAGGTTGAGGACAAGGGTGGAAGATTACATCAACAACTCCACCAATCTAGATCCAAACAGGGTTAGATAGAGAAAATACCAGGACTCCAATGAAACAAATTATTTCGCGAAAAGGTCAATTGGCTACTTAAGCACATTGACTCTTCTCAAGCAACTTCATCTATTATTACCAATTTTAGTGAAGGTTAAAGGATGTGCTAGGAGCATTACCATGCAAAAAAAAAAATATCAGTGTGTCAACAAATAAAAGTGCAGATAAACTTATGCTTATACAAGTCACAAAACTTTCAAAACATAGAAAAGAACAAAATGTGAAATTATAAATGCAACCAAAGAAGGTTAAAATGACAAAAATGAGACACAGAAATGTAGAGACATGTTTCATTCAGCCGAAGATGATAGATCTAACAATTCAAACCACCGTGGATGTAAATCATGCCACCAACCTAAAAACAACCATGATGTTTTGTATGTTATCCATTACAACACAATGATCTGAATTGATATAGATTCTAGCATCACGAATGTCATTAGCAATGATCTATCATATCATATCATATCTGGAATAGAGAAAACAATCATCCCAAATTCATATATAACACAAAAATAATTACCTTCTCCATTCTCATATGCAGACCTATAAGATTCGTTGGAACTAGAATTGGAAGACAAATCATCAACACAATATGATTTTCCACAGGAAGCATCCGCCATCTTCTGTCTACTGGAAGCAAAAGCATAAGCATTGCAATCTGAGCTAACACTTTCGCTACTAATATCCCCCTCTGATTCTTGGACCTTATGTGACTGGTAATCCCTTGGCACTTTGGATTCATTGATATAAAACTTAAATTGATTTGCATTTAAAGCTGATGACCTATTTGCAGCTGTTGGCTGCTCAATCACACGCCATTCATCATGGAAATCATTCTGTCCGGCACTATGGCCAGTTTTATGTAACATCTCTGACACACGAGGATTATGAGAGTGCATATATTGGTGCATCTCTGTTTGGGAAGATTCCACGTGGCTATTTGTTGAAAATGCATCCTGATGCGAAGATGTATCAGATGAAATACGTGAGCCCATGCTAGGTTGTCTACCCATCTTAACAAAGTCGGCCATTGAAAGATTCCCCAAGCTGGTTCCGTAAGTAAATTGATTTCCCAAAGAAGGTTGTAAAGATGCAGAGACTGCATCACCTGGCCTTATGGAAGTACTAAAAGATTCACTGCAGCAGATATTGAACAATGATTTGCATGAGTAATAAAAGATATAAAAGAACATCTGACTACTCTTACTAACTGTTTCTGCTTCTAGATCTTTAATCAGTTACTTTAATAATAGAAGGGTATGATGATATTAATAAGCAATAAAAGAAAACAACGAAACATGCCCTGTTCAAACCACTGATCTAAACAACTTGACGGAAAGAAAGAAAACGCCCCACTCTCTCCCTTCACCTTCCCCTCCCCCTCTCCTATCCTTTCGCATTTCTCCATCTTTGCTTTATTCACTCTAAACAACTTGATGGAAAGAAAGAAATCGCCCCACTTCACCTTCCCCTCCCCCTCTCCTATCCTTTCGTATTTCTCCATCTTTGCTTTATTCACTAATATTCTAATACCCACCCCTTGTACATGCATAGTCATGCATGATGTCACCCCTCCACAGCTAATCATATATAAGAAAACAGATGACACTAGAACTTCAGTTTAAAACTTACTGCTGAGATGAAGGTTGCTGGCTTGTGGTTCCTCCCGTAAAGTGAGAAGCTGAAGTATGAGGTGAAGGAGCAACAAACCCATTCTGTCCCTTATATGGTGCTTTACCGAGCTCTAACAAAAGGAACACAAGCGGTTCACAAATTATAAACATGCGATACTGAAATGCACAACAATGCTACTCATACAATTACAAGACAGTGACTTTACACAATGAGATCAATATACCATTGGAACTAGTTTGAGTTGATCCACACCATCCACCAGTACACTCACTAATACCTCTAGCACCACGATTTGAACCTGCATTGTGAACTTGCGACTTGGTGTCTTGTGTCTCCTTTATCTGGGATTTTAAAAATAACATGACATAACAAAATAAAATATAAAGATACAGGAAAAGGAACAAATGATGTAACAACCGAAAAGGAGGGAGTCCTTATTCATCATTCCAATCACAATTTGAAACACATACTAGAGAGTCCAACGGAAAGGAAGCATAAACTGAAATTTTCAATCATGTAAAAAAGGAACAGTAAAGATTCTCTTGAAACACAGTTACCCAAAAACTATTTTTTTATGAAATTTAACAACATTGGAATTAACCTTAAAAAATTTCCAATGTTCCTAACACCAACACAGTTAGCTTCACGCACAAGAAAAGTGGATGAAAAATTATTATTGGAGAACAAATTAAAAGCTACACATTTGCAAGGTGGGCGCATTTTCGCAAGGGTACCTCTTTCCTTCTTTCACGTTTGCTCTTGACTTCATGAAAAGTATCTACACATTTGCAGAATACTAAATCAACGACGACTTTAAAGATTATTAGATAGCAGAGGAAAATTCTGTCGATTAGATATAACTTAAACTCAATCGAAAGAGCAGTGCATAGTAAAATTTCTGTCTTTTAAACAAAAACTGATATTTTATATCATCTCTAACCTAAAAAAATCGAATACAAGCATTAGGATTAAATATTTCATAAATAAAACTTTGTATTTCTACATATCAGCACTCTTAGAAATCGGCAAGTAGTAACAAAATTAGAATTTCCTAATGCATTGCTTGGATGAAGACAAATATACACCGAAACGTCTACAACTGAACAAGAAAACAATACCATTACATATTAGCTTGAAAATTTGATTAAAAATCGAAAGAAGCAAGGTCAGTATATTCCAGGCAAACCCAAATTTTGCTCCTGAAAAATCAAATCTTCTAAATTTTCCCGGCAATAAAC
This sequence comes from Crataegus laevigata, assembly GCA_963580275.1. Taxonomy (NCBI): domain Eukaryota; kingdom Viridiplantae; phylum Streptophyta; class Magnoliopsida; order Rosales; family Rosaceae; genus Crataegus; species Crataegus laevigata. The sequence continues at coordinate 13,192,759 of OY756945.1, read as the reverse complement.
CACAACATTGAAAACTCTTTACTTTCTTATCTTCTCCTATGGCTTCTCAGCATCCAAACAAAAATTACTAAATAAAGATTACATCTTTCATTCATTTCCCAAAATCAAAGCATCCAAATATAATATTTAATTTAAATACGACTGAAAAATAAAAAGGTGGTGGCGCTGTAGAAAACCTAAAGAGAGCAGGCGCTGAACGGCGTCGCTCGGGTCCATATTGCACTCTTTAAGAACCGAATAGATCTCAGGCTCCGGACAGTTAACAATCTCCTTCAGGCTCTGTATAATCTTCCTCGTCGTCGGCGGAAACTGCGCCGCCGCTACCCCTACTCCATTCTTCGTCTCGCTTCCCATCCCTCTCTCCCTTTCTCTCTCCTAAAAATATAATCGGAGAAAAAAAATTCCCAGAAAAAATAAAACTTTCTTTGCGACAAGAGATTTTTCGATCAGCCAAACAGAAATCCAAAACCCTCAGTCTCTCACTCCTCTCTCTCTCTCTCTCTCTCTCTCTCTCAAAACGACATTACAAAATCCTCTCTCTCTAACGTTTGGCTTTTATGTACGACAACCCGGTTTTTTCTTTTCTCGGTGAACTTATTAAGAACGAGAAGTGGTAAGTTGGAAACAGCAAGGGGAGATGCTAAACTTAGTGGCTGTTAGGGTTTTGTTGGGACGGCCCCTTCGCTTTTAATCCAGGCACTAAATTTAGTTTACAAGAGGTAAAACAAATAAAGTGAATATCTTTGCTCGATGATGTCCACCACTATATTTATCAACGTTAAATAAGAAAAATTTTAAAATTTGAATAGTTGATAGATAGAATGGTGGGTGTCACTACGTTAAATGACTAAATTTTAAAAGTTATATAATTGATAGATAGGGTGTTGAGCGTTAGCTTAACGAAAATGCAAAATAAAAGAATGAAACACCAATTGCAATTGGCAGAGTTTGCAAGGTGGTGCCGTCGTGGTGGTGGTTGTAATTGCATGGTGTGTGGCAAGCCAAGAGGACGCAGGGTTTAATACTATATGCAACTTCACTGCAGATGCATCCACGTGCCCATGTCAACCGCTTCCCATGCCATGCCCGTATGCCGTGCCTCCCTCCCTCCTCAATATTTCTGCCGCTTCGCTTGAACTCTTTCAAGTTTCAGCACCCCGCTCTCACTCTCTGCTGCGAAATTTCATCACGCTTGTCTCTCGCCTGGTACGAATAACATTGCTAATTTCATGAACAAATCTGATATGCATGCAGTAAGATTTTAACTCTCAATTCCAATATAATATCTTTCTTCTTTTCGCAAAAACTGAGTTCGAAATTTCAAACTGTCGTGTACTCTTCGGTGTCTCCTTTTCTTTTCTTTTTTTCTTCATTTGCTATGAAATATGAATATTTGGTTCGGCAGAACATGTGATCTAACCGAAACATGGAAACATGATGTTACCCTTTTCTTGTAATGAAAATTATGTTCTGGCTGCTATGATTTCCTCCGTAAGGAATATGAATTTCAATGTTTTTGTTCAGATTATTTGACACAGAAGAAACGACAGGTCCCGTGCGCAACGAAATGAAGAAGCAAGAGAATCAGAAAGCCTACTGTAATGGTATAGATGACAATCCGGTTAATGATCTTTGGAATAATGGAATCATTTATGCGTTTGAATTTGTTCGAGGGCATAAGAAGGCCCTGTCATCGCCACAAGTCGTCAAGGATGTGGCGAAGAAGCAAGTTTCGAAGAAGCCAGTTTCTTCACATGAATTGAGTAATTCCTTGCAGTCTAAGATGAACAAAAACAACTCACGTGAATCACCTCCCCTCGCAAATTCCCGAGTTGGTCAGAATAATTTAGAATGCAATAACCACAGCCAGGACTCTCATTCAGGCTGTTTCGGTGCCAGAGAAGGTGTTCCAAGAAATTGTTGGGAGCCGATTGGCTGGGATGGGATATTGGAACTGGTCCAGACAGTGCAAGTTGATGCTTGCTGGGAGGAGCCTAACGGCTTCACAGAGGATGACGATGATGTTACTGTAGCAGATGTCGCAGCTCCTTACTGGGAACGGCCAGTAGGTCCTACATGGTGGTGTCATGTAGATGCCGGCCATCCATACATCAATTTGTGGCTGATTACTGCTCAATGGTTACACCGGGCTGTCAGTATTGCTTTGCGAGATAAGCGAGTGAATGAAGCACCTCCTGTATGACGTAAAATACTCTTTTATCTTTGAGACTATCCTTCCGTTGATTGCTTTACTAACTTACCATGCAGAATGACTAATCTAACTTACTAGTGTTAAATTTAATGCATGTAGTTTTCTATTATATTCCCAGGTTCCTGTAAGGGTTCCTTGTGGCCTATTATTTGAGCTCCTAGGCCAGTCAGCAGGTGATCCACTTGTTAATGAAGATGACATTCCCGCTGTCTTACGATCATGGCAGTCGCAGAATTTCCTCGTAACAGCATTGCATGTTAAAGGTTCTGCACAAAATGTTAATGTCCTAGGAATATCAGAAGTCCAGGTGTGTTCTTGTTCAATGAAAGACTTGCTTATGAATGTCACATTGCTTTTACATCAACAAACTTGATTCTGTTTTCGTGCGTAATCAACTGAAATATATTCTTGGTGAAGGAACTGCTTGCTGCTGAGGGCATTAGCATGCCACGGAATATTCACGAAGTCATAGCACATTTAGCTTGTCGCCTTGCGTGTTGGGATGATAGGTGACAGATTTTTTCATCAGGCAGTGTTAAGCATAAAATTGCACTCACTAAACCATGCGAGATTTGGTCGTGTAATGACTTGTTTCTTATTTACTTTTTTGTACTTTTCATGATTTTTCAGATTATATCGCAAATTCATATTTGGGGCCGCAGATGAAGTTGAGCTGAAGCTTATGAACAGGTGCTTCAATCCACCCGTTTCATCATATTATATACAAAAGATTAAGATTGGGAATAGGTCTACTGATTAAATGTATGATAAATATAACATGAAATGTTCGATTATGATAGGAGAACTCATGAAGATATGTATCTATTCAGTATAATATTGAACCAAGAAATCCGATGGTTATCAACCCAGGTACGATAATTTTTGGTATACTTGCAGAAAATTTTGTCCTGTATACTAGGAGAAGAAATTTCAATTCACAAGTTTGTCTTTAGTATGTAGAATAATCTAAATCAATTGGTCAAATGGCATTAGTTTGCTATAGATTTGTATTCGCATGGAGTTCTAAGAACAATAAACAGAAGAAATGATGTTTAACTACAAATTCAGAACAAATGAGAAACAAAAATAAACTGTGAAATATAAGTGAGCGCTGAGATTTGGAGTACAATGTGTGAATGACAGGGATCAAATCGGGATTAAACTTCTAAATCACTGTTATGTTCTGTTTCATACATCTGGTTTTCTTCCTCGGAATCAAGTGCCGTCACTTTAATTTCTCTGGTCAGGTCATTTCATTTTCGGACTTTCATTTTCGGATGAACAACTAAAGACTTTCTTATAAGTTTGAATCGTGCAAAAAATACACTAATGCTTCACCTGAACTTGGTTTCTTGATGTTCACCCTGAAGGTTATTAGGGTGAAGTGGTCACTCCATGCAAGAGAGGAGATCATGTTCGAGCTTCTTCACCACTTGAGAGGGGACGCCAAGAAAGAGTACAAGGGAAATGATTCAAGAGCAAGAAGCTGTTCCCGGTCGCTTATTTACTATTCAAGATGTGATGCAGAGCACTGTTCACGCATGGTTGCAGGTTTACATACATATTCAGATGCTTAAAATTGTCATTATATTTGCCATTGATCCCTTACAACGTCAGTCACAAGTAACTCCTTATCTCAAATATTTTATCCCAATGAAAAATGAATTTCAGTATGCACAGAGTGGAAATATAATTTGAGCTAGGAGAAATTGTAGCATACATTTGTGAACGACCAATGAATCTTGCAACTGTTAATGTTTTGCTTTGTATAAGAAATGTACCTTTCCATACGTCATGTTGTTGGTAAGAATTTTCTGATAGTTACGAGCAAGTTTTGACACATTATGCTCAGATAAGATTCATGAGTCGTATTGTCTATTATGAGTTGCCCTAAAGCGCATGCCACATGAGATGAACAGTTTCTTCTGTTCTGTCCTCTCTTTGGTATGAGAGGTGTGACGGGGATTTATTACCGCACAAATTTAACCCTCTTTTTGACAGTTGTAGTATAGGTATAAGTAGGGTATCGTTCTAGGCCGGGGATTAGGAGGGCTTGCTAAAACCTCTAAAATAAAATAAAACGTAAAAACAAAGTTTAAAACACTAAACTAAAATAAAAACACTTAACTAGAATAACTCAAAATAAAACTAACAAATAAACTAAAATAAATCAAAAGACTCAAAACGACTCAAGAACTCTAGAAAATACAAACTAAGCTAAAAACTCGAAACACACTTAAAATGACTCAAAATAATGAAAACAATTTAAAATAAAAACTAGGAAATTAATTAGACGGAAATTAAATTAAAAGATAAAAACTAATAAAAATTAACTAAATAATATAATATAATAATAGGGGGGTTTGGTTTTTACGAAACGCAAATTAAACTTAACTAAATTATAAAATTGACAAAAACATAAAATTAAGGTGAATGGATGGGCGACGGACTGGCTAGAGGGTTCTTCTCCACACATGACACATATGCAACCTAAATTGATTTTCAGTTGTTTTTTTCAATAAGTTGTTAAATCTCAATACTCCAGATTAACCGTGAACAGCACTTTTTTAATCTTCAAGTTTTCCTTATGTTATTAAATTGGATGAACAGCATACAACAATTTAAAACATTCCTCAAAAGTCCCCTACGTGAAAAGCACAATAGAGATACAATCAAAGATCATTAAACTTTGTGAAAACTATAAATACTGACGAGGCATTCGTAACTATGAAAAGCATGATACTCCTGCCAAGAATTTACTTAACGCGATTGTGACTAGCAACCTTCACTACTCATGAATATAAGTTCATAACGATTAGGTGAAATTCACTTATATTCTAGCACCAAATTCATGCATGTAAATTAAGTTTGCATTCTTAATCGACAAACATAAATAAGTTATTAATCAAGCAGTTAAGCAAATTAAATCACAACTCAGAATTCACAACTGAAATTACCAATTCAAATTACAAATATAATCATGGTTTTGAATTATCCTCTAGCCAAACAGAATTTAGTTACACATGTTTAACATAATTAAAAGATAAATTAAATTAAACATGAGTTTAAGAAAAATTAAACCAAATGGTGAGTTGCTCTCTGTGCTCCGGTGACTTCTGCTTGCGTCAGTCGAAAGCAGCTTCTCCCGCATGCTTCCTATCGCGCTGCCCTTGATTTCCCTCACCGCGCACTTGCGCCTCTGTGCTTCTCGCCAAATCCCCTCAGCGCTCGCAAGCTGATCTTGGATTGGCTGCTTGCTTCCTCAGCTGCAAGGCAGCGCCTGCCTTCCAAGCTCCCTCGTTGACTGTTCTCCCCCAAAGCCTGAGGAGCTCCACGTTTTATTTCTTCTTTCTGATCTCCCTGGCGTGAGCTCCCCCGGAGCCCTTATTTCCCTGGACCTCTTTTTTTTCTTTTTATATTTTTCTGTTCGTCCGCTGCTAGAGGCAGATTCCTCTCCCCAAAGCTGCCCAGAGTTGGCAGCTCCTCCTTTTCCGCAAAGCCTCCAATTATTCTCCTTTTGAATTCTTTGCCAGCTGCAAGGCAGCCCTGCGTGATTTTTTTCCGAGGCTTGAGAGCTCTCCCCAAGCCGCCAATTGGCAGCTCTCCACTGCGCAGCTCCTCAAGACTAACTGACAGCCCTTCCTTTTCAGTGCCCTCTGACTCCTAATTGGCTGCTTGTGCCTCCGCCAGGCCTCCGAGGCTTCTTCTTCTATTTTTATTATTATTTTTTAATTTCTTTTCTGCTGCTCCCTCGGGCAGCTCCTGCCTCCCCTCTATCTCGAGGCTCCCTCTATCCTTTTTATTTTTGATCTTCTCTCTGCCTTTTTTTGTGCTTCTCCCAGCCAAAGCCCTTATATCCCTTTTTATCACGCTGCCATCTGGGCAGCTTCTGTCTCTCCCAGTCCCCCGAGGATTAGGCCTTCCTCAAATGTGCCTTTTTTTTATGCTTTGTGAGCTGTGCCTTGCTGGCAAACAATTCTTTCCAATTATTCTCTTCTCTTTTGCCGAGTGCCTTTCATCATTTTGTCTTTTTAATTATTCCACCGACTGCCTCAAGGCAGCCTTGCCTTGTGATTATTCCTGTTTTGAATTTATTTAACACATAAAACAAATCAATTCAATTACAATCACTCTAATCCGAATCGAAAACATAAACAAAGAAAATAAGTGAGTAAGGTAGTTTTGACGAATTTGACGTTTAAATTTCACTTATTCTATTTTTATTTTCTTTGCTAGATAAATTCTATTAAAACACAAAAACAAAGTAAATAGCTCAAAATATAACGAACTAACTAAGAAAAGACGAGTGAATTTGATATAAAAATATATATAAATATGATTCGATCAAATACCCCCACACTTAGCTTTTGCTAGTCCTCGAGCAAAACAAAGAAAACAGAAAAAGTAATAACATGAAAAACATTAGTTTCCCCCTATTTGACCCTCATAGAATTTCCTTCGAGAACATAAATCATCAAGAACCATAGCTAGCACCAAACAAACTAATCCAAGTTCATTTTCCTTATTCAAATATCATCAGTAATCTTTAAATCATCCTTGAAGTGTAGTGTGCGAGATAGCCATGCTAATGCAATTTCAAGTTTTTATTTTTAAAATCACCATATGCAAACCAGCAACCTTCTCACGGGATATGCACTCAATCACACATGTGTTTAGTTTTAATGTGTTTCGCTCAAAGAAACAAATGTGAAAGTTCTACCATAAGCTTGCATAAAGATCACTTCTCCACAATCATATTTGCAAAACTTAAATCAAGAGGACTTTTATTGGATGTAATGAGGCTTAGGGATAGGGCTATTGAAACGAAAGAATAGGAAAACACAAGTTCCAAGCTACATTGCAAGCAATTCTTTTGTTGAGATTTATAAGAACTCAAACTTTCCAACGATTCTTTTAACACCTCCAATCACATCCTTAAACTGAAACTTTAAAAACTTTTTATTTTCTTCGAATACAACCTTTCTTTTTCTTTTTCTTTTCTTCTCTTTTCTCAATTTTTTTTTTTTTAATAAATACAAACATGAAATACCCCCACACTTATTCTTTTGCCAAACTCCTTCCAAGTACTTCACAAACATTTCTCAAAAGACAGTCTCAAATTACTCGCTTGGAAAGGGTAAGGAAACATGTTTGAAGTATAAGGGTAAACATATCTGGTGATAAGAAATAAAAGGCTCCACATATACGGCTCAAATTGGCAATCTAATGATAATTTTTTTTTTTTTTTGGGAAATAAGGTTATTTGGGCCATGGTGGTGAACCTAATGCCTCTATCATTTTCAAGTTCATGCAATCAATGACAAATATTTCGAAAGATCGTTACGCAAGTTCTAGAGATGCATCTCACATAAGTTCATCACACATGAAAGAATAGGAGTGTATGAAAAATGCACACACTTTCAATAGGCTCAAAAACTCACATAGGATGTATATGGTCACTAAATTCACATATGAAGCTTTAAGTCATGCTTTAGTTTCACATCAACAAGGCTATGTGCATTTGGTTTTTCAAAGATGATCAAACATGTACAATACTAACAAGAGAACAAGGAATTTCATAAAACACATGTTAACTAAGTTCTTGATAATTATGGTTCAAATTTCTTCCAGTTATATCATTGGGTCGGGAAACTAATAAAAATCTAATTTAAAACCATAAGGAAAACAAGACAATATTTTTGGATTTTTTAAATTTTTCGAGAAAAATTAAATAAAACACAAAACTCCGAAAAAAATTAAGTAAAACACAAAGCTAATTAAGAAAACAAAAAGCAATAACATGGAAACAAATGAAACCAGTTCAAAGTCGAAGGTACAAAAATTTTCAATTTGGTCAATTTTTTATACTTGATACCCCCACACTTAAACTAGACATTGTCCCCAATGTCATAAAACAAAAATATGCAAATAAAAATAAAATGAATAAATAATACGAAACAAAATAAAGAAAAGGGACTGAAAACTTCTCTAATTTGCAGAAAACAAAGCGATGACCCCCAAGCGTAAATTTTGCAATCAACTTCAAGGGAGAAAATAACCAAACGTTCCTGCAAAGAACAGAAATAAACAGTTAAGCACGCAAGAAAAAATAGAAAATGCAAACGAAAATTGAAAATGAAAATAAAAGATAACGAAAAGAACTAAAAGGCGGTCATTGGTCGCTTGTTGATTTTCCACAGCTTTCATCTTGAACTGGATGGGCCTCCTTCTTGCAAGTGCTCCTCAGCTTAGTTGAGGATGAGTCAGCACGTTGTCTCCACATGCTTCAAGTAGTCCGGTCTCCACGCAGGTGTGGCATCTTCTTGAACTCTTGGATCAACCCAGACTCATCTGCTCTTGGGTGCACCTCAGACTCCTCCTGCTTCGTCTGTGAGGTACTTTTGTTTTTGAAGAAGTACCTCAACACAGGTTTATTTTTGAAGTGGGCTGGGAGGGGTCTGAGATGAGTACTCGAGAGCAAGACTAGGTAAGCAATCAGGATCTCACTTTCTCCACGTTCCTCAGATGAAGGAGAGGAGAAAGCATAATATGAGATACTTTTGCTTTTAACCTTTTTAATATGAAATAATTTTGCTCTGGAAGGTTTGTTTTCTGGGGTGATCCAAGGGATGAAGAACACTGAATAACTCGAAAGCTTTCTTTGGGAAGACATTATCGGAGATGAAGAGAGGAAGAGAGGTTGAGAGGTGGAGAGGGTGTGAAGGTGTGCCTTTGCTGTGGAAGGCGAAAGTCGAACTTATAGAAATTTGGCTTCACAACCGGAACTATTCCTTCACTATTTGTCGGCAGCCGGTGAATGGATGAACAGTGCCCGTTACGCGCTTTCTGACAAAGCGTCCGTAAATTCCGCAGGGCTGACGGTGCAGGCGACGAGTGACGACAAATTGGAATGATGATATTTTGAAAACCGGGGTTCAAAACCGGGTGCGGCTCATGGTTTTCGCAACGCTCCACGCTGCACGTGATGAGTCACGACAAACTGGAAAAGCTGAGCCCTCGTGATGCCACGTGAATTCTGAGCAATTCCGACTTTTGAGAAAGGAAACGGCTCTCGAGAAAGGAACGTCCAGCTTTGATCTCTGAGGAGCGGGCGCCTCTTTGATTTGCTTCTTTTTATAGAGGCGCTAATTCTGCTCCACCTCACACTTGAACTCCCTCAAACACTTCCTTCTGAAAATACTCCCTTCTGTAAACACTCATAATCCTTCCGAACTCTTCTTGCACTTCTGCATTCTTAATCTTTCCGCTCTCTTCTTCCGCTTCAGCAATCTTAATCTTTCCGAACTCTTTTCTTCCTCAACCCCCTCTAAAAATGTCTTGCCCTTCCGACCGTCGCCTAAACTTGAATGTCGGGGAAGACGATGACTCGTCTTCTCCGAACAATATTTGGAATCCATCCTTCATATCCCCCAATGGTCCACTTACAGTCGGGGACACAATGATGAGGAATGAAATCACCGCTACGGTGATTGCTAGAAATCTGCTCACCCCAAGGGACAATAGGATGCTATCCAGGCGGTCGGACGAGCTGGCCGTTCAGGAATCTTTGGCCCTCAGCGTCCAAAGTGCAGGCTCAGTTTCAAACATGGGCCAGCGCCTGCTTGCAAGATCTCGTCAGGTGGAGTCGCTGATGGCGGAGGTGGCCAGTCTTCGGCAGGAGGTCAGAGGACTCAGGCACGAGAACAAGGAGTTGCACATGCTTGCAACTAGTTACTCGACCAGCATGAAGAGGAAGCTGGACCAGCTGCAGGAGTCGGACGGTCGGATTCAGAGCGATCATGATAGGTTCATGGCGCTACTCCCGAGGTTTATGTTGCCTTCGTCCTCGGGAGTTGCACCAAGCGTTCCGCCTCCGGAGATTCCAACTCTGGCTCTTCGTCTTCCCGGAGCTCCGTCGACTTCTCAGGCACCACCTGGCAATGACCAATGATTTCCATTAGTTTTTCGTATTATTGTAAATTTAAATTTTTTTTTTTTTTTTTTAAGTTTATTTAAATAAATATATATATATAAATATTATTATTATTATAATTTAAATTTTTTTTTTTTAGGGTTATTTTAAGCAAATTAAAATATGCAAAGTAAAATATGTAAATTAATGTAAAAAGACTTTGTTTATCCGCAATAAAAATAAACATTGCCCTTAATTTATTTAAACTCAAACTAAATAAAAATCAACCAAATAACAAAATTAACTAAGCAAAACAAAATGAAAGTAAAAGCAATAAAGAAGAAGGTTAAGAAATGCAAATCTGATTGCTTGGGTTGCCTCCCAAGAAGCGCTTGCTTTAACGTCTTTAGCCGGACGAATCTTTCCATTATCCTCCCCTCGGCTCCATAGCATGGAATTTATCTTTCAATGGGAGGTGATACTTGAAATGATTCGGCAGTGGTCTGAATTCTCGGGTGGGTGCCTGAATCATTAAAATCAACGTGTTAGTATAAATTAAAATTAGAATTGGAGAATATGGCTTACTGTATCTCTCCGACACAAACTCAATGACAAAAACTACGTTTTTGGATATCTCTGGGACTTTGCACTTGGCCAGATTGACGATGATGGTTGTGGCCTGTCCCGTGTCATCAAACTCAACTTCTCGGGCCTTTGTTTCCACAATTACATCCTCTTGGATGCATTCCACATATTTTCCAGCCACTTCATTATCTTGAACCATTTTTCTTGGTGCACAAGGTTCTGGAACAGCTTCATCTTCCAAATCACCTTCCGAAGTGATGGCTTCATTAACTTCACAATCTTCCTTTGAATTTTCAATAGGTGAGTTGGAGAGTTCACGTTGCTCTTGAATGTGTGCCTTGATTTCCACAATCTGCCCCATTTGATTATTCAATTCTCCCATCTCCTTGGTTTGATTTTCTACTTCCTGGTTCAAAGAGATAAGTAATTGAATAATATTATCATTATCCACAGATGTACCTGAATTGAATTGGGCTGATTGTTGTGGTGGCTGTGACGGTTCATATGGCCATTGATAGAACTCTTCCGATGACGGCAATTGTTCTTCTTTTTGTGAGCCCTGTGTCAAAGAAATTAGTCCTTCAAGAATTTCATTATAATTTACAGCCATACTTGAATTCGATTGGAATTGTTGTGGGTGATGCTGTGGTGGCTGCATAGGTCTGGAATAGAACTCGTCTTGCTGCCAATATCCACTTTGTTGAAATTGCTGAGGTTCATCCCACATCTGATTTGAATAACCTCTCCAATCCGAATTGCAAGCGTTGGAATACATGTTGCCCCTTGATTGGTTGTGGCTTTGATATCCCCAATCATCTTCATATGCAGAAAATTGAGGATATTGCTGAGTTTGATATCCTTGCCCATAGGGCACATCAAGTATAGGGACACTTGGCATTGAGGTTCGTTCGGCATTATGAGTCAATTGAGCAGTGAGCTGCGCCAATTGAGCTTGAATGGTTGCCATATCTTGCTCCATTAGTACCTAAAATTAAAGAAAGAAAAATAAATCAAATACCAAAAGTAAAATACATAAACACAAATATAAACTAAAACACAACAAAAACACAAATATAAAATAAACACAAACGAAAATAAAAGGATTAGCAAAGTTGCTAATCCCCGGCAACGGCGCCAAAAATTTGACGGGGATTTATTACCGCACAAATTTAACCCTCTTTTTGACAGTTGTAGTATAGGTATAAGTAGGGTATCGTTCTAGGCCGGGGATTAGGAGGGCTTGCTAAAACCTCTAAAATAAAATAAAACGTAAAAACAAAGTTTAAAACACTAAACTAAAATAAAAACACTTAACTAGAATAACTCAAAATAAAACTAACAAATAAACTAAAATAAATCAAAAGACTCAAAACGACTCAAGAACTCTAGAAAATACAAACTAAGCTAAAAACTCGAAACACACTTAAAATGACTCAAAATAATGAAAACAATTTAAAATAAAAACTAGGAAATTAATTAGACGGAAATTAAATTAAAAGATAAAAACTAATAAAAATTAACTAAATAATATAATATAATAATAGGGGGGTTTGGTTTTTACGAAACGCAAATTAAACTTAACTAAATTATAAAATTGACAAAAACATAAAATTAAGGTGAATGGATGGGCGACGGACTGGCTAGAGGGTTCTTCTCCACACATGACACATATGCAACCTAAATTGATTTTCAGTTGTTTTTTTCAATAAGTTGTTAAATCTCAATACTCCAGATTAACCGTGAACAGCACTTTTTTAATCTTCAAGTTTTCCTTATGTTATTAAATTGGATGAACAGCATACAACAATTTAAAACATTCCTCAAAAGTCCCCTACGTGAAAAGCACAATAGAGATACAATCAAAGATCATTAAACTTTGTGAAAACTATAAATACTGACGAGGCATTCGTAACTATGAAAAGCATGATACTCCTGCCAAGAATTTACTTAACGCGATTGTGACTAGCAACCTTCACTACTCATGAATATAAGTTCATAACGATTAGGTGAAATTCACTTATATTCTAGCACCAAATTCATGCATGTAAATTAAGTTTGCATTCTTAATCGACAAACATAAATAAGTTATTAATCAAGCAGTTAAGCAAATTAAATCACAACTCAGAATTCACAACTGAAATTACCAATTCAAATTACAAATATAATCATGGTTTTGAATTATCCTCTAGCCAAACAGAATTTAGTTACACATGTTTAACATAATTAAAAGATAAATTAAATTAAACATGAGTTTAAGAAAAATTAAACCAAATGGTGAGTTGCTCTCTGTGCTCCGGTGACTTCTGCTTGCGTCAGTCGAAAGCAGCTTCTCCCGCATGCTTCCTATCGCGCTGCCCTTGATTTCCCTCACCGCGCACTTGCGCCTCTGTGCTTCTCGCCAAATCCCCTCAGCGCTCGCAAGCTGATCTTGGATTGGCTGCTTGCTTCCTCAGCTGCAAGGCAGCGCCTGCCTTCCAAGCTCCCTCGTTGACTGTTCTCCCCCAAAGCCTGAGGAGCTCCACGTTTTATTTCTTCTTTCTGATCTCCCTGGCGTGAGCTCCCCCGGAGCCCTTATTTCCCTGGACCTCTTTTTTTTCTTTTTATATTTTTCTGTTCGTCCGCTGCTAGAGGCAGATTCCTCTCCCCAAAGCTGCCCAGAGTTGGCAGCTCCTCCTTTTCCGCAAAGCCTCCAATTATTCTCCTTTTGAATTCTTTGCCAGCTGCAAGGCAGCCCTGCGTGATTTTTTTCCGAGGCTTGAGAGCTCTCCCCAAGCCGCCAATTGGCAGCTCTCCACTGCGCAGCTCCTCAAGACTAACTGACAGCCCTTCCTTTTCAGTGCCCTCTGACTCCTAATTGGCTGCTTGTGCCTCCGCCAGGCCTCCGAGGCTTCTTCTTCTATTTTTATTATTATTTTTTAATTTCTTTTCTGCTGCTCCCTCGGGCAGCTCCTGCCTCCCCTCTATCTCGAGGCTCCCTCTATCCTTTTTATTTTTGATCTTCTCTCTGCCTTTTTTTGTGCTTCTCCCAGCCAAAGCCCTTATATCCCTTTTTATCACGCTGCCATCTGGGCAGCTTCTGTCTCTCCCAGTCCCCCGAGGATTAGGCCTTCCTCAAATGTGCCTTTTTTTTTATGCTTTGTGAGCTGTGCCTTGCTGGCAAACAATTCTTTCCAATTATTCTCTTCTCTTTTGCCGAGTGCCTTTCATCATTTTGTCTTTTTAATTATTCCACCGACTGCCTCAAGGCAGCCTTGCCTTGTGATTATTCCTGTTTTGAATTTATTTAACACATAAAACAAATCAATTCAATTACAATCACTCTAATCCGAATCGAAAACATAAACAAAGAAAATAAGTGAGTAAGGTAGTTTTGACGAATTTGACGTTTAAATTTCACTTATTCTATTTTTATTTTCTTTGCTAGATAAATTCTATTAAAACACAAAAACAAAGTAAATAGCTCAAAATATAACGAACTAACTAAGAAAAGACGAGTGAATTTGATATAAAAATATATATAAATATGATTCGATCAAGGTGTGTTTAATTTCATTTACGGGAACTGTATTACAATTCAGCTTTAAAATTTTGACTACTATAAATTTTAGGACAGAAGCCTCACAGTGACACATAACTTGGGAGTTTTCGGTGGTTGTGGCCTTCTGCTTTCTATCATCACTGGCCTTTTTGGGATCAATGTGGATGGAATACCGGGAAAGGAAGGATCACCATATGCATTTGCTCTGTTTTCGGCCATTTTGGTCTTGTTAGGGGTTGTGCTGATTGGAATTGGATTGGTTTACCTTGGCTTAAAGAAACCTATTGTTGAAGAAGATGTCGAAGTTAGAAAACTCGAGCTCCAAGAGCTTGTTAAGATGTTTCAGCACGAAGCGGAGTCACATGTGCAGGTTCGAAAAACTGTTCCTAGAACCAACCCAACTGCTGCAGGTAGACTCCCGGAAAGTGCTGCAGGTTATGTTCTCATCAGCTGAACAAATACGCAAGTTACACAGTACGCGTTATTCATCGAGTAAGTGCATTTACTAATACAAGAGGGTTCTTCGTGACATGTTTTTGTTAGTCTATGGGTGAAAGACTGACAGGTTGATGAAACACTTTCTTTCGTTCAGGCGTATTCGCAGACGATGCAGGCAATGTTATGTTCCCGGCAGCTGAACTGGTTTCCTTTTTTCGTTATTTTGGTTCGACAGCTGAACAAATAATATGAATTCTAGCTTGGGGGTTTATTCTCCCACACACGGGGCACATTGAGATTGAATAACTAACCGGTTGACTCAGTTACTTACGCATTTGTGGACGACTGGTTTTAACATTTCTCTTAAATTATACTATGAAAATATTTAAAAAGTATATCGTGATCCAACATAGAAAAATGACAAAAAAGAAAGTTGAAGACCAGTTGACCAAGTTACTTACGAATGTATAGACGATCAGTTTTAACATTTCCCTTGAATTACACTGTAAAACTATTTGAAAATTATACTATAGTGCAACACAGAAAAAAGAGATTGACAGAAAAGAAAGTTGGTGAGTTGAGCAGTGACTAAAATGAAATAAAAGGTTTCTTGTCCTCTAATTTTTTTTTTTTTTAAGATAAACTCGGTCAGATCATGTAAATATTTAATATAAATCTGTACGTGGACCTGTTTGTAATTTGAAAAGTAACAAAAGAGTATATTTGTCCCTTACTGTTCGTATGATAGTATTTGGATCCTATCCGGATTCAAATTGCGGGGTATTAGAGATCCTCACATCTTAGTCATTCATCATACATTGTGCGGTAAAAAATTATTTGATTTTTCTTATTTAAAATTAAACAAAAATAGTACCAGACTAAAACTGGCTGTATAATGTATGATAAACAGTTAGAATGTGAGAATCCTACTGGATCTGGAGAGGATCCTCTCCCCATAGGATATTCAATTTGGCTTGTATAAAGAAATAATATGCAAATAAATTTCAAGAAACACAAAATTAACATAAATCAAATGGTCCCACTCCATGCTAACTAGATCATGAGTTTGACACTCCAACAGTCAATTTCCATGAAGTTTTGGGGGAATTGGATACCATCCGGATTCAAATTGTGAGGATTTTAGAAATCCTCACATCTTAGTCATTCATCGTGTATCATGCGGTTATAAATCATTTGACTTTTTTTATTTAAAATTAAACACAAATAGTACCTGACAAAAAATGGCCGCACAATATACGTTGAACGACTAGGATGTGGGGATCCCTAAGGCCATCTCTAATCGAGAGCTAGCCATAGCCCTCTGGCCCTCCAAAATATTAATATTTTAATGAACAGTACATGGTCATATTTGCCTCAATCTCCAACCGAGGGTCAGAGGGACATAAGGCCAAACATAATATTTTAATGTTGTTTGATATTGTTTAATGTTATTTAATGTTATTGAAAAGATTATTGGAAGAGGTAAGAAAATATAATGTGAAGAATTGAAATAGAATAAAATGAGATAGTATGGAATGGTGAAAATGATGTGAGAAATGGTGTATGAATGACTTAGGTATTTATAAGAAATAAAAAGGGAATTTTTAAATTTCAAAAAAAAAATTGAATCCAACGATAACTCGCTGTTATATTTCAAATTTTACCTACCATTCATGTCGGTTATATCCGACAAGAATAATTACTATTACTATAAGTTATATCCAACAGGAATAACGAAAATTCCAGCCCAGCCCGGGGCTGACTGGCTGGATTGGGCCAGCTGGTTGGCCCTTTGGCCCTTTCAAATTTCGTGGGGCCCACAAGCCATTTGGCCTAGCCTTCGATTAGAGACAGTTTTTGACACGCCCCAATCCCGATGTCTTGGGGACATCGGGATGGTCACGTGCTGGTCGACACCCGAAGGGTGACGAAAGCCATTTAGAATGCATGAGAACGAAAAATAAATAAGAATTATGAATTTAATGGTAATAATATGCATTTAAGGAACGTTTTCAGACCATACAACTAATTAAAATACTAGAAAAGAAGTGATATAAAATAATAAAGACCAAAAGAAGTGGGTCCTATACCAAGAGGACTCGAAGATGCCGATGCAGAAGTGTCTTTATGCCGAGATTGTATGCCTCGATTCTAAACCCTGAAGGGGGCGCAAAACAAAGGTGAGTGGACCAATTTGATATACATATAAGAAACAGTTATCAACATACTAACCCCCAGGTTTTTATGAAAACACGTATATATATATATATATATATATATATATATATCTATCATGATAAACATAGGTTTTCCGAAACCTAATATGCCGTGCAATATCTCAATTCATAACTCGTATATCATATCATAATCACTGTGCAAATCTCAATTCATAACTCGCATATCATAATCACTAGTGTCAAACGTCTACATATTCCTCCAGGCCCTATGCCATCTCCCCGTTCCTGAGCATACAGTCAGAGGAAAATATCGCTTTAGGCCTATGCCAGCTCCCCCTCCCTATGCTAAATAGCCAGAGAAAAAACACTCCAGGCCCTATGCCAACTCCACCGTCGCTCAGGATGGACCGAAA
This sequence comes from Crataegus laevigata, assembly GCA_963580275.1. Lineage (NCBI taxonomy): Eukaryota > Viridiplantae > Streptophyta > Magnoliopsida > Rosales > Rosaceae > Crataegus > Crataegus laevigata. Next base: position 13,175,484 of record OY756945.1, on the reverse strand, counting down.
TCTATCCCTTCATCCCGTAGCGGAAATTGAGACCACTAGGTAATACAGAACCATCGAACATACATTTATGACAGTAACGTCGTACACATTCTTATAAACTCATGCTTTCCATGCGTGCAATTTTACTAATAAAACATGTATTTTTAGAAGGGATCCATTCACAGTACTTCGCTGTCAAAAGCTGCGCTGCTAACGAAGATAGAAACGCCATAATAGTTGCCCCTAACACATAAAGGGTACAACACAGTTAAACTCTATTCAAACAATTTAATTTGGGAAAACAGACCTCAAAAACGGGTCCACGATGTCGAAATTAGCCTAGAAGAGGTCCCGAACGAAACCCGCAAAGTCAACATTGACCGTTGACTGGTCAGACCGAGTCAGTCAACGGGTCAGGGTCCGGGTCGGACCAAGTCAAACGGGTCAAGGGTTTGGGCTTGGGTTTTTGGATTAGGGTTAGGTAATTGGGTTGGGTCCTTAAGGGTTTTGGGTTTTAAGAAGGAAAAGGCTTAGGGCTCTAGTTTAAAAAGGCCCAAAGGCTTTTAGCCTAAAGGTTTCTGGGTTGCATTAAACGGGCCGAAGGCCCTACTCCATAATGGTCCAAAGGCCATTATACTAAAACAATTAAAACAAAACAAATATAAATAAAAAGAAATAAGTTTTGGGTCCTGGGCCTAAGGCCCTCACAACAATGGCCCAAAAACCTTTAACAAATAATTAAAAATGGGCTTGGGGTTAAAACAATGGGCCTAAAGCCCTGGGTTTGTCACGGCCCAAAGGGCCTGGTGGTTGCTGCTCGTCGGAGCTAAACGGAAGGGAAGGCCGGATTTCAGCCTGAAAGCTACACGAACTTTGAACGTACATAACTTTGTTAATACATGACGAAATCAAGTGAAACAAAAACGAAAGTTGTAGTTCTCGAAGAGATGAAGAGATTGATACCTTAAACGCTGGCCAACTCGCCATGGTTTGGCTGGAAAACGCCTCGAAAGCCGTCGGACTCGCTGGAAACTGGGTAAGATTCAAATGAGTATAACGTCTTCAATACTCAACAAAATTGGGTGAAATAAAAAGGAAAGTTGTAGTAATCGACGAGACGAAGAGATTTATACCTTGTAAGCTGACCAACTCGTCGTGATTTGGCCGGAAATTGCCTCGAAAGTCACCGAAATCGTCGGGGGAGTGAGCACCGTGACTGTCACGGTGGAGTTCCTAGTTTTGCTTGTGGTTTCGAGGTCCAAGGTCCAGGTGTGGTGGTGATGGTTGTGTGTGTGTGTGTGTGTGTGTGTGTGTTTACGGGAAAGAGTTCGAGAGAAAGAGAGAGTTGTGAGAGGGAGAGTGCACGGGAAAAGGAAAGAGAGAAGAGAGAAAGAGAGAGAGAGAGAGAGGAAGAAGAGGGGCCCGGTAGAGGGGACACAATCAGGGGGTGGGACCCTTGGGCACACAAAATAAGAATTAAAACCATTTTTAAATAAAATGAAGGGTAGGGTGTAACAGTTTTTGGGCAATTTTTCCTAGAATGTCCTTGATACGTTTTTCAACTATTTTTGTAATGACCCGTCCAGAATTATTATATAACTTTATCCCTGAGTATGTAAAGTGACGATAAATGCCCACGTGGTTTATTGACGTGGATGTACATATTCAAATTTAAATTATTTTTCTAGCTAACGTAATTAAGTCATACTCGACGTCACAAGGGCGTTGATGCAAGTTAGCGTCGAATTGGATTTCTAACGAAAATGTTACAACGATTAAAGAACAAGATTGGGTGGAATTATATTTTTAGGTGTCTATCACATATCCACCAATCATTTTCTTTCCTATAACTTTGAGCCCAATTAGAATTTTTCGGTTTGTCTTATTTCTTTTGGACCAACCAACTAAACTCTCTCCCTCTCTCACACGGCTGCCCAATAATGGCCTTATTTCTTTTTCTTATAGCCAACCCGTGACCACACACGCATGCACACTTACACGTATCACCCTTCTCATTTCTCTCTTCTCAATCTCTTTTCCCAGTCCGTACACCCGAGACCTCCAGCTCACAAACACCATAGATCAAGCTTAAAGACAACATCTTCGTGTTCCTCGTGACCTCACAAACCTGGTGGTGCCATTGGTTTAATGAATAGATTGCGGGAACTCGAGAACCAAAAGCTTCGGCGAGAAGCTCAGTTGCTCCGACACGATCTCGACATGATTTCGAGTTTCTAGGACTTGAGAAGGTACTCACTAACTTCCCTAGCATTTTGGAGTGAAGTGGACGTTAGAACACACCAGTTCGAGAAGTTCCAGTTTGGCCGGATTTTCTAAGAGTTTTTCCAACCACTTTCCGTCGGTTTTAGGACCTTAAATAGGTATGGTTGTGTTCTATTCTTCAAGAGTTTCAAATTCATATAAAATTCATGGATTTTGGTTGAAAAATGAAAGAGATATTGAACTTTGAAATTTTTCTAGAAACTGGAGAAACCAGACGGTGGTCGGCGGTGGATTTCGGCGAGTCACCGGAGATTGAGGAAAATATTATGTCAACTTGGACAACATATACTGACGATGTCAAGTAACTCCGTTAGTTTGTAAACCGAATATTCTACTATTTAACAGAATATTCCCTAACGCTGTTAGAGGTTTCGTCAACGTGTCATTGCGTGTGGCCGTGCCTTGGACGGGGTGGGTGTGGCCATGTCTTGATGGTATGGTTGCATTGCATATGGTTATGCATAGATGCATTTAGAGCTCATTATCCTACACCCTGGTGTTAGTGCTCCCGCCCAAGGCCAGGGCTCAACCTTCATGTGAACGTTCACCTCCCGCACCGCACGCTCACCTTGGATCCAAGTCTGGTGCTAGCCTGTCGTATAAACCATAATAAGTGGTTCCAACTTGTAGGTGACCCATGATTCATCGCACAGCCTTCACATGATCGTAGCACTTGAGCGTACTTATTTACACCCAGCATGTCGTACAGACCACATTAAGTGGTTCCGACTCGTGTGCAGGCATAGGTTGACGAGCTATAGGCTTAGCCGTACATGTCACATTAGGTGACTCCAGCTGACATATTATTTTACTTTGATTTATATCACATGGCTTACACATTTTATTGTTAAACATCTTGACACAGCATACCTCTGTTTTCACTACTTTTAAGCATTGTTTTATATACATATGTACTATTTTATGGGAAATTAAACGGGTTTTACAGTGAGTGGTTAGTACGTTTAGAAAGATAAATGTGTTTTCAAAAGCTTTGTTTTTTCCCACTCACGTTTTCTGTTTTGCACCCTTCTAGGTCATAGCTAGCTGAACTCTTCTGTGGCTCATGAGGATCTCCAGACGGTTCTGATAGTCTTCCAAAAAAATGTAGGAATTTTCTTCTTGTTTTGTATAATTAATACTTAGTCTGTTGGACTACACTTATATTACCTATGCTCTGAAACACTTGTACCTTGGTTTGAACACTTCCGCTCACTTACATATATATATATATAGTGTAAATTAGTTAGTTTGGTTTTTATTTACCCACATTTTCATACTATTATCACTTCTGATGTGCACATAACTACGTCACTCTCACGTGATGGCAAGCATGCCTCGATTTAGATCGGGGTGTATCAATTTTTCTACAAAAAATCAAAATTGAAATTCAAAATCATGCCACCTGACCCAATTCGATGGCAACCCCCTTCCCACCGCCAGCCAACTTTTTCTCTCTGGAAATGTGGAGAAAGAGAGGTATTGACATGGCCCATTTCAATGGGAACTAGGAAAATGAGCAACACTTTCAGTTGAATAAATTGTCGTTTCTGGACTAGTTGGGACGATTTGGGTTGAGGTTGAGTTTGTCTATTAGTGGGTTCCATTAAGATGGAGAAAAGAAAAGATCAGGGTGGGGATGAGACACCAAAACAGTGAAGGATGGTTGCTGTCAGATTAGACGGGGTGGGTGTGGCTCTTCGCTTTCCTTCTAATTTTCAATTTTTGTCTTGATTGCATCCGCCATTTTTTTTCACAGCTTCTCGTATCCTTCTCCTCAAATCTCTCTTTGCTTTTTGGGACTTCTCCTCCATATTAAAGATAACAATGTTTTTTTTTTCTAAATTGGAAACAAAATGTTGAATTTATGTTATTTTATCCATAAAAAAAGATAATAATTAATTTTATTAGGGTTTCAAAAGTCATTTTACAAAAGGTTAAATATGTTATTAAAATTTTCAATAAAAGGTGAAAATAAGGTTGAGGTGTGGGTATATCATCGCTCATTTTAAATTAGTTGCCATCTATGTTGACAAGAACATGTGGTTGACGTTTATTTATTAACTATAGAAACTAGACAGAGAATAATATGCTCTTTTATTCAAATTAGTTGCCATCTATGATTGCCCTCCCGTTAATATATTTAAAGTTCTAAATCTGAACAGCAATTTAACAACCTTGGTCAACTTTTACTATGGAGGGCAATCATGAGTAGAAACGCGGACGTTTCTCTTTAATCTAATTTTTTATTCTAAGGGTAAAGTTGGAAATAAAAACTTCATTATTTTGATAATAAGAAAAATTAATGAAAATGATTTGAAAATTTTAAACTTTAACGTTAAAGGCAAAATAAAGAGTAAAATGAATAGTACCAAGATTGACTTTTTAATGTAAAAATGTGATTTTTTGTTAAAATAAATACTATTAGGATATACTAAAATTAGGATTATAATACGCTTAGAGTTCAATTCCCTTTAATATAATTGAACAAAAAAAAATTGCTAATACCAATTACACATAAGTGCATGAAATAATTACGGCCATTCATGTTTGTGAGACTTACAAAGCGACAACGACTTGTTGGAGTTAAATCATTGGTACCACATATGTGATGCATCTAAACCTAATAAGTTCAATTTATAATAAGTATGAAAGGGTTTCATAATAGTATTACCACGCATGAGTATGAACATTCACAAATGACCTATATGATGTTGTAGTAAACCAATATAATGTCAAATGTGTCACTCGATGGACCATGATGATAATGATATCTTCAAGTGTTCGTTCTAAGTACGTGTTACACTTAAACGATAAGTGTGATTAGATGATGAGCAACAGTAAATCTGTATAGATACATCTTCGATGACACCGAAGATTTTTCCCGAGTCGATAGACTATCACCTTCACCATGCATAAAGCTTCCCCAAGTTTGTGGGAAGTAAGAAAAAGGACTCAACTTAGGTGACGCAACCACTCAAACTTAAAGCCAAACCTTCACTTCCATGGATTGACTTGTAGTTGGAGTTCATATGTTTTTATTTATTTTTCACGTTGCTTTCTTGAAACAAACAAAACATAACGATAACACGAACACTTGGGACCTCTAATTTTGGTCCACATATGCATACACCCCAATCATCACCATGGACGAACCTTTTATTTCCAGGACTGAGACAGCACTTGGTGTCGGAGGTGATGACCAACAAGTAGAGTCTTCGAGCACTTCAACGGCCAGAACACCACGAAGAAGAAGCCACCCCTCAGGTTACCTTGATGTAGTCAGCTCTGATGTTATCCTCCCCATCATTGCAACACCAAACTCCACCTCCTACGCCAATCTCATCGCAAACCTGAACAAGAACAAGCGAAGGAAGCTCAAGTGCCGCTCCCACTCAGCTCCCTCGGTGTTCAGTGGCATCAGGGAGCTGATTCAAGACTCCCTGGATGATCCAAGACCTGCCCCTAAATCAACACCCTTCATTGTTCGCCAGGCCTTCGTCGGTGTCATTGTCTATGTCATTATCGGCATTGTCATCATCTTGACAGCCGGGGGTTTCAAGGGGGAAGCCACTTACAAGCCGGTTGATGCCTTGTACTTCATTGTGGTCACGCTCTGTACGATTGGATATGGTGACATTGTTCCTGACACGACCGCTACCAAGCTCTTCACCTGTTTCTTCATCTTGGTCGGTTTTGGATTCATCGATATTCTGCTGAACGGGTTGGTGGCGTACATCTGCGACAGGCAAGAATCGGTGTTGCTGAGCACTATCGATGAGACGAAGTTCAACCACATGATTCAGACGTACATGATTGATAAAGAGAAAGGAAGAATGAGAATAAGGATCAAGGTAGGGTTGGCATTGGGAGTGGTTATTGGTTGTATAGCTATAGGGACAATTGCAGTACATTTTCTGGAGCAGATGAGCTGGGTTGATAGTTTTTACCTCTCCGTTACTTCTGTGACAACGGTAGGTTACGGAGATTTCGCTTTCCAGACAGTTGCGGGTAGGTGTTTTGCAATAATCTGGTTACTGGTTAGCACATTTGCTGTTGCTAGGGCTTTTCTGTACTTGACTGAGCTTAGAATCGACAAGCGGAATCGCCGAATAGCGAAATGGGTTCTTCAGAAGGAGATCACCCTCAGGGACCTATTGGCGGCAGACCTGGATAATGATGGATGCATCAGGTACCCCTAACTTTTCTCTATCTGAATTTAAACCAGTTTTGTTTTCCCCTAATTTTTCTCTACTTTGGAAATTTTCTAAAAACTTTTCCCAATATGCATTTATGTTAGCAGACATGGGTTATGCCAGATGGCTACGCTAGTGTACCTGGCCCCTTCCCCTTGGTTTAGAATATCGTCCTGTAAAGAATATGTATCTATGTTTAAGTTTATACTTTTTACCTTTAATGCTGCAGCAAATTGGAGTTCGTCATATACAAGCTGAAGGAGATGGGGAGAGTAGCAGAGAGTGACATCCTGCAGATATGCAAGCAATTTGATTCTTTGGAACACAACAACAGTGGCAAAATTACTCTTGTTGATCTAATGGGAAGCAACACGTGAGTGACTCCAATAAGGTTTCCCTCAATGGAAAGTCTGAGGCATCATACAAATCTTGCTACAGGAATTAACAGAAGCAAACAGTGAGAATTCCGAATTTTTACGAAACATGTATAGAGAACTAGGCACATTAATTTGATGATTTCACTAGAGCAGCCAAGTCAATTCAATTCTTTTGTAAATACTTTCGGTTTCAAATAAAAATGGAACTTTGACAATCTCATTTCATCGGCTCTTTGTCTTCTGGAGTCAATGTTTCTTTGTTTTCCAGAGTCATTTGATAAATTATATCAGTCACTATAGTTTTAGTGAAAGGTCTCTTGCATAAAAAGCCTATGAGTTCATCAGAAAACATGAATTGCCCTACACACATTCAGGTACGGAAAAATACGGCCTGCTCATCTACAGGGGAGGGACCGCAACAGTGTTTCAGGACCAAGCATTTAAATTTTATGGGATGCTGGATGAAGCAATGAAGTAGCTGTTAATTGTTCTTTACAATCCGATGGCAAAAAGCACAGCAGTATGCAAACATAAGTTCATAACAGAAGGTGGAGCCAACAGATTTATGTAACGCTTGGCCTACCTATCAGTCAAATGTTGATTAGTTTCTCCATTACACTGTAAAATATTGTTTTACATTCTCTTTTTATCCCGTGGTATAACTGTTTGATCCAAAAATGGGTGAAAAATAGGTACAAGAAAAGAAAAAAGCATGAAAAAAATGAGGGATAATATGACATCTATTGATGGCAACATGAGTCATATTAAACAAAACTAGTAACCATGAATAAGTATTGTATCTTTTAACACCAAAGCGAAGATGCATTCCTAGATTGAAGAGGTGCATAGGTCTATTGATACTGGAGCTACAGCCGAAACTTTAAATTTTGCCCATCTCTTTGCATCGTATGGGGTTGTTTGCTATTAACTGTTTAGAGAAACAAATGAAAGACAATATGTTATCACGAAAGAGCAAAACCATTATCATAAAACTGTTCCCTGATTATTCCATTAGTTATCAAGTTCAGGGCTCAGAACTTCCAAAGACCTAAAACACCAAGAAAACTTGACCAAATTCAGGCATTTAGGGGGCGAGTTGCACTTCCACAACCTCGGTTTCTCAATTTGAAATTCATGCATATAGCATGCTTCACACAGTAACTATACTTGCAACAAAGATACTGATAATATACACTTGCAACAAAGAGACTGATAATATACACAGTCATTGCTTAAATAATCTCCACCTCCTATCTTAAACAAGTTTCATGCTAAAAGCAGTGCCGGAGGTGCTAATTTCTCAGACATAAAATGCAATGTTTACCGGATTCTAGAGGTTGAACAAAACAAATAAGCCTTATCTGGCCTCCACATTTGCCATCTTGATGCTTGAAATCCTGTGACCACAGAGATCATGAACAGAAATGAAGTTTATCAATGAGCATGCATCATCAGGGAAAAAAAAAAAACATACAAGCAGAGGAGTAATATTTGTGATTGTTAACTCTTGTAAAGGAGGCAACTGAAAATGTAAACCAACTTTTGAGTTCACTAATGCGCATACCTCTGTCTAACGCCAGAGACACTATCAAGAAGTTCCATCGTTTTTTGCACTTTAAAATTTCTTGATTTCTCCTGGCTGTCCACTACCAAGGTTGAGATCCTCAATATGGTGATAAGTTCTACTTCAATTTTTTTGAGTTGATGATCCAGATGTTCTAAGAAACTATCGAAAGATGTTATTCCCTTCAAGCTACTAATTGTCTCATCTTCATTCCAAGCTCCCCTGTTTAAAGGTTCTCGAAGGTCCTCCCCTTCTGGCTCAACAGGTAAGCTTGCTTGGTTGTCTTTAAGAAGCAGTGTTTCTTTTTTCAGATCATTTGAGACAAATTCTTTGCCCACCTCCAAATTTGCTGCAACTTCAGCTGTTGGTGATACAATTCGAACTGGACTAAAAGCATCTTCTCTGACAACTTCAAGATCCAAAGAAACATTCCCAATTAGCTGCCCTTCTTTCAGAGAAATTGCCTGAAACCAAATTAGTCTTCTTCTGATCATATTACCGCTGAAACGTAAAGATCTTCAATAAGTTACAGCAAGGGAACAAAGATTGGAATATGAACATTAAGAAAAAAGTATATCTTACTAGTGGTTACTATTTTTTTTTTTAATCAGTTGTGACATTTCGAGGAAGGAGGTTATGAATTTGGGACCTCTTTTTTTTAAGATGTGTGGCTACCGTACCAACTGAGCCTTAACCTGACCACCTTTCTAAAGGCTCGGCTAAGCTAAGATAGCGTATAATATCTACTTTATGCAGTCATGATTAAGTTTTGATTACAATTTTGCAGACAAATCTGGAAAAGTTGAAAACATGGCAGCTTCAAACATCATAAACCAGTTACAGACCTATAAATGTCCTTTTCAAAACAACGATTAATTTTGGTGATAGTCGATTTTTGACAATGGATACATATTGGATTAGTGGACTTCCAACTTGGACTGAATTACTAAAAACAACGATCCTATCCAGTATTCCTCCGCTTACACTGGAAAATCTCTTCCATAATTATTAACAGTTTACTTTACCTCATTAAGCTTTGTGGAAAGTTCATCGAGAAATTCTATACGGTGCTTTGACTTCTCCAATGCTTCCATGACCTTTTTCCTCTGAAAGAGCAGCTCCCTTGCATCGTCTTCCTTCCCAGTTTGGACATTAATAGCTGCTTGCCGTTTCAGCTTCTCGGCTGCCTCTGACAGCCGCAAAAGCCTCAATCTTGCATTGTTTGCTATGCCAACAACCATGAAATGTTGTTAAATTATGTCAAGTATCTGTTCTCGGTTCTAACTCAAATCACCAAAATATTGGATTGAAAGCTCCTTAATTAGTGATTAACATATCAAAATTTCTGCACTAACAAGTGCAGATAATCTAATCATCATATTAAAAATTGTGTAATTTTGTAAAAGAAGGAAGCTTTCATACAAATTATTCAGCAAAAAAAGTTACAACAACAAAAGAAACTAAAAGGGCGGGAAATTGCAATGAACTGAGCACAAAAATGTAGTTTTTCATTGAAATAGGCAAATGGGTATTTCCCCAATTTATATAAAATATTATGAAAGAGAGGAAAGCAATATATATGTATATGTATATGTGTATACCTTTGGCTCTGGCGGTCTCAGCCTCAGAGTGGAGCTGACCGAGCTGGGCACGTAGCTCCTCTGTGTTGACGTTGGAAGCCAAGCACATGGGCGTCCTCCATGAAGGTCTCCGAGGAACAACCATGGCTGTTCCACCACCACTCCAGAGTATCATCTCTCTCTCTCTCTCTCTCGCTCGTGTGCTGGATGAATGGGGGTTGGTTCCCCATGATGAGGACCATCGCTTAAGCCTTATGGTCTAAAAGCGTGAAGCCCATTTTCGCATGACCCGAAGAAGACCTCTCTTTGAAATGGGCTTGGAGGTTGTCGTTGTTTATTTTCTTTTAGGCCTCGTTTGCTTTGGATTGCGAGTCATGGTATACTTGGGGCATTACTTCCTTTCTGGAGGAAATTCTAATTTTGTTTTTTTCTTCTCTTTATCGTCGAGCCTGATCAGTCGACAGATTGTTGAATGGGAAACAGATCCTAACTTTACAGTTTGCAAAAGCTGAAGATAGAAAATACATTAGCCACGGTGAAACTTATTCTTCATAATCCGTCATTTTATGAGAGTTGAAAACGGTAAATTTCATTCACGATTAGTTCATCTTTTACCTTTAATTTAAAAAAATATATGGTTAGCGTTATATTATATACTAAACTGTTGCTTAGACACAAAACGTGGCTAAGGGGATAATCTAAACTTAATTCCATTTACTTGTGTCCCACTTTTCTTTCTTTTGCCAGTCACTCGTTTCCACATTATCATATTGATTTGTATCCTACCTTGCATGCTATAAGAGGTTAGTGGAAACTTGTGTTTCCTTATTAAGTCGCATCCATTTTCCTTTCAAGACGAGTCCTCTTTCTCTTGGATTTGGTAGGCGAAGTCCATCAAAGTTTGGGTCCACGTGAAAACGTCGTCCAAGACTGCTCGAGTGCTGATAGCCCTTGATTTTAACCTAAAAAACCCTAATAATATGAATGTCATCTCATCAAGTATTGCTCGACAACAACCAATCATGAATGACGAATGAATGCCATGAGTGATTCATGACAACCTCCCATCAACAGCGCCCACTCACGCTCAACACTCAACCTCAAAAAAGTGACATTGACAACCTCCTAATTCATCTCACTGTGAACGAGAGAGAGAGAGAGAGAGAGAGAGAGAGAGTAAATATCATGTCCAATTCAATGGTCCAAACTATGCAAGATTTAACAGTTGTAAGAAGCGATTAGATCTTTATTTTACATGAAATTTTTAACCATTAATTTTCAAACCGTTCAACGTTCATGAAAAAAATATCTAAGAAAGAGAGAATGAATTTGTAGTTTTCTGAAGTGGTAATAGATTAAAAGGAAATTCAAGTCACGCATGTGGTAGGGTTTCTACTTTCTAGCACACAAAGGGGCTAAGAACGTAAGACTCTATCAGATGCCACATTTTCCCATATCATTGTATCCATTTTTCTCTTTGTTTCTGTAACTGAATAATATGCTATATCGTGGATGTGCTTGCACAAAATGTTTAGTGCATTGCATGGAATTATCCTCCTTTTAACAATTTGTAATTTGAGGTTGAACACTTAATCCGAAGAGGAGCCCTGTAATTACAAAATAAAGTTGCATGGCCTGCAAACTTCTGCAGACTATAGGGACTTAAGTGCTATATATATATTACATATTACAGGATATTCTCATGTTAGATCGTCTGACTACATAATATGTTTATATTGTATGAGAGCAAATTTTTCATAAATATTCACACTTGAACGGTCGTTTAAATTTAATTAGCATTAGCTCGAAATCATAATTTTGGAAACTAAGAAAATAACCCATGCATCAAATATCACATCACTCATAAAAATGTATCGTGCCATACAAAAAGGATATATATGGCTTTGAAGGAGGATAGTCCAAGCTAGACACTTCAACAATGCAAATGAGTTAACTTTTGGCAGACTACAAGTTTTATAAAGGGATTTTTTAACTTTAATCCTTCAAAAAGATTAAAATTTAAAAAAAAACTTGGTGTTAGATTGAATATTGATTTTTAGTCCCTAATGTGTCCTTAATTCAAAATAATTAATGTGTATTTTATTTAATATTTCCCATTAAATATTTAAATTTATTAATACACAAATTTTAATTTATTTTTTGACCAAAAAAGAGTTTTTTAATTTATTAATTTTATTTAACATTCTTCAAACTTGAAAGACTCAATTAATGTACCTAAATGTTAGTACTGAAATATATTATATTGAACTAATATATTTAAATGTTAGTACCGAAATGTATTAATATTAAATTAATGTACCTAAATGTGTATACCGAAATGTATGCACCGAAATGTGTGTACCTAAATATATGCACCGAAATGTATATACCTAAATATATGCACCTAATATATGCACCGAAATGTATGTATCTAAATATATGCACCGAAATGTATGTACCTAAATATATGCACTGAAATGTATTAACATTAAATTATGTGTGTACCGAAATGTATGCACCGAAATATTAGTACCGAAATGTATGTACCTAAATGTATGCACTGAAATGTGTGTACCAAAATGTATGCACCGAAATGTTAGTACCAAAATGTGTATACCTAAATGTATGCACCGAAATGTATTATAATGAATTTAATATACCTAAATGAAGAAGTTACAGTACATCGAAATATATTGTATAACAAAAATTAGTTTATCTAAATGTTCACAACAAAAATATATTACAATGAATGAAATGAAAATAAAAATTATAATGAAATAAAATTAATACATTAAAAATTAGAAAAGAAAAATATAAATAATTAAAAAATCAAAATATAATTAATAAATGAGGTTATTAATGTATCAAGGGACTAAAATTAGATTTTGATCTTACTCATGGTTTTAATCAAAAAGTAATCTTTGCCAAGGACTAAAATGAAGTTTTCTATTTTATAAATGTGCTTTAATTAGATGATGACAACGTTAATCAAATTGTCAAAGAGGAGCTATAAATTCATAATGTGTATTTAGGTAAGATGCAGATACGTATGAGTGCTGACATGTACAAATGTAGTCTGCGAATTATGCCGGATTTTTGGGGTTAAAAGTTTGACTTATAGATACAACTTAATTAATTTCATTACATGACATTTGATCTGTTATATTATAACAAAACATGAGAAGCAAGATATCCATTCAAAGGCCAACCATGTACGCCAACGAGAGTTGATTGAGTTGGCAATGATTGTTCTCTTTACTAAACGAAAGCCTAGGTTTGAGTTCGTTGCCAATAATCTCTCTTGAAGGACGATCTGTATTTAAAAAAAAAAAAGGCTAAGGCCTCCTCTATAAGTCTTCAAAAAAATTTATGGTATGCCGTCTCCCGACCATCTCCAACCCTTGGGCTAAAAGCCAAATTTTTTAGCCCGAAAAATTTAGCTTTTAGCCCAGAAACAGTTTTTCTGCTCCAACCCTTTCTAGCCTAAAATTTTAGCCCGGAATTATTAAAGAATAAACTTAGGCTATTTTTTTTCTTAAATTAATTTTTTTTTTTAAAAAAATATGTAGACTATCGTAAATTAATTTTATGAACATTTTAATAAAAAAAAAATTAAATTTCGATAAATATTTTCATTCGGTTTGGTGGAGCCCACACCGATTTCTGGGCTAAATTCTGGGGAGAATCTGGCCTTGGTTTAGCATTTAACATTTAGCCTGAATTTTCCCCTTGGGTTGGAGTGAGTTTGGGGGGAAAATTTGAGGGAAAATTTGGCAAATAGCCCAGGTTGGAGATGGTCTAAGATGAGGTAGCCTTACCTCCCTCTAAACTTTTTGTTACCAAAAATCAAAGCCAACCATGCATATGTTTACTTTATTAGGTATATTTTACGTACGGAAGAAACTAAATTATTTATTCACCAAAAGATCAAATCTTCTAGAGAGTTCATATATATTAAAAGGGAGATTATATTCACACACCCTAAATTACTTCTCCCACACCCTTTTAATTTTTTAATATTTTTTCTATCAAGTGTTAGTGGTGTGTAGAAAATATTAAAAAATTAAAAGGGTGTGGGAGAAGTAATTTGGGGTGTGTGAATATAATATCTCTATTAAAATGAAAGCCTCCAAATCTTTATTCTTGTACATGTAGAATTCATGACATGTATGTCTTCAATTGAGTATATAAAGTATCTTTTAAATAAGAGTTAATATCACGGAATTAACTTCTTAACTTTCGTTTATATTATAATAATGTAAATTCTAATTATCTTCGTAACTTAATAGGGATTTGATATAACCCTTATATTAAAATACTTTGCACAAATCAATACAAGGGAGTCATATTTTTACACTAATTACAATTAGAAATTAAATCCTATAATACAAGTTAATAATTACGGAAATAATTTTGTATTAATTAATTCTTATTTAATAGTAGCAGGGAGTAATTTTTTCAAGAGGATGCTTTATTCATCACTTTGTTATATCATATTTTATTTGTGCGTATGTTATACTGGTATGCCCTTAGAGCAAGTCCATCAGAGTGGACTTTGCCTGGCACCCAGCACAAAAACCTTCCTGGCACCCTGTCCATCCCCTCCAGCCCACAAAAGAGGCTGGCACTCAGTCCAAGCTGGTCTCTGGGCCAGTCCGAAATAGGCTGAGCAAGAAGCTGGGCAAATGGGCTGGTGCGTGGGCGTCACGCGGACGAATCGGCGAGTAGCCGACAGGAAATAGGTCGCGGGCCCCAGCCCGCAGGCGCACTCAAATGCCACCCGATAGGGGCGACGTGGCAACATATCTGTCATTGGATTTCCAACGGCTATTTATTATAGACCGTTGGATTTCCAACAGTAAAAAAATTTTAAATTTCACTTTTAAACTGGACCGTCTGATCAAAGATCAACGGTCCAGATTAATTAACTTAATTAAAATTTATTAAAAAATACAGAAAAATTATTTTAAAAATACAGAAAATTTAAAAAAAAATTATTATTTTTCTTTCTATAGTTTATTTGATGAGTTTATGTAATTTTATTTTAGTGTTTTTTTTTAAGTTTATTTGATGAGTATGTAATTTTATTTTAGTGTGTTTTTTTTTAAGTTTATTTGAAATTTTATCCGAAATTGGTTAAAAATCATATCCGAAATAAACTTTAAAAAAAAAACACACCAAATAAATGCGCTGGGTGCCAGCACATTTTTTTAGGGGTGGAGATGCAGAAGTCTATTACTGTTCACTTGAGTGGATAAATGCGCTGTCTTAGGGGTGGACTTGCTCTTATATTAAGAATTGAAGGCCCTCGCCACATCCGTTGCAAATTTTTCCCAGTAGCTATCAGTCATAGACGGGAAAGGAAGAGATTAGAGGTTCTGGGCTCTCTCTTCTTTTTTTTCTTTTTTCTTTTTCGTTTTGTTCTTACGGCTTTTTATTATGGATTAGAAGTCATTTTACAAATTGGTTAAATATGTCATTAAAAATGAGTGAAGAAATAGGACTTGTGAGTGGCTTAGTAGCACTGCAATATAAATAGGAGGGTCACAAAGATAGTAAAGCCCAACTCAAGGCCGAAGACATGATTTTGTGAAAGTTTTTTTTTTTTTTTTTTTTTTTTTCTTTTTCTTCTTATCTTCAATAAAATGCTACCCCTTCGCCTTAAATATGCTAGCCACTAATGGTAGTCTATGCTTCGTCCAACACCAACCCCACCCCCCTCTCCTCTCCTTTCTTTTTTATCTCAATGTCTTTCTTCATGGTATATTTCGTCATGTCAAGTCCACTCCCAATACCATTTTCTCTACTTGTTGATCCATCATTAGTTTTGAAGAATTTTGTTAGGATATGCCCGTACTTTTTTTTTGCCTTCTAATTTAAATCAGGATTGTGTTCGATTTTATGCGCAATTGGATCTTTGATGATCAAGTTAGTCTACAGATCTGTCAATTGTTGCATAGGCTCTTCATGTCTAGTTGAAATGATTTCAGCACTGGTTCGATTTTGTGGTGGTTGTCAAGGTTTAGCGTTTTGGCTTAAATTAGGATTGTGGGTTATATGAGCTTGACTTTGGATTATGCTCGAACTTGGTTATCTGTAATATATCTTGTACACATTTTTGATATACAATTAAAGTTTATTATTTATATATTAAAAAAATGCCCTTGTGTGTAAATTATCCATATTGTACTAAGATTGCACTCGAAACTTGTCAAGATATCGGTAGATCCGATATAAGTTGTATCCAGATACGTGCATTAGTTTTTCCCAGTTGTTGTTAAACACATAGAATCCTTTTTGTATGCATTATGTTGAGGAATTAAGACCAAGCTAGTAAGGAATGGATCACAAAAAGTTGATATGAGGGATTAAGAAAAGCACTCTATGATCATTACAAGAGATATGTAGGAGAGTTTTGCAAATGACACATTCCAATAAGGAATTGCTTGCCAAGTTTCCCCTCTTTCTACATAGGGAGGGAAAGCTAATCTAGAATGTTATCACTAAATAATTATCATATTACATAATATGTATAAGGAGGTAGATTCTCTGCTCTTCTTTTTCCATACACTTCTCATCCCCTTCTATTTGTGTGGTCACGGTTAAGCCACGTCTTTTTGTCTTATTATCTCTATAAAAAAACTCAATATAAAATGTTGACGTGGCTTAACTGTGACCGCACAAATAGGATGAGATGGAAGTATATAGGAAAAGGAGAGCAGAGAATCTGCCTCCTATGTATAATGCTAAGTCAAAATGTTCTTCTATGTCCAAACTGATTAGTATAATAAAATGTCAAGTTGTGGAAGAAAAACAACTACTCTCTGTTTTAGGCCTGGTTTGGTACTGAGGTGATTATGAAAAAAACTGATATAAAAAAAAAGCTGGCAGCTTATTTGTATTTGGTAAACATTTAGCTTCAGCTTTTTTTCACTGTTTTGGGTGAAAAAAAAAGCCAAAAACAAGAAGCTGCAAAACCCAGCTTTGAAAAACCGGCTTTTTTCACATCTGTTTTATATAAAAGTTTACCAAACACTATAATACTGTTTTTTTTTTCAAAAGCACTTTTACAAAAAAGTTTACTAAACCCTATGCTGTTTTATTTCACAGCTGCTTATTCTCACAGCACATCAGAAGTAACTTTTTTTCAAAGCACAGCAATACTAAACCAGCAAAAGCTGTGGATTTTAGTAAATTTTGACCTTTTGAGCATATATACCTAAATAAAGATGGAATAGTCAATCTGTCCGATAAATTTTCCTTGATGATTCATGTCTTGTTTAATATAAAAATGTCTTGTCCCCTTCATTTCCTCTGTAAAAAATAATATCTAATCCATTGGTGGAGCAGCTGTTTAGCTTGAACATTACAGGGAAATAAGTTTTTAATGAAATTCCGGTGGAAAAGCTTTAAGGTTGAATAGATTCCCTTTCAATCTAAACGCTTTAGTGGTTGGATGCAGTCAAGAATGCTTCCGACTTAATTTAAGGAAAAATCATCCTTTCACATTTAAACTTTGACAAAACCCTAGCTAGTTTTCTCATACTGCATGAATTTGAAGGGTGACACACACCCACGCACAGATTAATTAACTGAAAACCATACAACTAAAAGTAATTTAATAAAATTGTTTGTTTTGAACATCAGTTGTATATTGGATGGAATTGTTTTTCTTCTTTTTTCGGTTGAAAAAAGTTTAGGGGTAGGGAAGGTTACCCCATTTCAGGATCAGGGCATACCACAAGTATTTTTTAGGACTTACAGACGTGATATTAGTCTCTCTTTTTTTATAAACAAATCGCACACCAAGAGAGACTACAGGCAAGGGACTCGAATCTTGGTCTTAGTTTAGCAAAGAAAATGATCCTTACTAACTCAACCAAACCAATCTTCGTCGGTATGAATTTCATTTCTCGCTAGCTTGGGTTAGTGATCTTGAATTTAGTATGACAAAAAAGGATAGTACTATAGAAATTTATTTGCCTAACTATAACAAAAAACGGTGAACTTACCACTTATATGATCCACAGTCAAACACGCTAGCTAATTACGTAGATCATATGTTCTTTTGTATATCTTCCATTTTATTTTCAAGTACATTGGTGATAAGGACTCGTATCATTTTCCCAGAGATGAGCCAAATCTAAGCATTTTTTTTAATTCTAAAAGAAAATGCATTTCAATATTCTATATATTCTTTATGTCTATTTATTTTGTGTAGGATTACTGTCTAGACCGAACGAATAAACCTGCTCTTCATTGACCAACACTCCATGCCAATGGCAATGTCACTTGTCAGATACATATAGTATACTCCTTTTATCATTTGCAAAAAGGGACACTAAATTGTCAACAATCTCAAGCTACTTGTTCAATATGGTTGCGTTTACAATTATTTCTTTTAGATTGATGCTATCAAAAGCCTCACCACTAAAAATATTCCAACCATGTCATAGCATATGATACATTCCAACTTAATTATTACTCCCACTTTAATTCCTATTGGAAATCGATTCGAGCAAATTTCTATGTATTTTAAGATGCTGTTCTTCTTCTACCTAAACTCAAATTAGCCAGCCTTAAATATGATTACGTAGAATATGACATAGCTTCGTAAATTCTTCTAGTCGACCGTAAATTCTATAGAATAGTGCAAGAGTTATATATATGCACACAGTATATACAGATTTGATTTCTGATTGAACACAAAACTGATGGACCAATCTAAATCATGATTTCTTTGACGCCAAAGATTAATTTCTACATCAGTCATATCAATTTGATCACGAAATTTTCTTCCACAGATAACTTTAATCGTAGAAAAACATTATGTACCAAACTATTATTCGTCTTTGGATAATCTATATCATTTGATCTCATTAAACAAATATGGTTGCCATGTTTTGGTCAATATAGCCATTTTTTATTAGTGGAAGGTAGTTTTGGAAATGTTTATGCATGAGACGCGCAAATATTTCTTAATTTGTTTTATATATACACACACACAAAACCGTGTAAAAAGGCATGCAGAATATATGAAAGCAAATTGAATGAAGAAACAATATATACTAGTACTACTGTACTTTGTGTAGTTTAATTCTAAAATGTGATATAAATTATTATTTGTGAATACGATCGTTGACTATGTAAACATACCAAGATTCAAAAAATAATATTAACATGGGCTTTTTATTTATTTATGGCCTTCAAGGAGCCGTGTGAGATAAAAATCTCAAGTATAGTTCTATAATAGCGATAGTAACAATGACGGGATCACAATTATTTTAAGTTAAATTACTTCTAATTGTCATGACAATAATTAATGGGGAATCCGTGCGAGAAATAGACGCACTGATGCCGATTGGTTAGGACTAAGGTCTGCAGGGTATAATACATAATGCAAGACATCAAAAAACTGAACATGCAACTTCATGAACGCTGAAAAATAGGGGAGAAGCAAGCCGAACATCTAAAAGTGATAATTGTTCGCAGCTCACTAACTTATAAAAGTATGTTAGGGCATGTCATGCATGATATGGTTGACAGAGCATGCCGACACAAGCGGGAATGTATCATATGCTATGACATGGTTGCATGAAGTTGTATATGATTTCACCCATCTAAACCATCAAATCCGACACAAGCGGGAAACTTCTGTTAATACTGAAGAACTAGAAAGTTTTCCAATTTAAAATCATTGGCCTAATATGTGAAATCATATACAACTTCATGAATGATAAGAGTTGCAGAGCATGCCGCACGATCGATTGTGCTCCAATGACCCTATATATGCGTGATATTTCAATCTATCTAACAGCTAGTATCTAGGCTCAGTTAGTTGATTGCTTCCAATTATCGTCTTCATTATTATTATTATTATTATTTTGTTGCATTGGAGAGTTTAGAACTGTGAACACAACATAGTCTTACATATCACTTTACCCGCTTTCATCACTAGACTAATCCTGTTTTCATTCTTTTTACTGAATGCATGATCTCAAGAATATCCTTTCAAGGATGATATATACTTTTATGTACGAGGTTCGTTTTACAGTTTTCTTTTTTGCTTAAATGATTACTTTATATTGAAGAAAGTTGAGGTTCTACCGTGAAATTAATTGACAATATAAAGAGCAGTCCAACCTCTTATAAGCTCTTGCATGATTTGGTGCCGATGTAGGATTTTGTCCTCACATTCTCACACGCCCTCTGCAGTTGAACAAGTATATTGTTTATACAAAGATATATTTATACTAGGATGAAGTTATCATTTACAAGATTCAAACTTAAATTTCTCATTTGTAAATAAAGATAAATATCACTTGAAATGCCTCTGTAAAGTTTTTAAACACCTAAAAGAAAGGATTGTCATGGAGAAATCATCATTTGATCATTTAAAAAAAAAACAAATATATATATATATATATATATATATATATATATAGTACAAGTGGTTGAACATGTATAAATCAACCTTTACTTATACATACAAACGAGCTTTAAGGCCTGCAAATTGGCTTTTGGAATCTGAACACTTAATTTTGGTTATATTTTGAGGAAAAAAAAACAAAAAACAAATTAGTTTGTCAATATATATAATTATCATATGAAATTGGTATTCGACCAACCTTTTTAATCTTGAGAGGATGCCCTTGACCGACTTTCAGGAAACAGGAAAAAAGCGAGCCACAAAATTCGGGGGTTTCCGTAACGGAGATGACGTGAAGGGCCAATCTACTAGACATAGGCGCGTGATGGGAACAGAATGTCGCTCCCACGTGCCTCCTACGGTCAAAAGACGGTGCCCAATCCCTAACACGTGTAAGTCCTTTCAGCAAACCGTAATCTTGGACATCTTGACCACCACACCACACCACACCCCCTTAGTGGTCCCTATCGCTACTAATACACTAACAAGCAGAAGTTACCATTCGAATCGAAAGACCAAAAAAGTATCACGTGGTAAAGACCGTTGCATTTTAGTTTCTGATTGAGTCTCACGTGACATTTTCACATGGCTAACGTCAAACTGTCATGGTTAGTCTTGGGGCTAGAATTGTCATAGCACTAGCCCTGGCTGCCAATTGCCCGCCAAGACTCAGAATAATAGGTGAAGTGTGTTGGAGTGATTTTGGCCATGTCTAAAGCTAATGGATGGAAGTGCTCTAAGTGGTTTCAATGTCTAATCGATGATCGATTGCAAACTCTGCGAATTAAAGAGATTTCAACAACGGCAATTCTCATATCCCAATAAAGAAATGTTAGCAACTTTTTCATTTCCTCATTTCAATCTTTTCATTTCTCTTCATGTCAGCAACTCCACTAGCACTCAAAATTAAAATTTTAATTATATAAAAGTTCTCATTTTTTTTCTCCTTTGTTATTATAATTTATATTTTAGTTTGTCGACCAAAAAATAATTAAATTTTTAGTTTTTGTACTAGTGGCATACAGGTAGCATGATTAAAAGTGAGAAAGTTAAAATAAAAAAGGCAAGTGAGAAGGTTACTATAGCACTCCCAATCTAAAAAAACTTCTTGAATTTTATGAAAATGTCATCTTTCTTAAGGATATTTGGGTTCGTGTTATAATTATTTCATTTTTTTTTTTGTGTTATTTAGAAGAGAAATATAATTGGAGAACAGGAACGAAGAAGAGTAGACGAAGGATGGGCTAAGAGATGTAAAATAATATACATTTTATTTTTTCCCTCTTTACCACTGTCATCTCTCTTTTATCTTTGATACTTTTTCATATCTCAAACATAAAAAGTGAATTTTAGTAGTTATTTAGTTGGAAGGAAATTTATAAGGAAAATTAACGAAAATGACTTGAAAACTTTGAGCTTTAATCAAAAGGACAAAAATGTGTTGTAAGTAAATTGTATCAAGAGTGACTTTTTAAAATAAAAAATGTCATTTTCGTTAAAAGTGAACAATATCAAAAGTGTTTTGATATATCTCCCAAATTTATAAGAAAATGAAGAAAATAAACTATTGCTTTGAAACTGCCAAGTGCGCAAAGTAGCCAAAAGTAGCTAGCTAGCATCCCATCCGATCTACTCTTCTCTCTCTCTCTCTCTACATCCTATTGAAAAATGGCAATGATAAAAATCAAACCTAAAGCTGATTTTCTCTAAAAATAACAAAGCAAGAATCTCATCCCCATCTCTCCCACATCTCTCAAAAGTTTCTTCTTCTTCTGCTGCTTCTTCTTCTACCATGTCAAATGAGAGGAAAAATCCTTACCAGTACGATCCTTTCGACTACAACCACCATGAGAACAACAAGTCAAGCTTTCCATTCTTCAACTATGGTAATTCCTCCACATACCAAAATCCCCCAGATGACCCACAAACCCTAAATGGGTTTGAATCTGATCATCCTAATCCGTTCATGAGCTTCACCGACTGCCTACACGGATCATTGGACTACAAAACCCTCTCGAAAGCCTTCGACATGTCGTGTTCTTCATCCGAAGTCATTTCTCCACCGTTGGATCATGATAACAACTCAAACAAGCAGCAGGCTGCGGCAGCAGGTGTAGGAGATCACTCAGTGAGGACGACTAGCACCACTGAAAACCCTTCCACACCAAATTATTCCTCAATATCTTCTTCATCTAATGAAGCTGCTGGTGCTGCTGGTGATGATCAAGTTTTAGATAAAGATTCAGATCATAAGAGCAAGAAAGATAAACAGCCAAAATTAGGGTCTGATGGAGATCATGAAGACAAGTCAAAGAAAGGGTAGGTTTTTTTGATTCATTGTGGCTAGATTCATTGTATAGGTTAATTAGAAGCTTTAGTTGTTATATATTACTTTCATTCATAATTTTAATTCCTCTCTTGGTGTATATGGATAAATAGGGCTCCCTAGCTTGACTGTATTTTGTCTGAAGGTGTTTCAAAGTCTTTTTTTTTTTTTTTGAGAAATTCAAAGTCATATTAGCCAAATTTATTAACGAAAACTTTTTAGTGCATTTTTCTCCCTTGTGTCATTAATTGAAGAGATATTTCTTTATTTATTCGCTTTCTCATTATCTTCCTTATATTAACCCTAAACCCTAAAAGCAAAAACTGGGATCTATATCTAGAACCCTAATCACACACACACACACACACACACACATCCTTTTCTTTTATTTCTTTTATTAGGTAGTGCTAATTGTTGACTGAAGCTTCTGAAATTGTGAGATTCAGGAGCAAAGCAAAAAAGAAAGAGAAACCGCAGAGGGAACCGCGGTTTGCCTTTCTGACTAAGAGTGAAGTGGATCACCTTGAAGATGGATACAGATGGAGGAAGTACGGACAGAAGGCAGTCAAGAATAGCCCTTATCCTAGGTTAATATAACTAATATATATATATATATATTTAATTTAATTCCAGTAGAAAGTACATTCCTAAAGGAAAAAAAATCCAATTTATAATGATTTGTGGATGTGAACTAATCTCCAATTTTTCAACAGCCGTTTATTTCGTTTGGCCGATCAATAGCCGTTATTTGATGATGAAATGTTTGTTATATGCAATTCATATATCTGTTAGTGGCCATTCATATATAGTTATAATTAATTTGCACTGTATGAAGTTTCTTTGATGCAACACTATTAGGAGAAGGATTTTGTTTAAGCGACTCAATGAATAAGCTATAATTAAGTATCGTACACGTTATTTATGGAAGTCAAATCTGGTACCTCTAGTTAAACCGTATACAATAAGTGGCTGCACTTGAAATTAAAAACACTTTCTACAGTGCATAAATTGCTCTAGTACAGTGTCATATAAAAAACATGTTAGCCTTCAAATTAAGCCCTAATTAATCACGTATTAGTATAATGTTTTATGTACTTACCTTGGTTTGATATATAACTAGCTCTTGATCTAGTGGTTAATTTCACTCCACCTAAATATGTTATTTACAAACTTTTTACATTTCTTAGAAAAGCTTATAACATGAGACATATATAATTGATATATATGGTGAACTCACACAAGTTTTCAATTACTGTTCGCTTAAATTTTTCAGGAGTTATTACAGATGCACTACACAAAAATGCATCGTAAAGAAGCGTGTCGAGAGATCATTCCAAGATCCATCAATCGTGATCACAACATATGAAGGTCAGCACAACCACCAGTGTCCAGCAACACTTCGTGGTAATCTCAATCTCAACGCTGTCGGAATGCTGTCACCTAATTCGCTTTTGGCAGCGGCATCTTTGAACGGATCAGCAAGATATTCACATGAATTCTTAGCTCAATTTCTCCCAGTGACCAACCAGGTGCAATTGCCAAATCATTACCATGATCACCCACCAAGTTCAATGTTATACTCAAACCTCATGAATCCTCATCATCATCACCATCATCAGCAGCAGCAGCAACAGCTACATGCTTCTGACTATGGTTTGTTGCAAGATTTAGTTCCCTCGTTTACTCACAAGCAAGGGCCATGAATATTTGTGAGTACTTTTTCCAGTCGATCGGCGGGCAATTATATGCACCAAAAGTATGATATTTGCAGTACTCTGTATATACCACTGCAAGTAGTCCTACATTTATCTTTCGATCTAGCTATCTCATTATTGCAGTACTGTCTTGTATGCACGCTTTCTTTGACCCTGATCTGTCTTCTTCTCTCTTAAACTTTTGTACTCAGATTTTCTTTGATGGACTAAGAAACAGTATGGCTCTCAAGGAATAGCATTCAGTGCGTAGGGCGTACTAATATATATAATTTTGAGGACTGCAGTGCATATTGTTCACGTGCTCATAAAATTAAGGGCTAACTACATTTCACACTCTTTGAGTTTGGGATGATTTTTCAAAATGGGTTGTGGAGTTTTAATTTTCCCGTTTGCATCATAATGTATTGAATTTGGTTAATTTATGTCATTGGTTGAATTGATTGTTTGGTCCTTCATTAAATTGATGACATGGTGAGCTTGAGACTTACATGTGGGCTACCATATATATACATATGTACACTGTACTGTTTGTACCACATTGACAAAAAAAAAACTCATCAATTTAATGGAGGATTAGATGTTTAAAGAGACAAAAGATGTAAATTGATACAATTTCAAAACTTCTAAAGACAATGTGAGAAAGATAGAACCTCAAAACCCATTTGGAAGATCACGCAAACTTAAAGGGTGTAAAATGTAGTTAATCTACTAAAGCGTCTCAAATTGTTAGTGAATGAAGGTACTTCTTTTGAAGGAATGGCAACCTGTCTAGCTACTCGAGAGGGCTAATTACTGTACTTGAGGATATGGAGCTTTACTAGAGTGCATATATTTATGAATGTAAATATGTATATATAGCTAGCATTGCAAAATGAGGGCTTAACTGTACCTGAAGAAATGGTTGATTGGAGAGCTAAGGTTAGAGCTATATTTCTAGGAGGATTAAGGTTTTCTTTGCGTGTGAGTGTTCAAATAGTATATGGCTATTAATCCTACTAGAAATTATGCCCGTACGTTTAAGTTCTTCTAAAGGACATCCTCGAATAAGTAGGCAAGTGTAGTTGCATTGTTAAGTGGTAATGAGAGGTTTTAGGTTTGAATGTGTGGATGATAAATTTATAAGTATCATTTTATTCTTCATTTCCTAGTGTAAATATATCGTTTTATATGTGTGTGTGTGTGTGTGTGTGCGTGCGTGTGTGTGTAAGAGTAATGTTAGGTAGATCAAAATTTTAAACTAAGTAATAATCTAATCATCAATAACCACGTCATATCGTTTACAAAATGTGGTTTAAAAAATTTGGTGTCTCTAGCATTACCCTATATATAAAGGTGTTGTTGTATTGTCTTATTGCTAGTGAAGATAGTTTACGGTGTAAAAGAATAAAATTTAAACTTAAGACAATTGCAAATCAATAGATATTGGATTAATTTCACAATTTATGTGTATGCGTGAAGACAAAATTACGTGTAAAAATTGATGTGGTGTTAGAAATTTACTCAAATTTTAATACATATCACGTATAAAGTTTATAGCGGGTTAGTAGTGCGAATGCTTATACAAAACATTAACACCAAACTAGCATGCCACTTGAGAATACCGATACGCATTGAGAACCTAATAAAAACCAAGGTTCTAAAAGACGCTAGGCGCTAGTCGGGCGGCGGGCTGGGGCCTAGCACCTAGGCGGCTAGGCGGGATCTAGCGGGCGCTTAGGAGGACTAGGCGGATTTAACTAAATCTGTTATATTTTGTGTAAATAAGTGTTTGTTTATACTTAAAATATATATAATTTCATCATAAACTACAAAACAGAATGATATATATATTATAAAGTATTTGAACATAATGAAAACATGGGGAACAAGCATATAATGTGTGCTCATTTAACTATTCAACAAGTTTCTTACAATTTATTGAGTGAGTCGCAACCTAAGCGGGTGCCTAGGCGGGTCTAGTCGGGTTAGGCGGGTGCTTAGGCGGTCTAGGCGGGCGCCTTAGCAGGTTTAGACGCCCTTTCTTAATTTTCAAATGCCTAGGCATTAATCGGGGCGGTGGCCAAGCGCCTAGCACCTAGGCGGGGCCTAGGCGGAGCTAGGCGGGAATTTTTAGAACACTGATAAAAACAACATACTTCGACTGTGAAACAAAACCCTAATTATTTGTTCCAATCCGTGGTACGCTATTGGTGGTTATAATTTGCCTCCGGTAGTGTCCTGCATTGGCCTTTGTTATAGAGGTTCTTTTGCCATCATCCCCATATATTTTCCAAACTTACCTCATATTTAACGTGCTCAAACCTTTCTTTTTCAAGAAACTGAGAGTTGATCAAATTGCTGAGAAATAATTAATAGGATAAATTACAAAGACTTCTATTTGAAATCATGAAAAAACTCCATTAACTGTATTCAAGTATCATATCATATTGTTCAAATGATTTACATTAATTAAGCTTCTACTATTGTACCTAATTAACTTGAATTTATTTTGTAAATTGCATGTTTTTCCTACTCTTCTATGACTACATACATCTTGTGTTGTGTGCATCTTTCATGTGTTATCTTCTATTTAAAGCTTCTTAATACGAACTTAGGGCACATATATAATTAATAAGTAGATAAACGTTATAACAAGAGTATATTGTTGGTAACACCGTGTAACGTTGGGACATCACACTAATGAGGGTTTGTTTTAAAATTACTTTTAAAACAGTTGAAAGTGCTTTCAGAGAAAATATTTTTTGTTTCAAAAACACTTAAAGTGCTTTCTACAACTTCTTGTAAGAAGCACCAGTTATGTACTTCTTGCATAAAGCAATAAAGTGTTTTTATTTTATTTTAGAAGAATTCACTTGCTATGTTTCTAAAGATTGGTTTTAAAAAAATCACCAAAAAACGGATTTATCCATTTTAAAAGTATTTTCAAATGAGCCCTAATTCTCTCATTAACCCCTATGCACTCATTCTCAATGACATCTTGGGTTCCTAATTAGAGTTTAGGGTGCGTAATTGATGGTTCGTTTGTTAAACATTTTGTTTTAAAAAATTTAGTCTTCAATTTTTGGCCTTAAGATGTGGAGAAATTATATAAAAGAAATGATGGATGAAATGTGGTGGGACGAAGATGAAGGAAATATAAAAACTCTAAAAAATAATGAATGAAAACAAACTCTTAAAATTGAAAACAACTTGAAATAGTTTCTGACTTTTACTGTTTTGATTTTATTTTGTACCCTTCGTTACATTTCTTCTACATTTATCATACAATCCTTCCTCCATTCTTCATCATTATTCTTTCCTTCTAGATACTTTTTTTTCACGTTTCAAGCATATAAAATGAAAACAAAAAACAAAATAATTATCACACGGCCATGAAGAACCTCAATTCCCTAAATCTTTGTATGTTATCCAATATCCAAGCAAAACAAAATAGGATTTGCTGCCGTTCACGTGTATCCAACCACAAAAATAAGGCTTTTGATGAAAAATATTCACAAGATGAACGTTAGACAAAAAAGTAAAAAGCTAGACACACCACACTCAGAATTCAAATGTAGCAGGCTCTCTCAGCTTACCCATTCCATGATTCATAAGCCTCTCTGTCTGGGAGTTCTTTGGAAGCACAGGAAGAGAAAAAAAAACAACCGACTCAATTTACATGTCCACAGCAAAAGCACTTGTTTGTCAGGCTGAAGAGGCTGACCAAATAATGCACTGCATTTTGCATACCACCCCATCAATGTATTGATGTCTCATTTGACTGAAATGCCAACCCAAACATCGAGAAATCAATGCAACTTCCTTGCGTTCCTTCTTATTTGCCATAAAATTTGAACTAGCTTTTGGTTGAGTAGGAAATGTGTCATGCAAGTAACTTGGATTGGACCACCTTATTGATTTTTTTGGACCATTCTTGTGTGTGAGAGTACATTGTGATTTTTAGAAGCTAGAGTAGCGATTTTGAAGAGGTACATACGTGGCTTGCGCTAACGACTCATTCGTCATTAAAGCAGTTTGACAAGTGTACACAAACTTTATCTTTTGTGTATTTAACAAGTTACTTGAGAGATGGTTTTCACACAACCCTTTTAACTCCTCACTCACCGCTCTTTGTTTTTTGCCATCAAACTGATTGAATATGTTAAATAGAAACAATTGAAATGATTAAACAGAAGTGTGTAAAAAGTAAAGAGTGTTTATCATTTTCCAAGTTACTTATGCATATGTTGTTAACTTGTTATTTACACGTAAAGAGAAATGACTCATTAACTGTAAAGAGCCAATAAGTGTTATTTGTTAGTTTTCCCTTTCTTTCTACAGCTAAAAAGAAAGATTTATGTTGAAGTGTTGCTCCTGGTTGCTTAACATTCTACTTTATGAGACAATGCATCATAGTTTATAAACTGATACCATAATTCAAGTGGAACAAAGAGGAAGACAACATAACTGAATAAAGGGGAAAGGAGAATCATCATCATTAATCCAATACCTTGTTTTTCTGACAGTAAATGATAATTTAAAAATAAAATTAATGAAAAAACAAATAAAGATAATAGGAATCATTTCACCATCCGAAGAACAGTAATCAATTATGAAACAGAAACCCCACTGGTCCCCAAGAAACATATGTACAACAAGAACCTCTCTCTCTCTCTGAAAATTCCCTGCTTATGGAGTTGGGAGCATCTCTCTTCGTTCTTGAATGATCGGGATTGAATGCTTGGGGATCAAAATGCACTATCTCCAATCCGAATCCTCTCATAACTTTAGAAATTTTGTTGAAAAGAAACTTTGAGATTGTATACTATTGACGGGTTACTGAAAGCTACTTTGGAAGGTGACCAGCTAATATCGTTCACCAAGCTCACGCTTTTGTCAGTCCTATCCATGGCTTGTCTCGGATATTTGGCTCTCCAGATCCCCTGGCTTCTTTTCTATGTCGACAGAGGCAGAACTTTCCTTCATAGATTCCATATCCATGCTGGCTGTACGACTCTTTTTCCTTCGATCCTGAAAGCAAAGTAAGATTGGTAACACTTCCTTTACGATAATGGTAACAAATATGAACTTATAGCCTCTGCACCAAATGCTAATCAGTTCTCCGGAATATAATCTGGACAATTTGATCACTATATGGCAGGAACGAAGTATGCTAAGAAGAACGTGTCATTAGATAGACTCTAAACACAAATCATAAAAAAAAAAAATTGCACAAACTCCACATTTAGATAACTAGTCTCATGAAAGACATAGCACAAAATAAAGCAAAGAAAAGACTATCGCCAGGGTAAGAGGATGGATGATTCGTACCTCACGAAATGGGTATTCATCAGCTTCAAGCATACGCACAACCTGGCTCATTTTGGGCCTGTTCTCCGAATCATGATCAACACACCGAAGTGCAACCAAAAGGGCACGTTTTAAGGCACGTGTACTAGGTTTAACTTCAAGGTTTGGATCCACAACTTCCTCGGCTCTTCTTGCACCTACCATCAACTTTAGCCACTCAACCAGATTGACCTGCCATTAGTATTTGGAAATGCTTCAAATTCTGTAATTAATTAATAGTAAGCAACAATAACCAGTAAGAACCCTGCCTCAAGAGGATGGGAAGTCGAGAATAGAGGGATGAGTATTGAAGGAAGACACTCTTGGAAACAGTGCACAATATTTTTGAAAATCTTGTACCTCATTAGCAGGTCGGCCATAGTCCACAGGATCCCTTCCCGTAACTGCTTCAAGAAGGAGGACACCAAAGCTGTAGATGTCGCTCTTCTCATTTAACAAGCCAGTATTAGCATATTCTGGTGCCACATAACTGCAAATGGACCGGTTTTATGCTCAGATTGGAAAATATTGTGGATATATAAATTAACATAAGTTAAAAACTATAACAGTTTACATACCCAAAAGTCCCCATGACTCTAGTCGTGATGTGACTTTCTCCTGAACCCAAGAGTTTGGCCAGCCCAAAATCAGAAACCTTGGCATTGAACTCATTATCAATCAAAATGTTGCTTGATTTTATATCTCTGTGGACAACTTTTGGTTCTATAGCTTCATGTAGATAAGAAAGCCTGCAATCCAATATGCGAATCAGTTGTCCATTGGTCAAATTGGTTTGAAATTGAGTCTCACCGTTAATCAAGTCTCAAGTGGAATTATAAGATGGACCTTATAACCAGCAGTTGGAGGAAACTATCAAAATAATGAATTCAGCCTAACAATACAAAAGAAACACATTTCAGTTAAAAGATGAAAACTTACGCTTTAGCAGTACCAAGAATCACCTTCATGCGAGCCTCCCAAGTAAGGGTGCCGTGTTGGCACATGGCCCCATGTAGCCATTGCTCTAGATTTCCATTGTTCACATATTCATACACCAGCATCCTATGCAATAGATAGCAACTTAGCAAGAAAAATAGAGACTGAACCGAGAACACAAATGCCAAGCTATATCATAGGCCGAATGATAGGGAAAACATTAAACAGAACCCCCTACTAATATGGAATATTATGTTACTAGACAAGGTTAAGTCATCAGTAATACTATAAACAATTTCAATCAAAATAATACCTGTGAACACCTTCTATGCAGTAACCCAAGAGCCGCACAAGATTCTTATGCCGAACATGACCAATGGCTTCCACTTCAACCCTAAATTCTTTCTCTGCCTGCCCCCTATGTACAAGATTAAAAGGTATCTATTAGAAAGGTGTTTCCCAAAGGCATCGTGATTAGAAGATGATGCATTTGGGTTTATATCCTTACAAGTTATTTAAGAGTTTTTTCACTGCCACCTCAGTTCCATTGATCAGCCTGCCCTTGTAAACAACTCCATATCCACCCTCACCAAGCACATTTTCTGCAGAAAAACGATTTGTAGCAAATTGCAGATCCCTAAGAGTGAACCAGTGACCCCACCCAAGATGAGAAACTTCTGGCAAGCCAACTAAAGGAGAGGCTGCAACAAGTCCCCCACAAGACAATGACGACTGCTTTCGCACAGTCCCAGAGCTTCCTTCTTCCCCCGACTGTGAACTAAGTGCCCTCTCATGATGATAAATTGAGCTGCACTGACTCGTGTTATCAGGATCAATCGATTTGCTCGTGCCTAATTGAACTAACATCTTCTCTGAATTCTTATCACTTGCTTTATCGTGTACTGAATGAAATAAATTATCAGGGTGATCATGGGTACCCTGAGCCGCCATCTTATCAATGTTGATATCTTTAGAGACATTTGGTATTTGGGTGACTGGGAACTTGTCCACTGATCTTCGAGACTTCCTCCGAAATGAAACCCATATAGATAAGAAACATAGGATCGAAACAATAAATGCACCAACACAAATACCAATTACAACCCATAGTTTCAAACCCAAAAATCCTATCTTCTTTGATAATTCCGTATTCAAAGAACTCCCAGATGACATTCTTATCCTCCAGATGCTATATATCAAATCTGGCTTGGTTTTCAAACTTTCAGTGCCCCGAAAAAAAAATTAAGACATTCCACCCTGGTCATGACAAACAAATCATGTAACTCAAATCACACGAAATTGGTCACGCATATTATGTAAAACTCAAATTGCACAATAAAAAGTACTAAAATATCCTATCAATTCAATTTTATGATATTAGATTCTTGGCTTAGTCTTCAACTTTTAATCATGTTAAAGAACAACCAAAGTAACCCAATAAAGGGGGAATCTGATACAATAACTGCTTGATTATATTCCCAAAAAAAATACTCAGCACCTTGACTACAATGGAATTAATTTTTCCCCAAGAAAACAGTGAATACAAGATAAAAACCAAAGTAATATTTAGGCAATACTTTCTTGACAAATGAAGCAAAATAACATTTAACATACAAACTAAATCTATCACAAAAGAGAAAAGTAAAATCTCATACAGAATCACTTATAATCCAAGCAAGAGACCAATAAAGTGAAATGTGAGTGATTCTATCTAATAAAAGTGAGTCCAAGAGAGAAGCACTTACCTTTGCACTTTTCAGCGATCTAAGCTAACCCCGTTGATCTTCTTCCTTGAGCAGCCAGAGAAGCAGAGAAGGAGTTCCTTTTTAATCAAGAGAGACTCAGCGGGCATAGGCCAATGCAGACCTGAAATATAACACAAAAAACCCACCAAAACCCAGATGTCCAAAAAGGCAAAAAATTTCCAGAGGAGTAGTTTGCAAGTTGGGAGAGAAGGGGTTGTGGCCTTCAAGTGGGCCAAAAGAATTCAAAAAACAATAAAAATTTGAGAAAAAATGGAACGAAAAGAGAGGAGGAGAGGGAAGGACAGACAAAAATCTAGTCTTTGAAGGGAAAATGTGAGAGAGAGAGAGAGAGAGAGAGGGAATGAGGGAATTTGTATGTGTAAAATATGGGGTGGGATTCTAGAGGGGAAAGGAAGAAAAGGTGGGTAAAATGGTTGGTGGGTTTTTTTTTTGTCTGTGTGAAGGAGAGGGGCCTCAGCAAGCTGGAAAGCAAGCTTGGTTTGGAATGGAGGAAACCAGAGAGCGAGAGAGAGAGAGAGAGAGAGAGAGAGAGAGAGAGACAGTAAAGGGAAAGCGAAAATAAGGTGAACATAGATGGGGCATTTATAGCTGGTTAACAAAAAATATTTGATTTAGATACAAAGGTAAAGTGGGAAGCATGTAGAGAGAGTCAACCCAAACACTATTAACAGGAGCGGACTGCAAATCTAGCATGCCCTGATGTTTACTTACCAGACTGTCTTGTGTCTTAAAAAAATCTTGTTTGAAAAGCTATGCGATATTTACAACGATACTTTATAAGATGACGTTAATTTGGTCGCATTTCACAACCCTAGTATTGAGTATTGACATTGCCACAAAAATGTATATTTATTTACGTCAATGTGCGCCGAACTTGTGACTTAAACTTCATCCAACTATATGAGAGTGTTTTAGCCTGTCATTGCATAATTAGCAATTGACAGAGACAAATTAGAGGTGGAGACCCAGAAACTCTAGGTCCAGACTATAATATAAATTTGGTTTTATTAATTTGGCATTTACAGCTTTGATTACTTTGTCAATACACTAAAATCTATATTCCTTTTCAATATATAAAATAAATAAAATAAAATAAAATAAGTCTTGCATTTTCTTTCCATGGAAGCAAAAAATACACCAAATGCTTTACTAGATGAAAAACATTGGTATTCTTATCTAAACTTGATTACCAATTAGTATGATCTAGTTCTCTGTACAATGTAGCTGTGACACCTACACATTTTCTGGAGTTCTAATCTTTATTATTTAATTAATTTTGTTTATAATTAGAAACATTCAACCATTTGTCTTCTTTTTGGTAAATAATCTCCAACCATTTGTCTAGGTTCACAGTTAAAACATTATGAATAATCCTTACATATATTTGCTTTCATGGATTGATGTTCCAGAATGTTCATCCCTCATGCTCAGGTAAATGATTGAAAAAAAATGGTGGCAGCAGTGGAGGCATAACATAGGTGGTAACGATTACTTTGTTCATCAAGAGATAAAATGAGAATAATATCATTTTTAAAAATTTATGAGAGTATTATAAGAATTGAAAATATTTAA
This sequence comes from Crataegus laevigata, assembly GCA_963580275.1. Classification (NCBI taxonomy): domain Eukaryota; kingdom Viridiplantae; phylum Streptophyta; class Magnoliopsida; order Rosales; family Rosaceae; genus Crataegus; species Crataegus laevigata. The sequence continues at coordinate 13,141,436 of OY756945.1, read as the reverse complement.
TTAAAAGTATTAAAATAATTTTTAAAAGCAATCAGCATGTTACTTTTAAAAACTATCGTGGAGGTCATTGTGTTTAAAATAAGCATGTTATTTGGGCCATATTTCCTTCAGCCAGCTTTTTCATGCCTATCCAATTCAAAGAAAATTTTGACATTCCATGGGTGAAAAATTTGAACCTTTCAAGAGAGTAATAAGGAATTGATTTCATTTATGGAGTAAATGCACGCACTAAGGGAAATACATTATTAATTTTTTTAAAGAAGAGCAAACGTGAAGACGACTACTCTTTTGGCATTCAATTTTGATTGTACGGATCACATTTGCATAACTTTTATCATTTTAACAAGAGTAAATTTCAGTTTACTATCTCAAGTTTCAGAGTTTTCAACATTTGATACATGAAGTTTTTTTCGTCCTAGAGTCATACGTAAAGTATTAATTTTGGGACAGTCTCATACATCCGTTAGTCTGGCTATTAAGTCTCCCATTTACTGATGACATGGCGTCTATGTGGACAATGACTGGGTGCGACGTGTCATTAAGAGGTCTATGTGAAAATTAAAAATTCAAAAAAAATAATTATTTAAATAAAAATAATTTTAAAAAAAAAACCCAAATCCCCTTCGTCTTTTCTAGAATCTCCACCGGTCACCCACCCCTCAACACTCTTTCTCTCTTGACACACTCCCTCACTCGAAGAAAACCCTGATCCATTGGTTCGATGAAGACCACCATTAAAATCTCTTTTTCCCCTTGAACTCATCTCTTACGTCAGTTTGGAGAAAAACGAACCTCGAACGTCGATTCGACAAGCTCCGACACGGAGCTATTTTGCCGACAAGTTTTGTCAGTGTACTAGGGGGAAGAGCTTGGCGGGGAGGTTCTCGTCGCAGATGGAGGCGCAATGGGGATGGAAGTGGTTACGGGTGATGGGGGATGGGGGAAGGGCTGTGTGATGGTGGGTGGGAGGGTGGGCACGAGTGGGGATTCTGGGGAAGACGAAGGGGATCTGGGGTTTTTTTGGTAGTTGTGATCAATTTGTTTTGAAATGCATGTACATTTATGTGAATGATTGAGATGTAGTTGTTGCCAAGTTGTTTTGCTTATGATTGTCTGTTGGTTTCAAATTTCAATTAGGGTAATTGCTTTTGATCATCGAAAAGGGTACTTCCACAGATACCCTCTGAGGAAGATTGTCCAAAGAACCTCAAATTTCATCTGAATCCATTTCATTTGCAGTTTTGGTATCGAGAAATGGTGTATTGACATTCTTCAATTGTATTTTGCTTTTCTTGAAATTAGGGAATGGATGCAAGTTTATTAGAACTCGAGGACAGAGATCGTGTAGAAATGGTGGTGGTCTTCATCGACCCAATCAATTGGGGTTTTCTTCGAGCGAGGGAGAGTGTTGAGAGAGAATGAGACGGTCGGGGAGAGAGTGGTGCGAGAGAAAGAGTGTTGGGGGGGGTGCGAGGGTGGCCATGGGGAAAGATGATGGGGATTTGAGTTTTTTTTTTTTTTTTTTTTTTTTTTTACTTTTCTTTAAAAAAAATTTGAATTTTTAATTTCCACTTGGACCTTTTAATGACAAGTGAATTCCGGTCATTATTCACATGGGCGGCACATCATCAGTTAACTAAAGACTTAATAGCCAAACTAACGGATGTATGAGACTGTCCCAAAATTAACACTTTAAGTATGACTCTGGAATGAAAAAAACTTCATGTACAAAATGTTGAAAACCACAAAACTTAAGAGGAGTAGTAAACTGAGATTTACCATTTTAACAAAGTTAGATTTTTGTGAAAAGTTGTGTTTCTTTTTTAATTTTCAAGCTTGAACTTGACCTACTAAACTAGGATTTTGCAGAATCCTTGAAATAAATGTATTTTCAAATTTATAGAAGGCCGAATCGAAGTAAATTAACATCCGTATCTCATGAATTTGATTCAAAGATGCCAAATTATAATGATATTACGCTTGTCTATCAAGAAACTGCTGTCTTCTGTTTGGTTTATAATTAGAAACATTCAACCATTTGTCTTCTGTTTGGTAAATAATCTCCAACCATTTGTCTAGGTTCACAGTTAAAACATTATGAATAATCCTTACATATATTTGCTTTTATGGATTGATGTTCCAAAATGTTCATCCCTCATGCTCAGGTAAATGACTGAAAAAAAAATGGTGGCAACAGTGGTGGTGACACACCCCGACCCGAAAGTGGGGCGTGCTGGCCGTCACGTGAGCATGACGTAGCCATGTGCACAGTGCGGAAGCAGGATTAACAATAGGAATATGGAGGAATTAAAACCAAACGACTAGCAGTTCAAGCTAAGGTAACGTGCTAGTGCGAGAATTCATAGTGCTTTTACAAAACCAGAGCATAAATGGCCTATGTGCAGTCAAGCAGAAAGTACTAAATGGAAATAACACCCGCAGGTGATCCTACATGAGTGAATTCTGTCAGAACGTTCGGGAGATCCTCGTATATCATGAATTTGATTCAGAGATGCCATATTATAATGATATTACGCTTGTCTATCAAGAAACTGTTGTTGGTAGTTTAAAAAAAAGTATCATGTCCTAAATTTTTATCTTTATGAAGTCGTAAGGGAGAAATTGCATTATAAAATTTAAACTGACGATGAAATTTTTTTTTTCTATTAAGATAATTCTGAATATTCGTCATTTAGTATTACAGTTTAGGGATATTCTTCTTCACTTGTAAGTGAGAGGTGTTGGGTTCAATTCTCGTTAAACGCGAATTTGAACTACATTATTATGGCTGCCCCATTGTGAGATTTAACTCACTCCCTCACCCGTTTAGTGTTGTTTGTAAAAATCAACGTACAAACAGAGACAAAGGTGCTAACAAAGGGCCTCGATAAAAACCTTCCCAGGAAAACCCCAAATGAAGGGAAAAAAAGTGTCCCGCACCAAACTACCTTAAACAATAGACATATCCTCCAAAATAAGATCTGAAATTATATCAGGCGGTTCTTCAAACCACGAAATTGGTTGTGGCAAAGTAAGACCCCGGCGCGCCAATCTGTGTGCCACCTCATTGACACCCCGACGCACAAAATTAGGCTTCCATTTTTGAACAGGTTGAAGTAATCGTCGAGTATCCGCTAAAATATGACCAAGGGGACCCAAATTTACCTTCATATTATTATTTAAAGTAGCTATAACTAATAAGGCATCGCCTTCCAACACAACTTTATGATGACGCCACTGAGAAAGAAATAGGGCAGCCTCCCTAGCAGCGGCAACTTCCGCCATGAAAGCGAACGTGACCCCTTCTAATTGCATGGCCAACGCATAAATAAACACCCCATCTGCATCTCAAAGAACTAAACCCACATCTCCTCTGCTGCTTTGCTCCTCCCATGCTCCATCAAAATTGCACTTCAACCACCCTGCATTTGGCATCATCCATTTATGGACCTGTACAACCCGAGCTTTTGACTGTACCACATTCCATTTCTTAAACTCCAACAACCAAGTATGTGCTTGGATTTGAAGTTCCTGGGGTGGTAATAAAGAGCCCCTCCATAATAAATCGTTCCGGGCTTTCCAGGTATTCCACATCAACATAAGAACTAGCTCAAAGTTTTCCATTGACAACACCGAAGCCATTCTTGCCAACAAATCCATCAAGTCCGCATCACCATGTTGCATATGATGTAAACTTAACGGACTAGCGAACCAAATCGCATGAGCATAAGAACACTGCAGCATAACATGCTCGATCGTTTCAGAGGTATGCCCACAACCTACACAAGAGTCCTCCATTACCACCTTCTTCAATTTCAAATTAGCTTTAGTCGGTAAAGCATTTAAACAACCCATCCAGATGCAAATTTTAACCTTCCCCGGTACCTTAGCATGCCAAAGTACCTTCCATAACAATTTGATCTCTGTCGACATTTCAGAACCCACAACAATATCCCCGCATATGTCACTAGAAGACCGGGCTACAAAGTATGCACTCTTGGTTGTAAAAACTCATTTAGGTTCTTTGATCCAAATCAACTCATCGGGTGGATTAAAGAAACTCAAATGAATACTTAAAATAAGATTGGCCTCCTCGGGAAGGAACATTTTCAAAACCACCTGTATATTCCACCTCATGCGATTCGCCTCTAACATCAACGAACGAACCATAAGATTTGGGTGAACCCCGTAAAGAACCGGACTTACACCTTGGCAAAATTCTCTCTCGGCAACCAAGAATCTCCCCAAATTTTAATCGTCAAACCATCACCAACACGCCATCTAGTACCTAGGTGAATCAGAGTTCTAGCTGCTGCAATACTCTTCCAACAATAAGATGAATTAGACTTCACTAGGGCATTGAGAAAGTCCGACTGTTGAAAATACCGTGCCTTAAAGACTCGAGCCACCAACGATTGCGGTTGTTTTAGAATACGCCAACCTTGCTTATCAAGCAAGGCAAGATTGAAAGCGTACAAATCTTTGAACCCTAAACCACCCTCACTTTTTGGCTTACACATGCGTTTCCAGCTCACCCAATGAATGCTTCTTTTGCCGAATTCCCTACCCCACCAAAATTGAGCCACCATCTGATTCAATTCATCACAGAACGTTTTTGGAAGCAGAAAAGTCTGCATGGTATAAAGTGGAATAGCCTGTGCCACAATTTTAATTAATATCTCCTTCCCTGCACTACTAAGGAGACTCCCACGCAAACCATTAAGCTTTTTCCACAATCTATCTTTAATATATGCAAATGTTTGTTTCTTTGACTTCCCTGTAAAAACCGGCAAGCCAAGATACCTCTCATGGTAAAGCACCCGAGTCATACCCAAACAATCCGCAAGTAGCTGAGCATCCATCTCAGTAACATTAGTACTAAAAGCCACCCCACTTTTCGAAAGATTAACTGATTGCCCTAAAGCTTCTTCATAAAACCACAACAAAGTCTTTAACTCGCAACATTCTTGTAAAGTACTCCTAGTAAAGATAAAACTATTATCCGCAAAAAGTAAATGATTATTGCTAGGTGCATCATTACAAATCCTTATCCCTTGAATTCTACCTTGAGCCTCCCAAGCATCCAACAAGGCCGATAAACCTTCTGCACAAAGCACAAAAATAAAGGGCGACAACGGATCATCTTGCCTAATACCTCTCTTAGGCTTAACAAGTCCGACCGGTTTCCCATTAAGCTTAAAGGAGTAAGAGACAGAAGTGACACATCTCAAAATCCAAGTAATCCAAACTTCTCCAAAACCCAACCTACGCATTATTTGTTCTAAAAAGGACCATTCAATACGATCATAAGCTTTACTGATATCAAGCTTTAGTTCCATAACACCATTCCAACCACTATTTGTCCTCCTCATAAAATGAGCAACTTCCGATGCGACCACACAATTATCAGAAATTAATCTACCGGAAATAAACCACTTTGTGAAGGTAAAATAATATCTGGTAAGATACTTTTCAACCGATTCGTAAGCACTTTTGAACAAATCTTGTAAATAGCATTACACAAGCTGATTGGCCTCAACTCGGTCATAGAAGTGGGAGCAACCTTCTTGGGTATCAGAGTTACATGTGTGTAGTTAACTTTGTGCAATAAATCCCCTGACACAATAAGATGCCAAACCCCTTCACAAACATCTCTACCAACAACAGCCCAATGTTTTTTATAAAACCCAGGTGTCATACCATTCGGTCCTGGCGCCTTGGTAGGATGCATTTGAAACAACGCATGCTTAATTACTTCATTAGAAAAAGGTAAGAGAAGCCCATTATTCAGCTCATTCGTAACCTTCGGAATGATTTTACTCAAAATCCCTGATGCATCTACTACCCCATTGGAATAAAATAATTTCATGAAATAAGAGACAATTACCAACTGCATACCATCTTCGCTCTCCTGCCAATGTCCCGACTCATCAAATAAACCATGCAGACCATTCTGTCTCTGTCGATGAGTTATTTTTTGATGAAAATATCTTGTATTTTGATCCCCAAGACGCAACCAATTTTCTTTAGATCGTTGACGCCAAAACGTCTCCTCTTGTGCGAGTAAAGAATGTAATCTAGTATACAGTTCCTGCCTTTGTGCAATAGTTGTTTCAGTAAAAGGTCTTCCAAACAAAGCTTGTAACTGATCTTCCGTTTTCATAATTTCACCTGGCACCGTCCGCTCTGAACTCTTAACCCATTTCAGCAACTGCACTCTTGTCACGTTAATTTTTTCCGTAACTTGAAACATCGGGGAACCAGTACACACAGCAGACCAACCCACTTAAACCGCAGCCTCACAACCTTCTCTCACTGACCACCCATCTTCATAACGAAAGCTCTATTTGAATTTAGCTCTTTTCCTGACTTCCCATTCAAACAAAATCGGCATATGATCCGACAAAGTTAGATTCAAATGAACAACTCGAAACTGTGGAAATAAGTCAAACCAACTCTGGGTGGCCAAACCACGATCTAATCTCACCTTTATACCACCACCCTTTGTTGTAGCCCAAGTAAACTTATTGCTAACAAATCCCATATCATACAATCCACATGCAGCTACCGCATTCCGAAAACTAGCCATTTGCCTCTCATTCCGCAGATCCCCACCTTGTTGTTCCAATGCTTGAAGGATCTCATTGAAGTCACCTAAACAAACCCACGACAGTGGTGAAGTATTCTTAAGACGACGTAAGAGATCCCATGACTTATGTCGGTCGACTTCCGCTGGATAGCCATAAAAGAAAGTCATCCTCCAGTGAAACACATCACCCACTCCTCCTACTTCAAGATCAATGTGATTCGTCGAATAAGAGCAAAGTGAAAGCTGAGCGTCCTCCTTCCACAAAGCACACAAACCCCCAGACCGTTCCGAACTTGGTACAGTAAACACACGATCAAACTGTAATAAATTGTCAAGTTGAATAGTGACTACTTATATACACTCTAAAAAAAATTATACAGATCGGAGCTTCGCTCAACTCCTCATGAAACTCATGAATTTTCTGCAAGTAGATATATATATATATTATAATAAAAAACAGAAGAATCGAAACTATTTAATAATTTTAAAAAGGAGAGTTCAAATTCAAAACGCATCAATAAGAGATATTATTCTCATCTATCTTTCTTGTCAATGACTTACTTATCGTTGCTTAATCACTTATTGGTAGATATTTTGACAATGCTTATCTATCTTTCCTTTTTATTCAGGCATACTATTACTAGCATGAGCTTTGACTGAGCCAATAAAATTTAGAAAAACTAATTGCGAGGGTTAGGAAGGGTAAATTTGTCAATACAGGTTGAACCCTGTAAACATTTACCAGAAGAAATAATAGATTATAATAAAAAAAAGTTGGCTTTCTTGATTATCATAACTTGAGTGTGTGTGTGGGGGAGGGCGGCTATAAAAAGCCCCCAATTGGGACAAGGAACACAGGCTTTGATTTGAAGTGTCACTTTTGATTAAAGTATGCCCCTCCCAGCCAAATTCTTTTTTCCTTCCTTTGAGATTTACAAAAAATATGTATTTATTTTTAGATGTATTATGCGGATAAAACTTTAATACGACAAATATTTTAGCAGTTAGATTTGATTTTCACGACTATTTAAATTTTTTTATCTTTGCAATTTATTTTTAGTATCGTTCAAAATTATGTAGTATTGAAAAAAAACTAATATTAGAGCATCTTTAAAAAAAATGTCAAAAATCTTACGTGGACTATTTGACAAAAAAAGATGAGTTTTTGGCTCTAAAAGAGATGCCAAAATCCACATTTGCTGACAAATTTGAAGGCAACATCAAAATCTTTTTGTTTTATTTTAATGATGGGCCTACATAGTTCTTTATTTTTCTTCACTTATTCATTATTTTATTATTAAGTTTGGTAATTATATAAATATTTTAAATATATTTTAATTTAACATCGCCATTGAAATAGAAAATTTTATAAAACATTACTTTATCACATCAGCTATAAAAATAAAATTTAACATTTTAATTTTACATCTTCATCTTTATCAAAGATGGTCTTCCGCTACCCAAAATTCAAATTATCCCATTTGGGCTTCTAAACGAAAAATAAAAATACAAAAGAAGTGACCAATTAGGGTTCCTGGGGCCCCATCAGGAGATCTGTTAGCCGAACTACTGACTTGAAAAGCCAATCTTATGCTTCCAATTATTATAAACCATAGTTTAGTACTGAGACGATTCTAAAAAAAGTGGGTATCAGAAAGCTTTTTCATGTTTGGTAAACATTCAATTTCAGTTTTTTTTCACAGTTTTGGGTGAAAAAAAAAACAAACCAAAAACATAAAGCTGCAAAACCCAGCTTTGAAAAACTAGCTTTTTTTCACATCTGTTTACATAAAAGTTTATCAAACACTATATTACTATTTTTTTTTTCAAAAGCACTTTTACAAAAAAGTTTACCAAACACTCTACTGCTTTATTTTACAGTTGTTTATTCTCACAGCATAACAGAAGCAGTTTTTTTAAAGCACAGTAATACCAAACCAAATCATGTGGTCTTTTTTTTTTTTTTACCCAAATGGTTAATTTATCACTGCATCCACCATTAAGGAGCTAAGCTGACACACTTCGACCCGGAATGTCCACCTAAACTCCGAATCGAGAAGTGCCTAAATGTAAGAGTGCGCTTGTGAGCGGGAAAGGATCCATTTCACATGTGATGTTAGAGCATAAGTAAAGTACAGTAAAGTAGGATGAGAATTATACTATAGAAGGTAACCACCTATACCAAGATCTGCTAAGAATCATCGTTGACACAAAAGCTCAGCACTAAAACCTGGATGGGCGAAAAACAAGGGTGAGTGGGCCTAAAAAATAAAGTTTTGTAAAAACCTTTTCAACACATAGTAACCCCTCACTGTGAAACTAGTATAGTTTTCAAAATATACATACTACGTAGAGTATGAAAAATATTTACCATAGCCTGCAATATTTCAAAACTTCAATATGTCACAAATTTATAAATAAGCATATAACTTCTAGTAATCACAAGATCTCATAGGAATAAATATATCACATCGAGTGCTCATCAACATATGCTGACACAGAGTTCATGCAAAGGTATTCTGACATGAATATGACTAGGTATAATAATGATTTATACTCTAGTACTACAATCACTTGAAGACCGGCGCTATGCTTATCACATACGAGTCCTAATTGTCTATAGCAATCTAGGATAGGACTGACACCTACAATGGATCCAAAGTGAACGTACAATACGATGTGAACATACACGTGAAAAATTAGCCCTGGTCCAGGCGAGTATTAACACCGGTGCAGCAACGATGAACAGATAACGTAAATAAAATCATACCGCAGTAAATCTATAATTTACGTCGACATAATACTATTCAAGAAATATTAAATCATGCCCATACTTAAAATCCCACAAAAGTATGCATACCTCTGCATCTCATATGATTTAGGATAATTTCATAAATTTCGTCATTTCGCTAACTTTTATAAACATTAGATTAATTTAGGCATACGTAAGAAATTCTTTTTCAAATATATAATTGGAAACTAAATAAATATATAACATTTAAAAGCCGACCTACTCACAAATTATGTCATCGAGTCGAACCTGCCTCGCAGGCATCGAAGGTTCTTGCAATGCGTTTCACCTAGAAATGAAACTATTTACGTAAATATATAATGTACTAAAGTATACTCGCGTTTTCGTACAAAGTATAACTAATAAAATAACTATTTTAAAATTGTCAAATTTTAGAAAACGAATGGCAGATTTGGATCCGGCACGTTGAGAAACCTAAGGAAGAACCTCAGGTTCCCCCACGCGCAGCCGCACATGCCGCCACAAGGTGGCTGCACAGGCATCTACTCGCGCCTACGCGCCGCTACCTCGATTTCCAGATTTTTTTTGCAGGCTTTTGAGCTAACTTCTAGAACTCATTTCGAGCTCAATTCTCAACCAAATTTGATGATTCAAAAGCCTAAGTAAAGGTAGGAATGTAGGGAACAAGAATACACCTATTGGAAGCTCATTCATGGTCGGTATTGGCTCGAAAAATGGTCTGAAAGTGGCCAAATGGGCATGGATCCTTGTTAGAAAAACTATAGAGTTTTTTTTCTTCCGAGTTATTTCAACGTCAAACCTTCACCAAAACGCCTGAACTGAGTTACACATCCATAATCTCGATGAGATAAGTTAAATCTAGTGTTCTTGGACCTTACTTAGTCGGAATCGACGAGAACTCGTCAGATAAGATGATGAACAGTGGCAATGGCCACTATGCAATGCAAGCTTCACATCTGGGTTTGATGTTCACGGTCTGAGCTTAACTTAGATAGGTAAAGACAAGGCGCAGTGGTGGTCTGATGGTCCAGCTTGCTGGAGTAGTGAGTGGTGGTGATTTGGTATTACTGTGCATGGTTTGTAGAGAGAGTTTGAGAGACGGTTGAGGGAGTATCAAGTTGGTGGTGACTTGTTGCGAGGTCTGCATCAAGTGGATAGCCTGGTGCTTCACGTGAAGCACGTCGGATGATGGTGGTCGCAAGTTAGGTGCCTTGCCGTGGAGGTGGTGGCTGCGTGTATGGCCTTTCGGCCTCTCTGTCAACAGAGAAGAAAAAGATAATCGGAGGGAGAGAGAGTTTTAAAATAATAAACTTAGTAAGAAGGAGTGAGGTGTCAACAAGAGTGTGGTCCAAGAGTTTAAAAAATGAGAGTTTAAAAGAGAGAGAAGGGAATGGAAATAGGAGGAGAGATAATCCTCTCTTAATATCTCTCTCCTTTCATCTCCTTCTATTTGAACGGTCACGGTTAAGTCATGTTAACATCTTACATTAATTTTTTTTATAGAGACAATAAGACAAAAGGCAATGTGTGAAAGGAGGGGATGGAAGATGATGGAAATAGGAGGGGAGATAATCCTACTTCCCGAAATTTATGGAAAGATAGGACACGGGACAGGGCAGGAGTGGGGTGTGGGCCCAACGTGGCTCACAAAACAAGCACAAAATATCTCTAAACATAAAATTACCAACTCATCCTTCATGTTCATAAATTCGTAAAATTTTCATCGTAACTCCAAATTCGATTCCACTTATGCACACGCGTTCGTATCGTCGAGTACTACACACATATGCTAAAAGGATGAGTCATACGTCTCTCTAAATGATGATCAACATAAGTCAAAATTCTTACCTCTAGGGGCATTTTCGTTAAGGCACTCTTTTAAAATTTATAAAATCGTAAAATTAGGAACGGGTTGTTACATAAGCCTTGCACGTGCATAGCACGTGTTAGAATTTATACTAGATGGCATATTTGTCAATTTGCTCCCTAAATTTGTATAGAGCTGTCAGTTTTTCTTTGAAACTTTAGTTTTAGCCGATTACCTCCCTGAACTTTTATAATTAGCTAATTTTCCTCTTGAACTTTAATTTTAGTAAATAATCAATTTCCCCCCTCGACACTAGATTTTAAAATTTTTCATCCAAATTTTCATTCGTTACGCGGACAACACATGATAACTGTATAGGAGCAAAAAGAATGGAAAATTGGATGGATGACAATTTTAAAATCTAACGCTATGAAGGAAATTGGCTATTTATAAAAAATTTAGGGGGTAATCGACTAAAGCTAAAGTTCTGGGAAAAAATGGCTAATTATAAAAGTTCAGAGAGTAATCGGCTAAAATTAGAGTTTCGTAAGGGAAATTTGACACCTTTATACAAGCTCAGGGGCAAAACAAAAAATACATCTTATATGATATATGTGTTTTGGTGACTGTAAATTACTCTAATGATGAGGATGACAATTCATAATTGGGTGCAGGAGATATAGCACGTTGCTTTATCTAATTAACTTAACTCAAACAACTAAAATTCAACTGCATGGACCAATTCAAGTATTCCCAATCATAGAGCATCTTTAAATGAGATGTCAAAAGATAAACGTCAAATGTTAATTTGATGGCTGACGTGACAATGTCAGATTTTCTCTTTTTCTAACCGATATGTTTTTTTGTTATAAATGATATTTGTAGAACTCATTTTAAAACGAAATCACTTAAAATAAAATTTCAAGATTTATAATTAGTGAATTAATGAGACCCATACAATAAAATAAATAATTAAAAATTATTTGACATCACCTTTTCTCATACCATCTCCAAAAGATATGATAAATCCTAAGTACAATGTCATATAATCAAATTTGAAGATAGAAGTAAGCTTCAACTGATATGTCAATTCAATGTTGATTGACATATGAGTTTTTATATGTCAAATTTGACATATGAGAAAATGTGATGTCAAATAATTTTGAATTATTTTATTGTGTGGGTCCCATTAATGTACTAATTATAGATCTTGAAAATTTATTTTAATTGATGTCTTTTTAAAATGAGTTCTACAAATATCATTTATAACAAAAAAAACATATCGGTTAGAAAAAGAAAAAATCTGACATTGCCACGTCAGCCATCAAATTAACATTTGACATTTATTTTTTGACATCTCATTTGGAGATGCTCTCATATGTCAAATTTGACATATAAAAACTCATATGTCAATCCACATAAGATTGACATATCGGTTGAAGCTTACTCCTACCTTCAAATTTAATTACATGTCATTCCACTTAGGATTTGACATCTCCTTCTCCTTTGGAGATAGTTTTATTAGTCAACGTGTTAAGAACTAAGATGAGGAGTTAAAAGCTTCTTGTGAGTTTTGATTTGTAGGAGAACTATTTTCTTGAGTTATGATGAGCAATGGAAACCACCAAATGATGGTGTTTTAAAGTTTAATATGGACGAGGCAGTGATGGAGTTAGGGAATTGAAATTATTGTTAGAAATTCATCCGATGACTTTGTTGGCATTGGTGTAGGTGTTCGCTACAAAACTAACGCTTGACCATAAGAAAACTAACGCTTGACCTAACTTTTTTTTGTTAACTAACTCATATTGAACGTAAATATATTGTTGTATTTAAAAAGGAAAGAAAGCTCATACTGTTAAAAATAAATTTTATTCCATTCGTTGTTGCCAAAAATATGTGACGTCGATATAACATAAATGAGCTCGTCTTTTTCTAGTCAGTAATCTCGAATCTTAGAGCTCGTCCTTTCTCTCTCAGAGACACAGAGCCCCTCCATTCCCAATCCTTTTCAGCCATTGCTGCTGCTGTGGTATTTTATATTTAAACTATTTGTGATCGGAAAGACTGTTGTGAAATGAGTGGGTGCAGGAATATTTTCCATGCTTCGTGACATTGGGAAGTACGTACGGTTGCAATTTGCAATTTCTGCATTTTCCATCTTGGAGTTATAAATTTGGATAGCCATACGCATATTTGAACACTATCAAAATATTATATTTGAACCCTAAGCTCTGCATTCTAATTTAATAGATGAAAATACTCATCATGACATATATATATAAGTAAGTTGTCCATGCACTTATAATTAATATAAGGGTTTTTTTTATCACAAATGATTATTGAAATTTACCCTTAATTATCATCAAGATTGTTCTTGAAATTGAAAATCAATCAATGTAGTCTTTGAAAATAGGTGTCGCATCCGTCACAATTCTGTTAAAAATTCCGTTAAGTACTGATGTGGCAAACAAATGGGTCTCACGAGATTTAAGGGTTTTTATCACAAATGATCATTGAAATTGACTTACACCATCAAGATGGTTCCTGAAATTGACCTACACTATCAAGATGGTCCCTAAAATTGATAATCGAGGAACGTAGTCCTTGAAAATTGGTGTCGCAAATCAATATGATCATTCCGCTACAATTTTGTAAAAAAATTGTTATATGCTAATGTAGGTTTAATAATTAATTAAAAAATTGTATAAATACCTTTTTGCATAATAATTTTTTTTTTCTTATAGTAGGACCTACTTCGAAGATAAATCCCTTTCATAAATTCTCAAAGACACAAAGCTTAACCAAGGCCTAAGAAAGGGTTTGGAAATAGTTTTCAACCAACAATAGACGCATCTTGGTTATAACCTCATCATCTCAAGGCAGACTTGGCTATTCTTTAAGTCACCAGACCACCAGGGAAGCGCCAAACAAGCTCTCCAAGATTAAGGTTGTGAGGATGTTGATCGCGTAAATGTTAACGGTGATGTCCTAAAAGTCGTTACCAATCAGCCAAGTCGTCGCCAAAGGTAATCTCGATCTATATTCAATTCGGTGAAGGGTGCCGAAGTGTGTATAGATGGGTGTATTGAGATTTTTTTTTTAGAGAATAGATAGCGAATGAAGTAGAGGAATGTGGACTGGGATCGGAGGTGATTGCAGGACTGGGTTTTTGAGTTCACAACTTTTTATTAACTATTAAATTATTAAAGTAATTTTTTTAATTTAATTAGACTTGTGTGATTCATTTATGTGTCACATCAGCATATAACAAAAATTTTGACAAAACTGTGACGAAAATGCTACATTGATTTGCGACACTTACTTGCAGGACTACATTGATCGATTTTCAATTTCAGAGACCATTTCAATGTCGCGGGTCAATTTCAAGGACCATTTGTGAGAAAAAAGGACTTATAAGACTCATTTATGTGCCATATTAGCATTTAACAGAATTATGACGGAAGAACCACATTGATTTGCAATACCTATTTTCAGAGACTACATTGATTGATTTTTAATTTTAGAGGCCATCATGATAGTGAAGGTCAATTTCAGGGACCATTGTGATAAAAACCCTTAATATAAAGAAGAAGAAAAACGCATAATAACAAACTCAACTATAACTCATTGGATTGTGTGAACTCAATATCACATATTCAATTGCACATGTGATTTTAACTGTATTGGTGATTACAAATATTGAAAGAGGTTCTAAATTTGAATTTAATCTATTTGGACTTGGACTAATAACGATACACCGATTCAGTAAGACCTCGAAATTGGGTTGTTTTACGAATACGACTTGGATCAAAATCATTCTAACTTGAAGGTTCAAGCAAGGTTGTAGGCATCACTTACAATGATCAATGTATAAATATAGGTATAAAACAACTGGAGTTCTCTATTTATGTAGTTTCCCCTATTTATGTTATAAATAATGAATGTCCCATCTGGATTCTTGGATCAAGAAAATACTATGCCTCATATAAACTGACTTTTACTTTGCTTGGCCAAAAGAAAAGTATCAAATGTAGCAAATGAGCTGGGTACAAGTGACAGCCAGTTTCTGTTTTTTGTCCTAATTATTTTAGCTACCATATATAGGAAGTTGAAAAAGAATTTCTGCATGCCATAAGCCAGAGGCCCGATATATTAATTTATAGCCCACATTCTAGGCAGATAAGTTTAAAACACCCCAGCCCAACTCACTTCTAAATTAATTAGCAATAATGGCATGTATGAATTAATCCGTCGATGGTTTTACAGGGTTTGTTTGTTTTGGACGAAATGGTCTTAGAGTTGGTTAATTATCAATTTTTTTTAGTCTGATATGGTACCAAACTTTTTACTAAATCAGTTCAATTTAATTTATTCTAAGCCAATTCAGTTTAATTTCTAATGTAAGAAGGAAAATCATAATCAACTAGAAAGACTTATCTGGATTAGATTAGATTTACTAATCGTATTAGAATTGCTTTGGCTATAAAATCTTAATAGTACACTCTTTATTAGCGTACAAGTATTATTGATTTCAATCTCTGCAATTCTTAATCTATATAAGATGTTATATACAAGTGTGCAACTTTAATATGGTCTTACACCTAATACTAGTTCAGTCTGAGGTAGTCAACGCACCTTGAATAACTTATGTTGATTGTTTGCTAGGTTTATACATGTTCTATATTGTTCACTAGTTTTTTATTTTTATTATATATATATATATATATATATATATTCTATTTAACTAGTGCTAGTTTAATATATCTTTCACATGCCACCTTATATCTAAGACTTTAATTTTACTTATATCATTCCCACATTTAGGATAAACCTAAGACACGTGAAGATCATGTAGCCAAAACAGTGTATCAGTTTTAATAATTAATTTGTTGCTTTCTATACATGATTTGTCCCCTCTACATTCCATTTCCAATAAGATGCTCATTTCTTGGATGCTTGAGCGAGGCCCTTCTAAAATTACTCCAATTTTTTATTTATCTGTCACACCTCTCCCATTATCCATGCACAGTGCATATTTCTTTATTTTAACAAGGAACATCAATTATATTATCTTCTAACACTTTATTTATACTATAATGAAGGCCCACGTAACATGCATGCAGTAAAAAGTTCCCTAACTCGATAGAAAAAAAGTTCCCTAACTTTGGGTAAATTATCATTGAAAATGTATGGGAATTGTTTACTGGAAGTTTTTAAACTTTTTTATACAAATGATATTCGGGATGGGAGATTTAAAGAATACATTACTCTAGCTAATTTTGTTATGTTCAAGTCTGGATTATAGATGAAAGTTTTTATGAATCCAATCATTCAAGCTCAGATAGAGGAAGTTGAGCTTTGTGCCGCTTGTTTTTTGGTCCCTTTTTAATTAAAATGGGTACATTTTAAGTCATTTCCTTTTATTTTTCTTTGAAATTAGAATCTAGTAGCTTAGCACATGCAATGCTCTCATAAATTAATTATACGTTAAATGTAGCATAAGGACTCGGATAAGAGAAATCAACTGAAACCCCATTTCACAAGAACAATGACCTGCAAACTTTTTAATAACGCTTCTCTACTTTCAGTTTCACTTTCCAGGAACAAAGTTTGTGGCATAACCAAGCATTGTTGTTCACAGGGTCAGACAAGTGGTCGACCAAGTTCTCTATTGGTCCTTTTCCAGTAACTATGGCTTGTACGAAAAATCCGATCATAGAAAACATGGCCAATCTTCCATTCTTAAGCTCATTCACCTTAAGCTCAGCAAAAGCCTCTGGATCTTCCGCAAGGCCTAACAGGTCAAAGCTCTCGCTGGGGTACAATAGGTCTGTCACCTCACCGAAAGGTCCATCGGTAATTCTATATCCCTCCACTGCACCCATCAAGATAACTTGTGCGGCCCAAATTGCCAAAATGCTTTGAGCATGGACTAAGCTTGGGTTCCCCAAGTAGTCTAGCCCGCCTTCACTAAAAATCTGGGCTCCAGCCTTGAACCAAACAGCCTCACCGAACTTGACTCCGTTGCGAGATAGAAGTTCTGGGAAAATGCAGCCCAAAGCCCCGAGCATTGCCCATCTAGAATGGATGACTTCAAGCTCACGGTTCTTAGCAAATGTCTCAGGGTCGGCCGAGAGTCTGGCAGTGTCCCAACCGTAATCACCAGGGAATTCTCCGGTGAGGTAAGATGAGGACTCACCAAAGAAAGGACCCAAGTACTTGACATGGTCTGGACCATACCATGGGCTACTGGATGATACATTTTTGGACTTGGCTGCGGTTTTGCGCATGGTAACTCAGCCCTGACCTAGTAGGGTAGAAGTCGATTGACTAAGCTTGATAGCTTGGCCAGCTAGGGAAAGAGAGGTGAGAGCCGTTGTAGAAGAAGCCATTTGAGAAAATTAAATGATGTGTATTGAGTTTTAGCTCTCGGACAATGCGGGAAAGCCGATTGCTTGTTGTTGTTGTTGTTTTGGTAGCAAGAGACGTTGGTAGCTAGGTATATGTATAGAGTTTGGTGGGGCAATGGAGTCTTTATCTTTGTGAAATAATGTGATATCTTCATCTGATTTCTCATTGGTGTAAATCATGTTCAAGATTTTCCTGATGAGTCTCTTCCATTGAGCTTTGATAATTTCCAGTTGGCTTGATATGCTCTACTACTTTTAGTTTTTTTTACCCTAAACCCTACTACTTTTAGTTCAAAAAACAGAAAGAAGAAGGAAAAGCTATTTTGGATATTACCTGTGCTTTCAATTGTATCCAATTGAATTTGCTCAATACTCTTTATGGTGAGAGACGTCTAGCCAATACAATTTGGCCACATACATACTCTTTGGATGAGAGTAATGACACTTGAAGATTTTTTTGGATAATGAGAGGAAGAGTGTAAGAATAAGGATGATTTTTTTGGATCCAAGGATGGCAATTTGCAATTTTTCTTCAATGGTAAGTGACATGAAAAATGAATGGTAGAGACTGAAATAGAATAGTTACTCAAATAAAATCTAACAGCTAAAGGACGTATAATTACTATTAATGTTGAAGCCACAGTCCCACATCCAGAAATTTGTAGCATTTTGCACACTTTTTTTTTCTTCTCTTTACATGCAATCAAGACATGACAAGATACTAATGGCTATTTTACTACAACTATACTTTCGGATGTACAAACGTTTTTGTATCATGGCCAAGGGAATTTGTGAACTCCTCTTACTATGGAAATTGTTAACTGAAACATGGGTTTAAACCTGGCTCAATTATGAACTGGCATTGTGATAGCAAGGTTGTTATCTATATTGCTTATAATCCAATTCAATATGATCGTACGAATCATGCTGAATTGAATCGACATTGCATTAAAGAGAAATTAGACAGTAAGATATCATTTAACTTACGTTTATTTGTAAAGTTTGAGATCAACTACCAGTTATTTTGACGAAGACAATGTTGAGTAACATTACAACTCAATTGGCAAGTTGCGCATTGAGGATATGTATGCATGCAACCAGCTTGAGAGGCAATGTTGGCATGAATTGTGTAATTAAAGTCTTTGTTTCTTACTAAAACATATTTTCTATTGTAATTAGGTTAGACTTTAATACCTTTTCTTCTCGACAAGTCTTTACGCATGGTGGTCGATGGTTGAAGTTCTTTTGAATGATTTAAAGAAGAAATTTAACCATTCCCACCACATCATATGGTCTATTAAATATGGTCTAGAAAGATAGTCTCTATAACATCACTCTATATATTAGCCTCTAAAGAAATAAGAATACATGTTACAAAGTTCTTCAATTTTAACGGATTATCCATCAATTTATAGCATTTCGGAATGAGTGAACCTTTTGCATTAATGTCTGTTTCCTTGCCATGGTGGGCACTAAGGAACTGCTGTAAATCATGCACCAATATCTTTGATAATATTTAATTGGAACATATAAAATTATATCTGGCCTAACAGGAAATTACATATAAGAGGCAAATAATATCGAAAATTTTGAATTCCTCGATGAATTGATTCTTTATTTTCCATGAGAAGATGGATTAAATGAACGTAGTTGCCATGATGCGGCTAGCTCTTTGGGGCTTTACCACTTCATCAGAACATTCTGGCTGAATAGGTTGTTAAATAAAGATACCAAATGAGGCTTTTCCGTTTCTTTTAAAGCAAGATGCTGATTCAATAAGTTGTCTGACTAAGAAAAATTCAGTGTTTATGGGCAATGCAATAAAATGTGTAAAGTCAAACTTAATGAATTTACTTATGCGGAGTCTAGTTATTGAGTTTTATTTGATTAAAAAAATTATGTCTGATTTTATGCGAAGAAAATTAAGTTTCAAGAGCTAAAGTCATATATTCAGAAGAAAAAAAGAAACAAGGTTTCTAGAGACCAGAGTTGGCCAGAAGACTGATTCCTAGTTGAAAGATGTGTCGGGCTTTGTTGAAATATTCCGTTGCTCTCACAACCAATATTGAAAGAGAGTCCGGCAGTGTCCCAACCGTAATCACCAGGGAATTCTCCGGTGAGGTAGGATGGGGACTCACCAGAGAGAGGATTGACACGGTCTGGACCGTACCATGGGCTTCCGGCTGATACATTTTAAGACTTGGCTGCGGTTTTGCGCATGGTAATTCGGCCCTCACCTAGTAGGGCAGAAGTCGATTGGCTAAGCTTGACAGCTTGGCCAGCTAGGAAAGGCGAGGTGAGAGCCATTGCAGAAGAAGCCATTTGACAATGTAGGGTTTCTGAGCACAAGTTTGCTCCAAAAACAGAGAAAAAGAAAGGGGAGGAAAATCTCTGTTGGGTTCTTGAGCACAAAGTTATCTGTCTAAACCCCATCAACAGAACACAAGCTAAGCAAGCAGGAGTTTGTATTGATCCAGGTAGCTCATACGTAATTCCGGCCTCGTATGGTGTCTAGAATGGATAGGGTAATGTTCTGTTGAAGGTAAAAGACGGATTAATCATGAAAGAAAATTATCTCCTCTCTTCCAATCCCCCAAAACATGGTGGGATTATTAGGGAGAAGTTTCTGTGATTACTAATCCAGTGAGTCATCTCATTCAATCCAATCCTGAAAACCAAAACGAAGCCTCAAGGTCATCATATTAGCACAGTCAAAATCCAGATTCAGAATTCAATGTAGCTGTCAATTGTCAAGTACAATCTTGTTGAGAAAACCAAAAAGAAACAAAACGAAAATAAAAACTAGGTAATCTTAACTAGGATTTTCATCTATAATGTCCTGAGTAATCCACCTCGAACAGAGGAATGGGAATTCGAATTCTCTTAACTTGGATTATCATCTATAACGTCCAGAGCAATCCACCTCGAATCTAAGAGGAGTCGTGTATCCATTGTTTTGGAGTCAAAGATTTGAATACTCGGAGAAGCAGTTTCCTCTCTCTTCCGCCTAGCTTCTTTGCACCATAACCCCGGAAAGCACCAAGCTTAAGTGCTTTTTGGTTTTCTTCCACAGCTCTTCTTCTCACAGACACCAACAAATCTGTTCCTTGGGGACTAATGTTCTCCTCTTTCTCACTTTCGGGTTTCTCTGTGTCCGCTATTATTGAACTTGCATTGTCATCTGCCAATTTGTTGGACTGAGATTTTTTGTCTTCCTCTGGCTTAGCTCCTTTCCCACGGAGGCCTTCATAACCATCGGGGCTACTGCTTCCCCACCATTTATTGGATGCAGTTGATAAGCCATCAAATGGGAATCCGTATTTAAACTCATCATAGGTTGTATTTCCCTTTGTCAAGGTTGAGGTGAGCATATTCTGGGAATGTCCAGTCTGAACATTCTTGCTTCCTTTCTGTTGTGCAGGAGGAGAAACATTGCTGCCATGTGATTTTGCCATTTCGCTATTCGGGTGTTGAGAGTCACTGCATTCAGAAAATGGAAGGGAAAAAGATGAACGAGGATGAAGAAAGTAACGCTTTTTTTAGTAATAGGGAAAAGAAATCAAATCTCTTGTTGAATCAGACCGAGAAAGTCACTTGTGCTAAACTTTAACGCATTAAGCAATCCAAAAATCATACTATCAGGCAAAATTGTGATGTAAAACAGCTCAAGTTAGTTCATACCAGAAGTGGCATCCATAAAAAAGAAGTTACATACATACAGGAGTAACTCAAAACACCAAATGAAAGGAGAGATTTTCTGCAGAGCCCTCAAAGATAGTCAAAGAACTCGACAGGAAAATGACTAGGAGGAAAGCACAACAAGGGATCCATACTTAATGTATAACGAAAATGCCAACAAACCACCAGTAAGACTCTTCGTAAGACAAATTGAATTACTAATTCCACATCTAAAGCCGAAGCCTATATGAATATCTAATGCTTTATTAATGTTGTAAAGACTAGATTTTAAAGAATTATCCAACAATATCTCCAAACTCTTGGAATAAGTTCTTTGACCAAACGACAGAAATGGGAACAGGATGAGCAACCAAATACTCGATACCCCGGAGCACCATAGAATTTTCATAAGATCGGGACCTTTGCTTCCCAAATTCCCAATCTTTGGCATACAACACAGTTTGTCGAATCTTTGAAAACCCTATCAATCTCTGGCTGAGGAGATTTTAAAGTAATTTCACCACCTCAAAAATGAACAATTAAAGGGTACTATCTAATCGAAACCCAATCCTACAATTCGACGACGGAATTAGTAAATCGACATTTCTTGTTTATATCAAAACTTGAACACACACACCTGAGACCTGGAAATTATTTCAAAATTCTAACATCAATCATTTGAATACACTACATTTCTTACTTCCAGCTGCCAGAAAACCTAGCATAGACTCGATTTTGATACATTATTCGCCTAGATAATCAATAATCGACACGCCGGCGAAGCAGCAGGAAACAACATTTCGCTAACCAATTTTTCCCAGAATTTTATTTTCTACGTCCGTTTCCCGGCGACCAAACAGAAGGAAAGACATGAACCACAAATTTAATGGATAATTAAGTATACATGAGAGAGAGAGAGAGAGAGAGAGAGAGAGAGAGAGAGAGTACCGATAGCCGAGGCGGCGGCATGTGAGCGGAGCGGGGAAGAGAGAAGGAATTGGGGACTTGGCTGGTTCTCAAGTGCCAAAGCTGGGAATGCGTTTGGTAAATGCAAACTGAATTTTGAGTTTTCTTGGTATTTTATTCTGAGAAATGTCAAATAATACACTCCTCTGATCACATATATTTTTGACACAATCTTTATAATGTTGCCGATAGTTCATAAAAAGTTTCAGAAATATGTGATAGAGAATTTCACTTTTAAGATAATCTCCTTAACATTTTTTTTTTAAGTTTTATGAATTGTGTATTGGTTGCTAACTTGCTATGTTCGTAAGAGGGTTGGCAATTTAATTTCGAATATGGGATGTTACACTTTCGATGTGTACATAATTTAACACGATTAATATTGTTTAACTAATACTATTTATATATAAAGGTAGAAGAAAAAAAAAAGCGAAGCTTTCATAATCCTTTTCTCCCATTACGATTGAAAAAAAAAAAAAAATCCACCTAGTGTGGTTAGTTATGGTCATTATATTTTAATAAAAAATAATATCTAAAATAAGTACAATTAAACAATAAAAAAGAGACAATAAATGTATGACAAGAGATTAGTAATAATAAAATGACAGTATTGTTGTAGGTATAATTTACTGGACAATTATGGTGGCCTAGAGAGAGAGAGAGAGAGAGAGAGAGAGAGAGAGAGAGAGAGAGAGAGAGAGAGAGAGAGAGAGAGAGAGAGAGAGAGAGAGAGAGGTGCGGCACATAGAGAGGAGAAGAGAGAGATGTGTAATTGTGAGGTGTGATTTATTCACCCCATTGTACCTCTATTTATAGTAGTAGAAAGGGCAAACCCTTTCCCATAAGGATTACAATACTTAATAAGTAATCTACTCCTAATAGGAATATAAGATACATTCCTAATCTACTAGGATTTACACAATCACATTCCTATTCTAAATAGGACTGCAACACTCCCCCTTGAGTGTGTAAATACTCAAGTAAATGGCGCATCAGGTCTTCAGTGATGAAGCAGGTACAGTTGATGAAGTCGTCGACACAATGGGCGAATGCGAGTCTCAAATCTAGGGCTGTTTCGGTATGGGATACCGAACCAAAAACAGCATATCAAGTCCCAAACCGTTTATTTTCGGGACGAAAATTTGAGGACCGATCCCAAACCAAAATTTAGGTATTCCCAAAGTTCGGGATTCCCGAAAATATTTCGGTATTTCGGGATTTTCCAAAACCAAACCGAACCTGCATCAAAATTTAAAACCCCAATTTAAAATCAAAGATTCATGGACTTCCCACTCCCCTGCCAGCCCACACAGCCACACCTTGTCCCAGATTTGTTGACCTCACCACCCCCATCTTCATCCCTCTCATTCCTGGGTTTGTCTTTGCTGCCTTCGGGAGTCGAAGAGCCTTGTGACGTGCATCGAACATAATCAGGTACCCATCCTCGTCGATGTGTGAACTTTTTCATGTTTTGGCAAACGAAATCGCCATAGAAGGGCTACTCTGCTTTGCAGCGATGATGCCGCTTTGTAGAATTCTGATGCCATGACATCGATGTGTGGTTGTTTCCTAAATTTGTGAAGCTTCCTGGATCTGAAACATGAGAAAAAAGAAAAGAAAAGAGAAGCTACAGAGTAACACTCACATTTAAAAAATAAAAAAAAGATTGAGAAAAGATTTGGAGGCCTTGGGCTTGCTTCCTTCTGTGCATTTGAGGGAGCTGGTGGAGGGAGACGAGATAGAGAATGGCTGTCAGTGGGAGTGGGAAGATGGCAGACAATGATGCTATCAAGAAATAAAAAAGAAAAGGAAATGAATGATAAGTGAAGATGGCAGACAAAGAAGAATAAAAAATGAAAAAGGTGAAGAAGAAAGATAGCTATTGACTAGAGGAATGGACCGAAAGCCAAAATCCCTCAAAAAAATCAAAAGGTTTCGGGAAATCGGGATTTCGGGAATACCGAAATAATGAGATTTGGAAAACCAATCCCATACCGAATGTTTCGGTATTTTTCGGGATGGGATTACCGAACTTCGGGATGATTTTGGTTTGGGATTTTTCGGTTTGGGTTCGGGACTTTTTCGGTTTGGTTTGGGATTTTCGGGATTTTTTTCCAGCCCTACTCAAATCAACGGAAGAATGCATAAAAAGTAAAACTCACAAAACCTCGCTATGGTAAAACCCAAGGTGGGAAAAACCCCATAGTCTAAGGAGAAAAGTGAGAAGTTGCATTAAGTCAAAACTATACGTCTTTTGGACGCAAGTAGAAAAGCTCTCAAGGGTATGATCAGCCCAGGATGGGTGCCTCGTTAAAACCTAGTTAGGTAGCAAAAACCCAGTGGGAAAAATGCTCCTAATCGTAGGGAAAAAGAGTACATTAAGATCAAGTGAGTATACTTCTGGATACTCCCCCTGAGTTTGACATAACTTCCAAATGAGAACTACAAGCATTGCATATAATAGTTAGGCATACCAATTCCTCGGACAAGCTTCTGGAAGGTTGACTTCGGCAGTGACGTCGTGTAGAGGTCGGCAAGGTTGTCTGGGATCGGCTTGCATGACTTCAATCTCCTGATGCTTTGCTGATGTAGATGTAGTCGCAATATGTCTTGGCGTTGACTTTGTTGATGTATCATGGCTTGGTCGGGTTGATACATGCGGCATAGTCTTCATGGATCGTTGTCGGGACTCAACGATGAATGAAAACACAGCAAGTACTACGAACATGCTCAACAAGAACTCCTAACCATGTCTCACTTGTGGCGTAGTGAAGTGAGGTGAGTCTTGGAACGATTCGAAGATTTCGCAACTAAGGTCATATCATGGACCTCCAAGATATTGCGATGTCCCTAACAGTAAAGACATAACCATTTGGGGATTTTGCCTTGTGCGGGTTTGATAAGTAACCAGCGTCAGCATAATAACAAGGCAAACATCATTTCAAGGATCAGGGGGGTCGGATCCCTAAGATGCGTTGGGATTTGCCCTCGTAATACTTTCAGGGTACGTCTTTAATACCAATTCAGTGGTTGCGTGTAGGTGCGGTGCTGCATCTTTACCAAGATCAACAGCGAAGGAGATGTCCTGTCTAAATACAATGAGCTAAGTACAACGAAGCGCAAAGTTGAACTTAGATATAGAATTTCGGATTCCATAACCTCTTCAAGGGTCTCATTTGCATATAACGTATGGACGATCAAAGGTATACTCAAAGGTAACACATTTGAAGTGTAGTTTGACTGGTAGACCAAGGTACCGTCAGAACAACGCTTTGAACTTCAGGTCAATGCATAAACGAGTTTTCCTAAGATCCTTCATCTCAAATTCCATCTTCGGGTGCGAGGCAGTTTTCTCAAGCTCTTCCAGAGTCTTAGTGAGATTCGTGTTAACGACATAAACTGTAACTCTAGTAATTTGGAATAAGACTTCATAGTTTAACACGCAAGGGCATAATTCATATCCCTGACTGATCAAACAATCACTTCGACGGGTATACCACATCCGTCAGATTTAAGTGAACGCCTCAAAACAAGTTAAGAGGGTGTTCCGTGGTTTTGGAACTTTTTGAACCAGTCCATGTAATTCTTCGGGAACTTACATGTAAATCTCCGTATCTATATCCCCATGGAGAAAACACTAACCACATTTCATAATGCTGCTATCAATCACAGGACGTTTGAGAGAAACCTTGCGCCGTAAGGCGTGCATCACGTCACACTATTTCATTCATCTCATAACGCTTCCTTTCCCACTTGTAACACAATAGGGTTACCTTGGGCAGTGTAGGAACGACAGGTCCAATACACACTTTGGTAAGGAATTTGACCTAGATTGTAATCTCAGTTGTCCAATCAGTTATACGTTGTCACTTAATCAACGGAACACGGTTCGATATCGTCGCTTTTCATTTATGTCGGTAGCTACCATATAAGTGAAAACAGCATCGATGATAATCTCATTTCAATTCCATTTTTCTCATCCAAACTAGTATACTGGACCAAGAACTTCATGTCTCGGGAGTAATCCGGATTAATCTCATGAGATGGAAATGATTTGAGACAGCGATCGAGTTTAGATTCATAGTTGTGTCGTGTCTTCCTCTTCTAGGGAAGTGAATCCTACGAACCAAATGATCTGTCATGCTCCAGGCCAAGACAGATTGATTGGCTATCCGCCGTTGTACCGGACCGTCCAACAGGGGCGGCACACCCTTCAGGGATGTTGACTTGACGTCCGTTAAGTACGTCTATCCTTGCAGGCATATTTGCAGCTGGTATATGATCTCGTCACTTTAGCTAGATCAGAGGAATGCGTCTGGAGCAACATTCTGAAATCTAGAATTCATCGTACTTGCTTATCACACTTGTGCGGTATGGGGATCGAGATGAGACATAGTGGGCAACGTCCACGCAACTTCGCGCCGTTCTACAGGAACGTTGACGTTCTTATCTCCCCCTAACGGCGGGAAGATTGTCTCATTAAAGTGACAACCCGTAAATAAGCGGTAAAGAGATCGCATGCAAGGGCTCGAAGAGAGCTAGTGTGAAAGAGAATCATGATCGACAAAAGATACACATCCTTCTTTGAGGACCCATGGTGGTACGTTGCGGCGGCGCAACTTGGCACATGGAATGCTCACCCAAATGCGTAAATACGAAAATCGTCAGGTTCGTACCCAGTAACCAACTGTAACGTCATATAGGTTGGGTGGCAATGGGCCTCAAGGCGGACCAACATAACTGCGTACAAGGATTGCATAGCCCTAGGCAGAAACCGAAAACTTGGTATGTTCACCAAAATTCGGGCGATCATTTAAATTGCACTTTATGATCACTAAGCGAGGCTATTTGGGGTGAACATGGGAACTCAATGTTCAATTAGAAACCCAAAACAACATGCAATACTTTATCGAAAACCGTCGATATAAACTCTCCGGCATTATCCAGTCTCTAGGACCTTAAGGGATAAGTAGGGTGGTGAACCCATAATCTGCCAAGAGGTTTAGCAGTAATGTGTGTGGACAAACATGTGACCAGTTTGTCGATTCATCAATCAAAACCATAAGTCTTTATATGGTCCGCATTTTGATTGGATTAGTCCACATATATTCCCTTGAATCCACTATGGAAAAGAGGTGATTTCGTATCTTTGCGAGGAATGATATAGAATATCAATTTCCTTAATGAGTAGGCTTGGCAAAGTGTGTTTGTAGGCACAAGATCCTTACTTCGGGTAAGGATATGTGTCGTACCATCATTGTTCGACCTAAGTGTCCCAAATGGTCGTGCCAAAGCAAGTAAACTGCTCAATCACCCAATTCTAAGCCGGCCACATGTGGCGTGTTCCTAGTTGGGAGACAACCCATTGGCCCCAAATTAAAGCTTCAGGCTCATTTTTGGAGGTGGTGCAAAGATATTTCACTCTATTTTCTTCAGTGGTTTCATTTATGATCATTGTCATCTCGAATATCCTTAAAAACTCAACGTCAGGGATAATTTAAGGTCCCTTAAATGGTGATGCAGTACCATTCATACAACGAGGAGCGTGCCAATGTTCTTAATCAGGTTGGATAGACCTGAAGTCGTTGTTAGAGATGTGATTTAGGTGTAAAGTTAGTGTGCGTAGTACACATTCGTACAGACAACTAACTTCCCCACATTCCTACCTAATCACGTGTTTAATTGAATCGGTCACATGTACTAAGAAACATGATTCAATTAACTGGTATTCGAGGACAATATCAATAAGATTATCCATAAGTAAAACAGACACCAAACTTGAATCCAAGAACATGGAAAAATGTTCACAAAGTAAATGGTTTACTAAGGGGATTCGGCCAATAAGGCCATCCATGTCAAAATTATGCTCTTCCAACGGTGTTTAGTGGAGCAAAATTAATCTCACATATTGACTACGAGAATGGTACGCCTTAACAACATTGGTAGGGGTACGAACAGGTGCATAACCAATGATCTATTCCATCGAGACGAAAGTAGATTCTGCAGGGTTAAGGTTCGGGAATACTATCCCTTATTCTTGAAGTTTTAGGTCTTAAGTGCCAAGGATCACGCTTCGGGCATGATGCCACACCTTGGCAGGCCCTGATTCTACCATATGTTGTAAAAACAAACTCAAAATTGGATTGTGTGAAGGTATGCCATTCGGTGTATCTCTGCCGAAGCAGTGCATCACCATTTGGTAGTCTTTGACCTAACTGGGTCGAGCCATTTGGTAGACTCCAGCCGAACTGAGTCTATACCATTCAGTAGACTCCAGCCGAACTGGGTCTATACCTTTCTCTCACGTTTGTGGTAGTAATCAGATCTGAGAATTTGGTAGACTTCCACTTTCTACACTGCTGCTTCAAGAGCAAGTTAGAAATAAGGAATGACGAGAAAAGTATTCTCTAGTCAAAATTCAATCGGATTTATAAACTTCAGAATTGTACTCATTCATGGACGTAATCATGGTATGCTTCGGGCAATATCTTTCATGATTAAACAGTCCGTAGAAGCGAGCCAAAGAGCCATGGAATCCTCCGTCGGAGGTATTTCCATTTGTAATGCTTCGGGCATAAGTCTTCGAATGAAGATCATGGCGGAGGCTTATTCAGCTCTTCCATGCCATTGTTGGCTTCAATGGTTGCTCAACTTCTTGATAGTCAAGTGGAGATTCACGTCTTGTACCCCACATAAAGTGGTTTCTATTAGAAACGTCCAAATCAGGAAAATCAAACTTGTGACGGTTCGACAATCCACTGAATTTGGAGGGAACAAGATTGTGATTGGTGCTATGGGAAGGAATCATCCATAAGCATCAAAGTTAGAACATTCGAGTTCTAAGACATGGTTTCATGAAAAACGTTGGGTTTTCATGGGTGTATTGTTTTATGAAAACTTCGGGTTTCAAAGGCACTAAATTCGAAACTACAGGTTCGATTTAGTTTATGAACGTTTAGTTCATAAAAGAGAGGTTCCTGCAAGAACACAGAATGCAATATACAACTAAGTGTAGTGGATTTTGAGGTTCTTCGGGAACTCAAGTGTGAGTGCTTCGGGACTATGAAAGTGAGTCAACGGTTCAAAGAAGAGAAATAAATTATTGAATCGTTAATGTCCAAAAGTGATCTTCAGGTCAATAATTTTGGATTCATTATCAGATTAATGGACTGCTGGTCACTTTTAATTAATTCAATAGATCGGGCCATACAGGGCGATTGTAGAAGCAAAATAATATTAACATACGGGTGAAATTATTTTATAATGCTAAAATAATAGCATGTGGATTTGAAAAATATGCCCCAAAATAATTTTGGGCATGGGTGCCGTGCAAAAGAAAAAAACAAGCCAAAAATTGGCTTTGGGCCGAGAACAAAAGGCAGCCCAGCAAAGGATTGCTGGCTGCTGTCCAACTTTGCATAGCCCAGCAGCTACAAACTGCGGGTTGGGCCGTGTGAGGCTGCTGCAGGCAGCCCAATCACTTGCAAAGGCAAGCTTTAAGGCTTGCTGCAATTACGGGCCGAGAGAAAAAAAAATTGGGAGCCCAGCCTGCTGGTTGATGGAATACAGGCCAAGACCTGCTGGTCTATCAGATGTAGAAGCCCAACGTGTGGGTTGAGGGCTGCAAGCCTAGCGCACAGGAGATCTGCCCAGGCCCAGCGCACAGGGCTGCTGTGGTCCAGATGAAACATGCCGAAGCTGCTGGCTTGGCTTGGTAGAGGTGCGGCTTCAGGCCGTGTCCCACAAAACATCCCCTTTTTTTTCTTTCAAATCCCTTAGGGTTTAGGAAACCCTAATTTGCTTCTAATTTATTTTCGATTCTTTGACTCACAAATTCCACATAGCGATTTATAATTGCGTAATGCATGAAACAAATATATATATTGACAAATATATGAATATATACAATATATATATCGGAAGGAAAATATAAACATAGGGGGTTCATGCATCATGGGGAATGTTTTCATGCTTCAAGGTCGTTTCAAATATCTTACTTTATTTTAAGCGTACCTGATTGGCAGAAAACAAATAAAAGCCTTTGAATTTGTAGAAGATCCTTCTCAGAAAGCCAAAATTGCGTCTCCAATGCGGTGTATCATGTTCAACAAGGAAAAATTAAATTGAATCAATAGCATGTAGATCAATTCAAAATAATAATAAATTAATCTAAAAAAGAATAATTAAAACGTAATACTCCCCTAATTGAAGAATAAACTCTCTTGTTAGCGTAGCGTCAAGAGCGTGCTGATAACGTGTTGTAGGTATAATTTACTGGACAATTATGGTGGCCTAGAGAGAGAGAGAGGTGCGGCACATAGAGAGGAGAAGAGAGAGATGTGTAATTGTGAGATGTGATTTATTCACCCCATTGTGCCTCTATTTATAGTAGTAGAAAGGGCAAACCCTTTCCCATAAGGATTACAATACTTAATAAGTAATCTACTCCTAATAGGAATATAAGATACATTCCTAATCTACTAGGATTTACATAATCACATTCCTATTCTAAATAGGACTGCAACAAGTATTTAATTGTATGAGTTATTGTATTAATATATTAATCAACTCATGAGTTGACATAATATATTAATCAAGACTAATTATATTAACACTCTACAAATTGTTGAATAAACCCCACATACTTAATACTCCCACATTTGCTTTTTCACTTAAAAATTATCTTAATACACCCCACATACTTTTCCATAATACCCCCACACCCCACATTCTCAATATACATCTTATATTTTGTATATACACCCCATAATTTTCAAATCTTAGAACACTTATTTTTAATTTTCAGGGATTGAATCTAACCATTTGAACGTTTAGTTTATCGAAAGATTTCAAATCAAAACTGAATCGGTCTTAGATTTATTTCACAAGTCTTTAGACTTAGTCTTGAACAAAATAAATAAAGACCCTCTCTCTACTAATGATTCAGGTGTAGAAGTTAATTAATAAATCAAAACTGAATCAGTCTCAGATTTCTTTAAATAATGCAGCTAACGCAAAATTAAATAATTATCGATGTTATTGATTTCATGTTCCATTTGTCAAAAATAATTTTTCTCAATCAACATGTTTGTAGTTTCATTGGTTAGAATTTTGTTCAACAGCGGCGGATGGGAGGGTTTTGATAGTTGAGAAGATAAATAATATGCTAAAAGTGATTTGGGGTGTATTTATAAATTTTTATTTTTTTTAAAACCTAATAAGGTCAAAATTGTCATTGCATAGTAGAGTAAATAAGTCATTTAATGTTAAATTTTAATATGGGTGCATTCAACATTTTGTGGAGTGTTAACCTAAAAAGCCTTAATCAACTCGTGAGCTGACACGATTATATGAAAATAAATAGGTAAACTTGAACCCGCACAATTTCGACCCAGATAACAGCCAACTCATCTGGTTTGGCGAAGAGTGTTAAGCTCAATTACCCATCTGCAGGTAAATGATTATGAGCTATTGATGTACTCAAAGCTCACGATGCATGTAAATTGGACTTTCCATGCACCACCAGCTCATACGACTGGGCTTAGCATTTCTCATTTGTGGAATTATTGTTCACGTATGGAACAAATTCAGAACACTAGTGTCTAATTTAAAGTACTTCATTCGTTTCTTTGTATGTAAGTTCAAACTGAATGAGAAATTTGGAGAGAACAAAGGTGGGTGCTTTATAAATTATAGGGTTTTTATTACAAATATTCCTTGAAATTGATTCTCACCATCAAGATAGTCCTTAAAATTGAAAATCAATCGATGTAGTCTCCAAAAATAGGTGTCGCAAATCAATGTGATCATTTTATCACAATTCTATTAAAAATTCTATTTAAGTGTTGATGTGGCACATAAATGAGTGCCATAAGTCAATTTTTTTAATCACAAATAGCCCTTAAAATTGACATGCGACATAAAAAATGGTTCCTGAAATTGACTCGAGACATAAAATGGTCACTAAAATTGAAATCGACCAATGTAGTCCCGTAAGTAAGTTTATCAAATCAATGTAGTTATTCCGTTACAATTCTGTTAAAAATTCTAATATGTCACACAAGTCTAATTAAATTTTTAAAAAAATTACAAATAGGTTTAATAATTAATAAAAAGGTTGTCAACCCAAAAACATAGTCCCGCAATCACCTTTGATCCCAGTCCACATTCCTTGACCGCCATCTATGGTAGCCTTCGATGTCTATTCTCCAGGAAAAAAAAATCTCAATACACCCATCTTTACACACTTCGACACTTTTCACCGAATTGGACTTGGATCGAGATCACCTTTGGTGATGGCTTGGGATTGGCAACGACTTTTGTGACATCACTGTTAACATTTATGCGATCAACATTCTTACAACCTTAATCTTGGAGAGCTTGTTGAGCGCTTCCTTGGTGGTCTGGTGACACGGAGAACGACGAGGTCGGCCTTGAGATAATAAAATTCTAATCGAAGCATGTCTATTGTTGGTTGAAAATGATTTCCGAACCTCCTCTTAGACCTTTGTTAACCCTTGTGTCTTTGAGAATTTATGGAAATGATCTCTCTTCGGAGTAGGCCCTACTATAAGAAGAAGAAAAAATCCATTTTGCAAAAAAAATATTTAGACAATTTTTTTAATTAATTATTAAACCCACATTAGCATATATATATATATATATATATATTTACAGAATTGGGGCAAAAAGACCGTATTGATTTGCAACACCTATTTTCAAGGACTACATTGATTAATTTTCAATTTCATAGTCTATCTTGATGGTGTAAGTCAATTTTAGAGATCATTTGTTATAAAAACCCGTAAATATTGTGAGACCCATTTATGTGCCACACATTTAACAAAATTTTTAGCATAATTGTGACGAACGGATCATATTGATTGATTTTCAATTTCAAAAGTCATCTTGATGATGAGGATCAATTTCAAGGACCATTTATGTATGATAAAAACACTAAATTATAATTAGACTAGTAGGTGATCTAAGTCATAGGCAAAGGATTTCAAATTCAAGAACTTAAAAACCTCGTTTGGTATACACGACTGAATTTGAATGAATAAGGCAGCATTATTTAGAAAGTTTACAATCCAATCCTAGACAAAAAACAAGGCCGTATATACTCCTCAGAGGATCTACCAATTCCAGTGAACATTCAAAATTTTCAATTAACATCATAAGGTAGCAGCTAATGATATTCTAATTGCGGGTATGAACTTGGGATGCTGAAGGCTTGTCCTCCGTCTTGTCTTTCCTGCCTGCAAGAATCATGGAAATCTGCAGGCCTCTGCTGAATGCTTGGTTGAAGAGCAAACGTGTTTGGAACTCTGATACAAACGGGAACCATGACAAAATCGCTATCGGCATGAAGATTACTAGCCCCATTACGTAATCGTATGCTCTTCCAAGCTCCATGATTGATTCCCAGAATCCTAGCCCTTTGAACATTGGCCTACATGCTTGCCCGATCTTGAAACAACGAAACAAACCATTGGTTTAGTGGATACAATCAATTACGAAAAGTTTAGGACATTTTTTCAAAGCATAAATTTGAGACTGGTATGTCGAAATAAACAAACTTTCGGACTCTTAAACTACAGAGAACATTTCACATACCAGAAGAAGGGCCCAGCCTGTGGGTAGGAAGGCAAGGATAGCGGCAAACAGATCTGAAATAGTAAGGCCACAAACAACAAATAGGACAGTCATGACTGACATGAAACCAAGAAACAAAAGCGCTTTCAGAATCCTGAACATGAGCTGAAAGTCGGTGCCAAATCTTCGTCTACCCATGGAAACCATCTGATGGAAAGGCGCAAAATAAGCAACATCAGATCAGATTAAGAGATATCTACACATTATCCTCCGAGAATAAAATAGCATGTTCATGACAAAACCAAGTCAAAACATTTAGCGTCAAACATGTTTATTACTTATTCGTGATTTATATTTGCATACCTTTAAAACGAGAAGAACAGTTACCATAACTATCCAAGAAAGTCCATAAACCTGCAAAGAAATTGAAAAAGTTGTAAAAAATAGGCCTTAAGCCTAAACAACTATTTATAGGCCAAACCGGAGAACAACTAGGCAAATATAATGGAACATTACCAGTAAACTCTTGCTGTGATGGGCTATATCAAGGTGGTAAACAATTCCATATTGGTAAATAAGGAACCGCAGCGCAAGTATTATCTCAAGAATTCTTCCCCTGATAACTGTGTATTTGAGGTGTTCCTGTTCTTCATTCCACCATGATTCCCAACTTTTATCAGGTGCTATCCCAATACCACCACGATTTCCCATCCACCTCTTCCAATCTGTCCAGTCATCTACAGTTTTCTGCCAGTCAAAGCTGGACGGATTGAATATGAAAGGAGCAAACAACCAGGAAGCAACCAGAAACCACATGGACAAAGTGATGAAAAAATAAAGATTTGAACTCCTATACGATTGCCCGTAGACTCCATATACAATCAGCAGAATAAGCAATTCCAACCCTTTCACAAAGTGACTGCGCGAGTAGAATCTGTAGTTCTCGGAAAACTTTGCATGGAAAACAACAAAACCACGGCCAGTTGCTCGGTATTTAGATCCTCCGTGTAAGATTGTCCTTCCATAGTAATGGGCTTTCGTTCCTAGTTGGAATGTGAAGAAAACAGAGGCCAACTGCAGCTGCATGATGATGAGATCACCCAAGGCACTGCGGAACCCTTTCTCTAGGCCAATTTCCATGATCATTGGAAGCACAAGCAACACGCCCAGTTGAAAGACAGACTGGGTAGCCAAAGCCTCTTCGAAGGCTTTGTTCTCATGTATGGCTGGATTCTCCAGGATTTCATTCTCTACTCCACTCATAACCATGTACATACGTCCATATAAAAACAGATATACAGTCAGCACAGTTACCTGAAACAATATAACCTCCGTGTCAAGCTGCAATACATACTTCAATTGTAAAATACTACACCCATTTACGCACATATACACAAAGCCAAAGACAACCAAAATGCATCCTCAAAACTTTAAAAATGCCCTTCCAATTGATACAATTCTCAGATTCAATAAATCTATTGTGAATACGGCTGGCTGCTTTATCATCTGTAACTACTGCACCTGTCAAGGACATTTTATTGGTAACATCTAATCATCTGGGAAGTCTTCTCTTAAAACACGAATCAAACACAGCCAACCTAGTCCTATAGAAAAAGGATGGTTTAGTGAATTGCAAAGACTGCATTGACATCCGACGTGTTGTCTAAGGAATCTACTCAGTATAACATACTAATGGAACAAAGTAAATCAATATACAAAGGAGATTAGCTTTTGCTAGCATACCATACTACTAAAATAGAATCCGACTGTTGTGAAGTAAAAGGAAAGCATTCTGTAGAAATCAAACCGACGCCCAAGCCGGTAAACATCACGGCTAAGTGTCTGTTCTCCATTTCCATTTGAAACCTTAGCCTCAAAAAGTGATATTTGGTTCATTCCCACATCACGCCCCTTGCCTACTTGGATATACTCGTGATGCGTTATAAATCCCCCACGCATAGTTGAATTGTACCCTGAAGACATCAAGACACTTAGTCAACAGATATAATACCAAGTTAGTGGATGATCTTGTTAAGAATGGAAAATTACCTGCAAATATATCCTCGCTTAAGTTTATTACTTTTGAAGCTTTGCTTATGCCACCCCTTGTTATGTGGAAGATTCTGTCAAATATATCGGGATGACCATAATGGAACCGTACCCTGTCAAGTTGGAATGACATTAGATAGGTACTGGAATGGTAATAGTATATAAATAACAAACAATTGAGGATTGGATTACAGTTGTGGTGGCTAGAGTTGATGGATATTAATCTTCTCACCACGCCCAAACCCAGGAATAAAGTGCAAAACAAAATTAGAATGCAGCTCAGTCAAATGTAAAATTTACGGCTTACCTCAGTGGATTTGCCAAAATTCTTTGGCCAATAGTTACAAAACTGGTCTCTTGATTCGACATGAACCAAGCAAGTGATGAAACACTGTACATAAAGAAGGAAAACGAAAAATGAGCGCATAACACTACTATTTCAACTAGTCAGCCATAAAGGTCCATAAATTAAGAACATATATTAAAAGGCTGACCTTCCGGTGAAAATATGCTCCCTTAGACCCAATATTGTGGGTTTTCGTTGCCCACGACGTTGCTTTAAGAATTCCTCCAACACATTTCTCATCTTGAAAGCTTCTTCGAAGTAATTATCCTGGAAAAAAAGAAAGAATAAAGCACAATATAACAACCCTTTTCCTCTTTCAGTAAATAATATTTACATAAAGACACATGGACAGCTACCTGATTCATGTCTATTGTCTGCAGGGCTTCCCCGCGAGTAAAGATGATGGCATGATTTTGATTTTCAGGTTTTCCTTCGCCAATCTCTGTAGGAGGACCTGGGAGCTTGATGCGGTATATTTCCTGGCAATGCAAGCAAAGGAAGTATTAGTTATCAACTGTTGGCTACATTCGATACGGCTCATATGAGTGCACTAATCTGAATACAGGCAGGAAGGGCCAGCTCCAAATTACTCCATTATATGTGTGGACTCCTCGACACTTTGATTATAGATGAAGCTTCTCTACAACGAAACCGGCATCAATCAAAAGTAATACTGCTTGATGCACGTTATACATCTATCTTGTATGAGAGTAAGTTTCTTTCTTTTCCTTTTTTAAGTCCGATACTCATACCCTCCATTACATTCTTCTATTTTACTTATTAAGAAAAATCCACAACCTCTCTTACGCTATTATTCTTGGTCTTGTCCTCATCTCCAAAATAAAAACCACAAATTTGAATTAGTAATTATTTTCAGTGCATAATATTAAAAAAAATACCAAGGTATTCATGCACATATTTATATGTTACAAAAAAGAAGATAATTCGATAACTATTTTCTATTCCAGGAATAATTACTCAACAAAGGCGAGCAATTCACTTTGAAATAAAGCTGAATAGCTAAATTTGAAAAACAAGTACTAATTTGCGGTTTATTCCTTCCAGTTTACGCACTTAGTGTATTTTTTTGATAAAGAGACAATTTTACTAGGAAAAAAGAAGCAAAACAAAGAGGGTGGTCTAGGAGATAAGCCCAAACACCACTACCACAACTACGACCACAAGAGCAAGCAAACAAAAACAAACAACAGCCTAAGACAAAAACACATCCAGACTAGCAAATTGCTGCCCTCCAATCTAAAAAAAGAAAAGAAAGGAAAGCGATATTCCAGTGATCTCATTAGAAACCGAAACCCATATGACTGATAGAAACTGAATTTTATCCCAAAGCTCCTATAGAACAAGTTTTTCAGCCACTTTATTTTTCTGTTCAAGGCACATGTTGTTCAGTGTATATAGAAGTAGAAATAGCAGTCTTCCCCATACCTCATCCCATTTGTCACCACCCTTGACTAGAACAGAATAGTAAGTTTTTTTGGGTTTTCCATTCACTTGCTCCTCCCTTGTATCTATGTAAGCAATACGCAGAGATCGATACCTACAAAAGCAGTTACAGATTTTACGATGCCATCAACAAATTAAATAGCAAAGGTATCTACGCATTGATCATCCTATGGAAATATTGACTCACGTTAGCATCAGCTTCAGGATATTATTGTAATAACTTTTTTCCCAAGCTACATTGGAGATTTTCTGAGTACCATAGACCTGACAAGAAACTACATAAGTAAACTTCAAATCCGCCAGAGCTTGTGCAGCCTGCTCGTCATTTTCGCTTAAGGCTGAGGTTTGGTAGCCTGCAAAACAACCATCTTCCACTTTACTAGCTTTTACAAAATTTTGGAACTAAAATCAGCTAATGTTGATCTTGAAACACATTATCTGCACAGAGACCACTAACCACTATCTCCTGCTGTTTCCAGTACACACTGAAGTTCTAGAGCCTTGCTGTAGTACATCATCCCTCTCACTAGCAGAAAAATACAGATAAAATGTATAAGTTCATATATTAAATGATAACTGTACAAGAGATCAATTCACTCATTAATCCAGACCTGTCCTAGAAAGTGTCTGTGCTCTGTAAGATGCCCACTGACGGATTAACTCTGACTTGTTGTTCTCAGAATAATTGTTCTTAGGATCATTTATCCGCTCCCTAAAATTTGTCCATTCATCTAGTTGGCAATCATAGTTGGTTGGCAAGGGTAAGTTCAAGCCAATTCCAAAAAATGAAAAGGTAATGCAGAAATGAGACTGACACGCACCAGGATATATTTTCTGCAGGTAGAACAAAATTGAGATTCCATCCTCATTTTCTTTTGTAAGTTCCTCATCAGAATAGAGGACATCTTCTTTGTAATAAGGAGTCAGAACACTGAACCATAAATCAGGAAGAAAATTGAACTTATTTTAGCAATTATCAGACAAATGTTGGAAGAAAAATCATATCGATCCTTCAACTTTAACAAAGTATCAGAAACATGTCAATAAGGAGGCCCTTTTTTTATTTCCTTATTCCATTTAGTGGCCTAATTTCACCATTGACAAACTACGAGTTTATAATGACTGACCTAAATGAGAGCATGTCGCGAACTTTGGGAGCACGTGGCATGTTCATGAATAAGGAGTTCGCAAAAAAGGTGATGCGCCTGCGAGCTTCCAAGTTTTGAGGCACATTGATGGCAGACTCTTTGACGGTCAAAAGCAAATGAAGTCTCACTACCTAATTCAATGTCGAAGACGGTGAGGCCAAACAATCTTAGCTATTCAGTTAATGACAATAACAAAAGAATGTCTCCCAAAGTTACCTTCTCTATCCAACCATTCTCCCTCCAAGATGTATTATGTCTAAGGTCAATCTTAAGCTTTTGAAACCTTTGCTCCTTCTTGACGTTTTCACCATCAGTGGAATGTGCTTTCTCCAGTATTCTACAGAGAGAAGAAGAAAACCATCAACGCACAGGAGACGGAAAGGCCCTTTTTTTGGTTATGACAGTTTTTGTTCTGTCACCAGTATGCACTTATTTCTTAGAAGTTAGTACTCACGCAGGGCTGTTGATCATAACATCCTGTGTGATAATCTCCATGATATCTTGAAGAACATTGATTATCTGACGCATGGAATTATCGACGTTCTCTTCTTCGGCTTGCTGCCAACAGACCAATTTAAGTAATCAGAAAGGAAAAGTATAATGTTCACATTGTCTAGAAGTTCATTACTAAAAAAAATTTAGGAAGGCATCGAAGGAAGTATGTTTACCAAGAGCTTTAGAAATTTCTCCAACCTCTCGCTAAGAAATGGCAGCCCACTCATGCGGAAAGTAGTCAAAAATCTCCGCTGCTCTATACTACTGTCTACCTCATCCCATATGTGGTTTACAATCCTGTTATATAAGATGAAACATATTTTTATAATACGGAGGATAAAATTGTGCAAGCAGATTCTGGTTATCCGTGACATTCAAACTGGTATGCTTCTGACTTACGTCTTATCCTCTTCCTCTTCCAGAAGGCCAGATATAATATCCCTGAGTGTCTCATAGCATTCAATTACTGCTGAGTACATATAATCATCACTCTTGATCTTTCTAAATAAATCATCATCTGCCTTCCCTGTAAAATCTTTTGCCATGTCCAATGCTATTGGAATCTGCACATGTGAAAAAATAATACGAGTTACAGATTGGATTTGTACATAAAATTAACATATTAAGGCATGTAAAATATATACCTTACTAGCAAGCAAGAAAGGAGGCCACTGGACAACAGTCACATCTTTTGATGAATATGGAACAAGCAGCAGATCTTTATCTCTGGTTTATTTTGAACGGATATAATCAGAAACTCGCCAAAACTGCGTTGCAAGGTAAAATAGAGAGCAAGAAGAAGTTAACTTATTGCTGATAAGGTCTTCCAATCGCATTGAATTTATGAACTCATTCCAGACATGAGAGAAATCAGC
The DNA here is from genome assembly GCA_963580275.1 of Crataegus laevigata. Taxonomy (NCBI): domain Eukaryota; kingdom Viridiplantae; phylum Streptophyta; class Magnoliopsida; order Rosales; family Rosaceae; genus Crataegus; species Crataegus laevigata. The sequence goes on along the minus strand of OY756945.1, from coordinate 13,101,238 downwards.
AATGTTCTTTCGTTCGAGTGCCTCAGCATGCGACATTTCGGGTGCCTCAGCCTGCGACATTTTGGGTGCCTCATCCTGCCACATCAAATTGTTTACTTTTTAGCCAAAAATCTGAAAGATAAAAGGTTGCATCTCACGTTTGTTTCATTGACAAGAAGTACCAAACAAAGTACCCGCATCAGTGTTTGGTGTGTAAATCATTTATGTATGGCATGAAATATATTATGAGGGGCAAAATCAACTTAAATTCCATGTGCTATAGAGCAATATTAAAACAATGATTAATTTAGTATCACCAATTGTCTTTTCTCCTTTGCATCCTCATTGCCCGACGGCATAAGACGATTACTGAAAGCAGAAGGCACAGACTCAAATCTGGACCTCAACATCCCAAGGGTCCGTATCTGAGAGAGAACAAATTGTTATAAATGGATCATTGGGAAGAAAAACAAGAAGACTAGCTGAGAGCCTGAGAGATGTAGAGACGTTAAATGTAAAGAGACAGAACAAATTTGCCACCGACCTCACCCAAATGGCTGAATGCTCCATGAATCCCACCAAAGATAGTAGAAAATATTGCATACCATATTTGTGCATCCATAAAATAAACCTATATACCAATTATCATTCAAGTGTTAATTTACATAAGCATGTACAAGAAATGCAAACTTTATCATATGACAGTTTTCACTCAAGCAGAATTCTTCAGTGGCTCACTTACCAGGACAATTGGAGCCCATATTGCAATGACAACGCCAATATTATGAGTTACTACAGCAGTTCCAAATGCGAATTACTAGTAAGCACAGGCTATAGTTAAAAATGTTTTAAGTAAAAGCAGTACAACAAATTTTGAAATATTACCATGTGGAAAGAACTCATGCCATTGATAATTACTTATAGGCATCTCCATTATTATTTTGGTTGGAGCAACAAGTGGCAGTATCTGTTATCATAATACTCAAATACAAATTAGTAATAAAAAAAATACGAATTCAATGGATCCTCAAAGGAAAAACGTTCTATAGTAATTGAAACATGGTCCCGCAATTAAGTGATCACACCCCAAGAAAGTGAGTAGTTGTTCCCTAGTTCTAGGACCAAATTCAGTATTTGGGCATCAACTTGTCAACAGGAAGTTAATGAGGTTTGACATCTATTTACCATGTATACAGTTACAGTTACGATTCATACAAATCAGCACTTAATGTTTCACAATTTGACAGGGTAAAGTTTCCTAGTTTAAAAAGAAAATTATTGTTGTTCATCTCTAGGTGGAAAACATTAGGAGACAAAGGTAGCAGAAAATTAACAAGCAACATTAATATACAACAACTGACGTCCAAAAGTACAAGATCAGGCTAGTGGAGTTGAGAACTCTTGCTGGCTAAGACTAGAAATGATGTGATGTTCTTTACATATGTTGCTTCTGGTTTTCCAGAATTATCTTTTCTACAGGCCAATGAGAAAAAAGTCAGGTAACTTAACATTTCACCATACCTTTCTCAACGAATCTATTACTTTCTTCTAACTTCTTAGATGGTAGAATATGCGGTAATCTTCAATAATGACTTATAGGCTATAATTGATTTGGGGAAAGATTAATAAAATATGTAATCCTGGCCATAAATCTATACATGGTGTTATACGATTTGAGATTCCAGGGTTATCAGTCTTAAGTTGAGCCTGTGTGTGGTGGTCAAGGAATTCTGTTCCAAGATATTGGAACTTTACAGAATTAGCTCGGCGACTTATTTGTGGACTCAGGCTGCTACAACAACAACAATCCTGCTCAGACTGCTATGCATCTAAAATTTCATAGGTCTTCAGTTTTAATTTCATGAGCTGAGCTTATGCACACATAACACAACAGATTGTACTTGTGTGGGTGTGTTTAATTCATTCAAATACCCGAACCGTTCATGCTTATGCCAATATCTTGCTAGCATGTATGTGAACTTGAATAAGAAATGGAAAATTAATAAGGGTGTTGGATTAAGAAGAAGAATATTGAAGAAAAACGACCTCCACAAAATAGCTGAACGATAGCTTGCTGATTAGAAGCATGATCCAAAAAAGCGTATATCTGAATAGAAAGGTAATTCTGTTAAAATCAAAACAAAGGCACCAAATATCCACGGTAATGACTAATGAGTGGAAAGACAAGCAGCAAAACGGCCAACCCCCTCAGAGTTTTTCCCAAACACATTCAACACCCCACTCTCAAACAATGAAGAAAAATAATAGAAGTGAAGATACTCGTTACTTACTTCAGCAGTGAAAAGATGTCCTCATGAAGCCCTCTTCCTATATACAATTTTGGCTGTAGTATAGCCAGAAACACATCGAAAAAATCATTCAAATAGCCATAACTCAAACAAAAAGAACAGAGTGAAAAGAAATATTTACAACCACCAGGCAACAAGAAATTTGTTTAAGACATGCTTGCCTGAGCCCACCACATAAAAAGAGTGACAATCCTCCAATTTGAGCGCTCTACGTGCCTCCGTAAAGGTGGAAGAAAAAATAGCACGGCGGCCAAAATATTAGGAAGCAGATAGAGCGCAACAGCATAATTATAAAATGATTGATTCCGCCAATCCCTAGCCCAACTGCTGAAGAATTTCAAAAGCCCTGTAGGATTCTGCACAGAACTAGAATAACCAATAGGCAGAACCACAGCCCATACACCAGCTACAGCGAATTTCAAGAGGTATCGTAGTATTTGAGTGAATTTCAAGCTCTTCCAACAATGCCAACTAAGAATTATATCCAGAGTGGCTGAAGAACATAGATACACAAGATAAGGAAGTGTAGCAGAAAAGTCAGTGAATTGATGGCATGCCATTAGAAAAGAATATAATGGTGTATATTATATGGAACAATTGCCAAGAACACCGACCTTGTAATAAGTTGAGGAAAGCATAAGTGATGAAGATGCTTAAAACGCTTCTGAAGACATCCGCATCAAAGAAAGCAGTCAGAGAACCAGAAGGACTCCATGCAACAATAAGCATAGCCTGAAAATCAGAATATAGTGAGGCACATTCCTGTACAAGAATTATATAGAATTAAAGGAAAATAAATTCTCCAACCTCCCTTAACTTTCATCTTAAAAACACATCATTTATTATCTAGGAAACGTATCAACCTCACTTATGTTCAGGAGCAGCAACTTTGATTCAAATGGAAAAGCTCCCCCAAAGGTCTAGTCTCATGATAACAAAGAATCCCTCAACACATCCTTATCCAAGCAGGCAGGAATTTGAAAAAGAAAAATGCCACACATACTCTTAGCAGAAAAGATATTTCTGAATCGTGTAACTCCCCCACCGCCTACCCAGGCCGCCACAAAATAAAACAGGATATATAGCAAATACGAACTCTTACCTTTTCCATCGCTCTCAAATTCCATCACCACCACTTAAGCTTGCATTGATAGGAATTTTTTTTAAAAAAAATTTCTATTAAGTATATACTATAGTATTCCTATATTGTTGTTTAAAAGAGCTTGAATAAGGGAGGGTTTTGACTTTAAGTCCACTTCCTTAGATGACTTCAGATCCAAATTGCTTTGAATATTAAATAAAGCAAACTCTCATCAAACTGACATATTATGTAAGTTAGTTCGTGAATTCACTGGCCTGATTTGAATTGAAGTGGGTATGGAAATGACATCATCATAGTATTATAACAGCATAAGCAGCTGATATTGGTTACTGCAGAAGCAAAGTAAGTGTATGCTTGTTTTTCCAATATTATTGATATGGATTGAAGAGAGCAGAAAAGGGAGTACGTTATTTGTAAGGTCATACTGAAAATCAAAAAGCAAACCAAAAAGTTGATCCTTACCATTGTTGAAAGACACTTACAACGTGGAGTTTAGTGTAAATTCATGATTGTGTATTTGAGAACTCTAAGGGAGGTTGTAATCACTACTCAAACTATAAACATACAATTATAAATCAAGACTACCTGGAAAGCCAATATCAAGAATATCCACATTCGATCAAAACTTCTGTAGAGGTGCCAAAATGTTCGGACTTCTACAAAATTTGTTTTAGGTTTCCTCCTCCCACCAGCAGCTTGATTTGGCCTCTATCAAACATATATGCAGATGAACACAAATTTATTAAGAAAAAGGGAAAAAAAATCCTATGCATATGCAGACACAAATTATGTTTATGTACGTGAACATTGTGCATTAAGGACATGTTTCCATGCACATGTAGCATGCAGAAAAGTCCAACTCATAAGAAAAGAGGAATTTTAGTAAACTGTGTGTAGCAATAAAAGTAGTGTTTCTTCTGAACAAAACACTGGAATGAGATATTAAATCAAATGTTTCCGAATATGTCTAAGTTGTTAGTTGACCATCCCCCACTCAAAGTTAAAAACAGAAAACACCAACAAAGATAAGTACCTCATCTTGCCTAAAAAAATCTGATTTAGGGTCCATTGGCCACCCTAGCTTAAAACATCTGTCGGACCTAGAAGGAACAAACAGGCCTTTCAGCTATTTCATATCTGAATGGACGGAAAGCAAAATTTACCATCAAAGATACTGACCAGAAGTATTCATTTAGATCATCATAATTTCTCCATCTTGAATGACTTGCCGTGCCATTTTTGTTTCTCTTTGCTTCCTTTGCAACCAAAAAAAAAAAATTCAAGTTTTGAATTACAAAATTGTAATGAAAATACTTCTTGTAGAGAAATACAGGGAGTAGAATACAATCTTTACCGTGTACAAGACTTGGTAGATAGGAGTTACAACATCCCTCAAAAAAGACTCTTCATCCCGTGCTGCTGCTTGGTATGTTTCTCCAGTAGCCGGATGAACATTGCTAAATAAAATTCCATACATCTCATTGGCCATCTTAACAATGAAGGAAGAAAAGTTGTTGTCAAACCTTGTAAGTTTCAGGACATATAAAAGCGAAGACTTATGAAAAAGTCATGTATTAAGAACCAGAATGATTCTCTACAATTTTACAATATGATATTTATGTCGTAGACAAGAAGTCTGTAGAATCAATTGCCAAATAACTATTTCTTTCACAACAGAACAAACAGAAAAATAAATACAGAGTGAAAAAATTGAATGAGAACGTAACTACTTTCATAGATAAATTATTTTTTGGAGTACTTAAATTCAAAGAATAGTTATTAAATTGACACAAATGAGGAAATGAAATTTAATGAGAAATTAGTAAATTAAACAGAATTTTAACGTATAATAATATATTTTATAATATATCTTACACAGTATGAATTTACACATAAATCTATCTTATAATATAAATTTGTGTGGTTATTGAGTGAGCAGTTTTCAGGTTTTCATGACTCATGACGAGTATTGATGAGAAGAAACGATCAGATTTTATTAAAACAATAACAAGAATTACAAAAAAGTGGATAAGAATCCACCATCTACCAAAACTAGCTAAGATCTCTCAAGTGGGGCTATTTACATGTAACTAAAGCTGAACCAAATTCATTTTACGACTGCTAACACATCCCTCACTATATGAGAATGAGAATAATCTCTGAACTCATTCTCCAAAAAAAAAAAAAGTACAAGTATTGGATGGAAGAACAAGTTTAAATAGTGACTGCTGTAGCACTCCTAGAAAGTTAATGTGCCCGCAATTTAGCTGGAACCACTTACACTGCTGCTGTGATTTTTATGTTTTACTTTAGTATGTACTTTTGGACTTTCATTTTGTTCTTCTACTGTTTTAATAAATGCTGAGGAATTGGTTTTAAAATCAAGTTTGCCATCAGGAGGCTAGCTATAATAAGAAACGAAGAAAATAATGGGACATGGTATAAAAAATAAAATAAAAAAAGACAAACGTTATGACATGAAACTCTAGACAATTCATCTAGATTAGCTAATATGAAAAGAAAACATACATACCTGGTGGAAAATATAGCATAAGCATTCAGGCATGAATCGAATATTTGAAGCTTCACCCCATATGAGAAGATAGAGCGCAATGTAAATAAGTTCCAATTGTTGTCTATCGGAACCTCGAGGGAACCTTAAAAGTTGGGGAGAGGAGGAAGGGCAGAGATACCAAATGAAAATTAGTAGTGCTGAAATGGTGACAACTCTATATGACTTCAAAATTTGAATTCAGGCATCAAGTTATAACGTGGATGGTATTTAGATTGCTCACCTAAGATTTGATTTACAATGCAAATAGTTAAACCAGGAACGATAATTTTTAAAAACTTTCTCCATCAAATGTTGTACAGTCGAACTATTCAACTGCGCAATAAACTTCTGTTAATCTTTAATCATCGCGTAAAAATTAAAATACAGTCAAGAAAAATGGGAGCATGGATAACTCAAAGCAAAGAACAAACACAAAGCATCTCAAAGGAAAAGAGATGTACCTCAGTGTAATTTTCAAGATTTCTCTTTCTTACGTCCATGTTGGCAAGTAGCAAGAGTAAGTGTTCCCTCTGATTTGCCACATTTCCTTTCTTCAAACCACAAAAAAGAAATTTCCATTAAGAAACTTGAACATGCCTCGGTGAGAGTCTATACAATCGGATAGGTTTAGGGTTAGCATCAATGTTTTAAAAGGCGAAGGCGAGGCTAGGGCGTTTCATGGATAACCTCATGGTACCTAAGATTATTATACTACTTGATATACATATAAAGTTTAATACTTTCATGGATAGCCTTGCAAAGGCAATAGCCTCGAGGCACGAGGCAATAGCCTCACGGTACCTTAGATTATTATACTACTTAATACATATACATATAAAATTTTATCCTTTGTAAAACAATCAAGCAAGCGTGCCAAGCAATCAAATTTGACTATTTTTATTATTTCTCAAGTTCACATCATAAAGTCATAATAAATGAATAGAATAAAATTAGCATGAGTTTTATAAAAACCCTGCCCATAATGACGTCATTTTGGATTTGGGCTTTTTTTATATTTTAAATAAAGAAGTTCAAACGCCCAGGCAATAGCCTAGGCCTTTAGGCTAGTCTTTAGCCCACCCCCGCTGGGCATAGACGTTTTCTTCACAGCCCCGCCCCAAAAACCGCCTAGGTGAGTCTTAAAACTAGGTTTTTAAAACACTAACTTAGCATACACAAATAATTTCGGACCTATGGCACATATAAGAACCAAAATACCATGAAAGAAATGGGTATGTAGGGCAGAAGTTACCTGAAACCCGAAGATGGAGGAAAGCCAATCAAGTATGTCATTGACAGGTTTAATCCTCTCTGCAGGCATTGTTGAATTGTCTTCAGGGTTCGTGGGTTGTACATGAAATCTTGGCATTGGAAGATCACTAACATTTTGTACAGCACGAAGCGCTGCTTTGATCTAATATTTTCAGGTGAAAATAAGACAATAAAGCAGTAAGCAAGAGAGAAAAATAAGATTTCATGAAACTAAATCGGAAAGGAATGGAAATCACATATACTGTGCATGTACAACCTCGGGAAGTTCCATAATTGCTGGTTTAACACCAACAGTATATAACGGAAGAATGTTATAGTTGACATACTGCTCCCTTTTCTTCTTGACATCTTCAGCCATCTTCTTTGTCTGTAACGACAAAATTATTTTCAGTACCTTCTGTGTCAAACTGTCTGTTAAGGACTTGAGCATCCCCCAATCATAAAAATCAAACCTGTTTATCTATTTGGGATGGAGGTACCACTGTCTCAAGCACATCATACAGTACTGTTGCAATCTGACAATTCTTAGCCATCTCTTCCCTTCAAGAGTTAGCATCCAAATATAGAAGAAACAACAATTAATTAAATTAGCAAAGAAAGCCAGCATATCAAAAATTCAAAGTCAAGCCTTACGGTTTCTTTGTGTACTCTCCATCTTTGATATTTTTCTCATAGAATTGGTGGTAATACTTCAGAATTTCTTGTGTATCAGATCTAGCAAGCTGATGTTTTGTCTCTGCTTCTTCCTGCAACGAACAGAAATATAAATATTAGTCATGGCATTGAATTAGGATTAGCCTTAAAGATTATTTTCAAATGGAGCCTGGTATGAATTGTTGCCTTATTTCCTAACAGCTTAAAGTTTTGGGGGTCCAATTGTTGTCTACACTACACAATGGAATCAGAGCTCCAAGTGCAGTAGGTCTTGAGTTTGAAACTTCTAATCATGGATGACAAAGGATAGAGGAGGAGAAGAAGAAATAAAATAAATATTGCCACATTAACATACAGATGAAATCACTGGTGAACTATACACACACCAACGAGAAATATAAATGAAGTGCTAAGATCAGGCCAATCTTCAGGAAAAAAGAAATAAAATACAGGACACCATTAACAATTTAATGGTCTACCTGTTCAAGTCTGTGCAAAAGAAGCGTCTTAAACTGTCGAACACCACGTCCACTTGATGTTGGATCCATCATGTGTGCCTTCTCAAATCCATGGAAGCGGCCTGAAAGCACAAAAAATATCAACCTAACGGACTAATATATTCCGCCACTACAAACAACAACGAAGCTCACTTACCAAGCTAAGCAGGAACACTTAGCACAGAGAATATTAAGATTCAATCCGCATTGGAAATAGAGATTAAAAAACTTATTAATGGGAAACAGAAGTCTTATTAAGATTTTCTGCCATATTTTCTCTCTTTGTTGTTATCATGTATGCTAATGTACCATAGTCTAGAAACAGTATAACAATACTCCGTTGCAGACAATAAAACTCTTCATTGATGCTGATTTGAAACAAAAACAGCAGCTCGAGTGAGAAAAACATTCATTGAAGGACAAAGAAAGAGTAGAAAAACAGAGAAGTGCCAACACGAGGCATGTAATATTTCCACGCTAATAAGTTCAAGCTATATGGAATGTAGTTCCACTTTATCACCAGAATATATGGAATGTTATCAATTTAACATTCTCTTCCAAACTATGCACACAAATGAATTCATGCAAGAAAAAATTCAAACTTTTGTTTCTCACTTGGTTCAAAACAGTACGAATTGCAAACTAGCATCACAAACAGTGAGGGCAACAATAACATACAGAGATAAGCAACCCTCGGGTTGTCCTTCTCAATCTCATTGGCGACTCGAAAAATCGGAGCAATTGAGGGAAGTCCCGGGGGCACATTAATGTCCGACGCCTCGTCCTCCGTCGGCATGTCCAAAACCCTAGTGGACATTCTCGTCATTCCCCTCGATAACGACCGCTGCGGCTGCCCCGGATAGTCGGTCTTCGTCCCGCTGGGGCTCGCCATTTCCGAAAAGCACCGCCAATCCTCAGCCTCCTCTCGGTTTCAGCTCTCACTGATTTCAATGTGGATTGTGAATTACGGAAATATGTCATCTTTCAAAGTATTTAGAGAGAGAGAAAGAGAGATACTTTAGGAGGGGGGTGGGGTAAAGGAAAGCAAAGTGGGGTTTTGCTCTCTAAGCAAGAAAGGAATTGGTGATGGAAGGGTTGGGTTTTGTTTGTTTTCAGAAGCTTTTTGAAGTGCTTTTGCTTTTGGAATTGGAGACTTATGATAATCAAATCTGTAATCAGCTCAGCAGCGCGGAAGTGCTTTTCCTTTTTCTAGGTGTTTCTGCTTTTGGAAGAGGCTGCTTTTTTTAAATCAGCTGAGTTTGCTTAGTACTGGAAGCTAACAGGGCGGGAACTGTGACTCCGTAAAGCCAGGAGGGTAGCACGTATGATTCGAACCTATTTACTTACTTTGAAAGTTTTAAAAGAAGTTGGGAGTTAGTCGTGCCCTAAATTGGAGCCTAACACCTAAACGGATTAAACGAACACACATTATTATATTGAGACACATAAGTTATAAAATAAAATGACATGTAAATTATAAGGTATTAGAATATATTGAAAACATAGAGAATTAACATATGATGAGTGTTAATCCGAGTACTCAACAAGTTTTTTACATTTTATTGAAAAATTAAAATACAAAATGAAAGTAATCGATTTTCTGTCTAAGTCAGAGTCACGACTTAGGTAGGTACCTATGCAAGTTTAGGCGGACACCTAAGCGGGTCTAGGCGCACTTTCTTAATTTTCAAATGCCTAGGGACTAACAAGAGGCGGTGGCCAGCTACCTAGCGATGATTTTTAGAACAGTGAAAATAGGTGAATAATAAATACAAACAATATAAAAATGATAGTTGTTGTTCGTTATTGTGTTTGTAGACGTATAGTATGTCGAGATTATGATTCATACTTTGCATGCTGTTTTTATTAGGTAAATATTTCTCAAGAAAATAACTTGGAGAAACTGTCTAGCCAGTATACTGGTCTAACACTGAATATAGACAAGCATATCAATGCATTATAGATTGTCGACATCGTTCATTTTATAATATTATTGATACTTTAAATACATAGTATGTTTGTTAGTTGAAGTCCATGTGCCAAACAACTAATGATGGTTATGTTAAAAATCCAATGCATTTTTTTTGGAAACAAATTTCAATATTTTACCTGTAACATTATATTATTATTACGTTGCATGAATAGCTTTGTGTAAATTTACTAATCACAATACCAACATAAAATTTTGATTTTGTTAATGGATTGTTATTTGATGCAATAAATTTTGATATGATTTTGGTTGTTAACAAACAACTTAAGATAAAAAGGTTGTTTTGGTTGATTAAATGTTTGTTGATGCTTCTACTTCTCTGCTTTAAGCAAAACTAGGAATATGTCCTGAACTTTGAATAGATACATAGGATGGGATGAGCTTGTACCATTGAAGTGTCCTCCACAAGAATTGAACAAATTCTGGCGTTTTAGTTAGGTGTCCCACCAAAAGGTCATTCAAACTAAAGGAACATTGATTCATAAAAGTCGTTACCTACGTGGCTATAAAGTAATAAGATCAAGTTCGCCCGTTTCAGAAGGGCAAGGGCAAGGCATTTGAATTGCCCTTGTTGTTCATCTTGAACAGTGGTTGTCTTTGAGCAACTCTGCTTGTTTGGAAATTGGAAGGGCAAGGGTGAGGTGAGGACAAGTCCGATTATTATTCACAAAAATATTTATTTATTTATAAAATAAATGTGAACTTTGTAAGTATGCTTCTTGAAGTAACAAGCACCTAAGCAAAGCAACGTCTTCCCCAATCTCCCATATGCGTTCTCACTCATTTTTTGTGAAACTAAAGATGGTTGGGTATTGGGTTTTTTTACGTTGGATTAATCTTTATTGTTGATTTCCAAATCAGTGCGCCAGATTCTACCTTGTCGCACATTAAAAGTTTTTCAAATTTTTTTTACCGTTGAAAGTCCAATAGTTGTGGGGCGCAAAAAATAGTCGTTTGGCTCTAGGTTCAGCACGTAGGCGGCCCCACTATCGCAAGGCTGATGACGTCGCCACTTCCAGCTGGCTCAATTTGTTTTAGAATCAGTTTTAACTAGAGAATTATGCGCTCATCAACGAAAGGAGTTACCTTTTCTCAAACAACCGATGAATCACAATGCCGATGCACCCGGGAGAGAGCCATTAAAATTCATTGCAACGAACTCTGCATTCTTATGTTTTTTCTTCTGGTTTCTGTACCAAGTTACTACCAAGAATCCACTCTTTTCGCTGTAACATCGTCACGAACATCCGGTTGGGGGGCATCTACATCTACATGTAAATGGGGTGTTTACAAAAGGAATCACAGGAGGATTATTTAACATGACGGAAGCATCCGTTGGCAAAAGTGCATCCTCTGGTAGCAGTCCTGCAGTTTAACTCTCTGCATTAACCAAATGCTAAAGAGCAGTGGCAGCAGCCGCAGCCATCCATGATCTGTAGTATAAATGCTTGTACCGGTCATCCTCCTGCTTGTCTGTGTTTCACTGCAATCTGTAGGTCTCGAATCATTTGCATGTGTGCGAGTCTGCATTTCCAGCATGTTGTTGTCAGAGACCAAAGGAAGTTCCGAATCCACAAGTTTTTCTTATATGGGACTTGCTCGTGATGCCTGCAATGCAAACGGGGAGAGCCATTTAACATCTTCCTCTTTAAACGATATAATTTTACACAAAAAGGAAAAATATGAACGCAATCAGAGTTTGATGGAACAAAGGTCAAAGTAGGAAAAGAAGACCTATAAATAATAACATTACAGAAGAATAGCAGAGTAGCAAAAAGACCTTATTATTTGAACTTGTTACTGTAGCCCATTGATGAGGACGCTGTGCACCCACTGCACCATAGCTGACAAACGTAATTGTTCTTGACTGCTCCCTTTGGCGATTAGTTATCGGGGGTGGCAATTCTCTCACAATCCACAATACAAAAGCCGAGGGCACCAAAGATCCTAACAAACAAGGGGTGGGAAAAAACTAATGATAATTATTATCTGATGAACAAAATGGTATCTTCCACATTCAAGATGGGTGAACTCGAAAGAAATACTCAGAATGGAACACAGCATTACCTATAAAGTAGTACAGAATCAGAAAAATAAGTGCTTTTCCGCCATATGTGATTTTCAGACTCCGCTGACAATATAGCTGGAAAAGATCTTAAAGTGAGCAACCAAGAAATTATGTACGGTAAACTAATTAAATGAACTGCACAAAGAGTAGTAAGGTCTCTAGCCAATGACCCACTTACAGGAATATGTGTAAGAAGAGCAACCAATGCACTTGACGTAAAGCATACAACAGAAGTAACCGCCAAGCTCGCAACCTGTTTACAGAAGTTAAACTTACAAAATTACAAACAGGAATTGTGCCAATTTAGGCAAAAATTATGGTACGACATTTTTAAGCATGCCACACAAAGTATTTAATGTTCAACGGAAAAATAGTAAGTGCACTTTGAAGAATATGAATCATTTTCATCAAAGGCAAAAGAAGAAAAGGAAGTTTCAATCAGTTTAATACCTTCCACATTTCGGAAGAAGCTTTCTCAGACCGTACTTTCCTTAACTTACGAGATAGCAGAATGCCTGGAAATATAGAAAGAACAGCAAATTAAATTTCAGACAGCACATCAAAGAATTCGGTTATAAAGCCAATATATCACTTTTAACGCTTACAAAATTTAGTGACCTTCCAAACTAAATTGATGTATAAAAAAAAAAGTTACATGTGCTCACCATAGAAACCTAATGCTCCCCCTAGTGAAAGAACAGCAAAACCAAGAAAGTCTTCATATACCTGTACAATGGTTGTCATTATTGGCCAATAATACTTTTCCATATTCAAACAAATAGATACATATCGACACACCATAGTAAGAATATATGGTTCACTCAAAATGTTCCAAAAATTGAAATGAAAAACTATGACTCAGAATTCCAAGAAGTATTAACTAATAAGCATACACAAACTGGCAGTGTCTCACACATATCAGAGATCAAGCAACCATAGATAAGAACTGATCTTCTATACACAAATATGGGGATGCAAAGACTCTTATTTTCAGTTGTACTAAATCAAAAGATCAAGTAGACGAGACTATGCAGTTTCCTATAAATACTGCTATCGACCCAGACCTTAATAAGAAAAAACTAATGGCAGCTGCACTTCCAAATTCTCCTCTGTATGAGTCAAAATGCCAGATATGACCGAACACTATTTTATTCTAATTTTTTAGAACCTAATTTCCTGATACATTTTATGGCCCAGCATAAGTTATCATGCCATAAAATTTCTGAAAGACTGTTAAGACATGAGCTCATCTGATACTCATAAAGATAGAATAGAAATGACCGTAGTCCGTACCTGAGCAACTGCTGAAGAATCAATGGGGTTCTTACCCGCACCAATCCAGATTACCACAGCAAATGACATCATCAGAATAAGGACAAACACAACAACCTAGCGGGAGAAACAGCTGAAATTAGTTGACAAGAAGAAAGAGAATAAAAATATTTCAGCAGAAGTTTCAAGATAAAAATATTTCAGCGGAAGTTTCATCACTTATACACAACAAATAAAAAGTAAATAACAAAACAATTATATCCCTCATACCGCAACCACAAACTTTTGGTGACTTCCAACATGAATGCTTTGGAATGAACAACAAACCCGATGACCATCTGTGCTTGATGAATTCTTTGAATTTTCTAACAAGGTCTGCTGCACGCTGTTGTCCTCTTCATCATCTTCATCCTCTTCATCATTTGCCTGATGGCAAAGGTCGAACCTACAAAGTCATTGTCCATAACAGCATTTGTATACCTTATAAATTACACTGTGACTGCATGGATTTTTATTTTACAAGCTTTAGAGATTGTAATCAAACATATAAAAGATAAACCATGTTGCGACATGCTTCAAAATGAAATCGATATTTGAGTAATTGACACAAAAAGCCATTTTACGTGTGAGCTTTAAATACAAAGTATATATGTCAAGGAATTGTCAAGATCCAAAATTAAAAGTATACAGAACTGACATTGGTTGTAGATGAAATTTGCATTGAAATAGGAAAACTGGATATTTTATTAACGGAAAACTAGTAAGTGCCAAATATCAAATATAGACACAGAGATAAAAAAAATCACAAACATTTGATATAGAAGGAATTGAATTAGCAGAATACGGGAGGGTAAATTTCTATAGATATTCCTACTGGACACAATAAAGATAAACTTAACAAGTTTAACAGATCAAAGGTAAGATAAGTAGCTGTCATGCTTTTCAATCAACCAGACCATCTCTAAAATTACAACATGAGAAAGCCAAATCTAGAATAAGAAAACTTACCAAAAGGATAGGAGTGAAAGAAAGGCTGCAAGAAACAGAACTTTCGGGTAGCCTGTAGCAATAATTTTCCATCATTAAATCACCAGTAACTAACTATAAAGAAACTTTAGAAACAAACATATGAAGCTGCTTGTCAATCATTACAACTAAGTTAAAAAGTATACCCATCAGAATAAATCCACAGACATTAGACCAGCAATGCCACTGCTTACAAGTTACAACCAGCATAAATGTAAAGTATATGAAGTAACCTGCCAAAACAAGAATTGTGAAGATATAACTTGATGGACGTGATATGGCCATAGAATATATTTTGGGATTTTATACTATGAAGAGTGTTGTAGAGTTGATAGAGAGGAAAAAGGTAAAAGGTTTTGAAATAGAAACTGTTTTGATGAGTTGAAGTGTTCAAACAAAACTGCGGAAAACTTAAACAGAACTAAAGAATCTGATGAGAATAAAAGATATAACTATGTCTCTAAGTCAATACTCATGTACTATTGTGGTTACACCAACTTATACCATAAAAGAGGTGTTTCTATTTATCGATGTAAATACACAAGAGAACCAATCTGATACAATGGGAAATCCCTTGTACACCCACTTCATGCTCAATTTGAATGCACATTGTTAGTTCTGCTTAGTACTGTACCCATTCAGTCACATGATTAATATAAAATCCCCTACTTGAAGACTGAAATTTTACCTAATATGACCACTGGGCACTGCATCCCTACATTTAGCCTTTGCAAGACATATGTATTTTTACAAATCCACAACCCAGTTTAACCCATCTTTGATTCAGAACCATTGTTCAAATTTAATGGAAGAATGATGCTATGAACCATAAACCATCAGCCTTACCCAAGTTAGAAGAGCCAATCAAGAGGTGGAGTACCTGCATATTCATAATCATTTCAGTCAAGAGGTGGAGCCTGAACAGATCATATGTAAATGGTAAAACTGAGGGGAGTGGGAGGGGGATTCCATAGAATTTCCAATTGATATTTGACGTGAAGGTGCAAAACCCAATTTTCAAAACCACATCCTGAACAAAAGTTCTCATAACATTCCTACAATATATGGTAGGATATAAACATCAGACGACAACATGCTTTTTATGCCTTCAATTGCTAATAGAACAACTCATCACATTAAACTTTTCTTAAATTCAATTAAAAAGGAGAACATTAGAAGTAAGAGATGAAGCCCTTACTTTTTGGCGTGTCCATCCACTTTGTTGATTGCGCATATGAATTCTGATCAGCTGGAGAAACAAAATGCTAAGATGATTCCCAACTTACGAAAAAAAAATGGTAATCAAACAAGAGTAGTACTTCTGAAATACTCAATGAACAAACTCGAAATCTAACAAAAGATACCAGTATCTACAGTTAATTGCACTAACAAAATATAGGTTCTTATACATGTGTAATCAGCTTTTGGCAACTACAACTGGAGATAAAAATGAGGAGACTAAAACTTGTAATTCGGCAAAAGGGCGGCAATGCACATTTATCAAAGGTGCCTAATCCACCATAGAATTTCAAATGGTGAAACTAAAGGTGCGAAGTTCGGAAATTTATAAAATCAAATCCAATACCAATCGTAACAATTCCAAATTTTCCTCCACTTTCTCCCCAACGAAGCACAACAAAAACACAAATAACTTTTTAATCGAAATCAAGATTCAGGGAACAAACATGCATTATCACTTCTCACGCTTAACATGCATCAAGATTCAGTCAAGGAAAAATCCACAAAACAGACAAAACCCATGTGATCAAATTCTCAACAGAGCTTGAAAACACAAACAATACAGATAACAAAGAAAAGGGTTTTCGAAACAGACCTGAGAAAACGCAACCGCAGCAAGAACGCCATTGAAGATGGCCAGAGCTATGTTGAAGATAAGCAAGTCCGACGGAAAGCAATCACCTTTTTTCACTGGTAGCTCCAAGAAGAACACCATCTTCTGCTTCTGCTTTTCAAGAAAGCTCTCTCTCTCTCTCTCTCTATCTCTCTCTCTCTCTCAGTTTCTGTTTGTCTATCTAATCTGAGAACCAGAGAGGGGTGGGCAAATCAGGTTTTATATAGAGGATCGTCGATTATACGGTCGGACAAGAACGACAAAGCATGCCAAACAAAGTTCAGCCTTGCGTTTCTCTTGTTTATTTTGGTGTAGGATTCCTTCCACCCAACCTACCTTAGTCCTTTTGTTTTTTTTGTTTTTGTTTTTTGTTTTTATAAATATACAATTATAAGAATTTATGAGAGATTCGAGAAGTCTAGGGAATATTCTATCTAAAAAGTTTATTTTTGGGAAAGATACTTAATATCATAGGATCAAACTTTGGATACCCAAAAAAATGTATCCACAATTCAAACGTTAATTTATATACATAAAAATGAACGCTATTTGTCAACCAAAAATACAAAAAAAAAAACTATTATATTCTTTCATGCAAGAAAAAATATATATATTTTTAAATTATGGACATTAAAGTAATTTTGAAGAAAATTTAATTTGCTGTATTTTTTTTCACCCAAACATATTTTTAATTTAAAAAAAATTAAAAACCTTCACTCTCACGTTTTCTCTCTTCCCACGTAAATATTAAGAATAAAAGTGACAACTTTAAACAGAAGATGCATTTATACATTACAAAGCAGTGAACAGTAAGGGTAGTTTCGGGGATACAAAATATTTTGAAAGTATTGAAGGTACGTAAATGTCAACAAAAACTACAGGATCTTAAGGGATATTCAGAATTATATTTAAAACGTTGGTGTTATGATCTAAGATCTTTAAGTCCTAATTAAGAATTGGGAGTTATTTATGCTGCCTAAATGGAAAGTTTTAAGCATTTACCATCATATTAAAGCGACAAGGAGCATTGTGATTAACGATAACTATGTCAATTCAACGCCTTATACTTCATCTTCAAACATTATAAAGTGTAAGGAAATTCTATTTGCATCATCTTATTTTCTTGCTTTGTCAACCATTATTCACATTTCCAATTTTATTCTTCAAATATTTACATAAACAAAAGATGTCCCTCTACTTTTCCTATCATTTTCTTTTCGAAGTGAATCTACAAGTGGTTTGAGGAGCCTCTTCGAAGATTGTTTGTTATCTTAACGTTTTGAATAAAATTGTTATCGTCTCTTCTTAAAAATAAAAAAAAACTACAAGTGGGCACCACATGATTGAGCTTGTAAGATCGTCCAATAAAAAGTTATCACATTGTCACGAGGGGCAAGACTAACAAAAAATTTGTGTTCGTGAGAAAGAAGGGGGCCAACATGAGAGGATCTATGCCTTATTAAAGTTCCCTTTCAACCGTGACGTCTTCGAGATGTCCTAATTGAAGGCATGCTTGGTGTGTTTCTGAAAAAGAAAAGTCTTACAAATTAAAAGTCGAAGAATAAAACATTTTAAAGACACAAAACAGTTATATTTAGAAAGAAAAAAAAAGTTGATTAAAACGTGGAGAATTTGAGGTTTGTATCTAGGCCAAATTTTTTTTGTGATCCTTGTGGTGATACTTTACTTTTAAATAGACTCATGTGGTGAAAAAGTTATTAATTGTAATCCTGTGGTGAAACTCATTATCAATCATAGTCCAAGTTAGATTTTTCCTCATTTTTCTATCATTTGTAGGGGCAAAATTGTTATTTTCATTTTTATTGATTCCATCAATTAATCATAAAGTGTCATATGGACATAAAAAAAAATTTAACTTTTAGAGCCACAATAAAAGAATAAATAAACAATAAAATTACATGGTTTATATTATCAGACTTTATCATTTCAAAAGAGTCAAAAATCCAAATTCAAGATTTAAAAAATCACAAAGCACCTTGCCGCGTTTAGGTTAGAATATAAGTTATTATGCAAACATTGAATTTAGTTTCATTTTAAGAAGAACAGTGGTGGACAGGATAGATAGGGTTATGTGAAAGGGAGGGGGAATGTGGGGGGTGGTCGATGATAAGGGTAGCGATTGGGGAGGGATTTCTTGGTTTTTTTTTTTTTTGGAATCTTGATGAAACACTCTCGGTACTGTTTACTTTTAACGAAAAAGACATTTTTACTTTGAAAAGTCACTCATGGTACTATTCACTTACACCTTTATTTTGTTATTTTCATTAAAACTAAAATTTTTGAGGACTTTTAATTAGTTTTTTTTAACTTCTATTTTTGTTGATTATAAAAAAAGTGGAATTACTAAAAAGAAAAGAAAAAAGAATGGAATGACCTTTTTACCCCTGCATGGGGATGAGATTTTGACAGAAATTTCAATTTGGACTACAATTGATAATGAACTTCACCACAGGTTTAAGACTAACATTTTTTTCACCACATAGGTCGATTTAAAAGTATTGTCTCACTACAGGGACCAAGAAAAAAAAATTTAGCCTTGTTTTTATTATTGATAAAATTTGGGGGTTGAAAAACGCCCATCTCTCCCCTTCCTCAATTTGCCACGACACACATTTCAGGTCAATCTTTGTAAATATCTTTAGGACATTGACATAATGTGGGGCAACGAACCAGCAGCGGACGCGGCGTCTATGTTCCAAAGAGAGTTAAACTGCCAAAAGGATATATGTGAGACGTGCAATTTTATTGGGATTTTAAAATTTGATCTTGTTGCCACGTATGTAGTTGTCCTGTGTTGTGTTTGTGACCGCCAATGGCTCTAATTGCCCACCAAAGGTTTCCTTATCCTTCTGTGTCGTCCTCCTTCTACTTGCTCCCCTTGTGGCGTGAAACGAATGAAATAACATGCTACAGAAACATGTCCACATTAGCTACAACAACGATTGATTGTTCGGTTTCAAGGAGAGAAACTTTTAAAGCAGTTTTTGTGTTGGGTGAGAACATTGTAAGATTATGTGAGACCAATACACATAATGCACGTCTCATTCTTTTATGAGAATTGTCCCACACATGACGTGGTCGTGACACTCATACTTATTTCTTTTTCTCCACTATTGAGTAGCAACATTTTTATAAATTATCATGCTTGTCTATATACGCGTGACACGTTATTTTCTTTCAAACTAAACAATTCCATCTATTAAATAAAACTTATTAATCATTGGTAATTCATTTTTCTGGATATGGAATGGTGGAGATTCAAACCTTGTACTTCTTTCAACACCGAAAAGATAATTTTTTGGCCGTTCGATTCCCAACGTGAACTAGTGTGCACATAATTAATTTGCTCCCTTGTTTGAACAGCAATATCCACTCCTTATTTGAAATTTCTTTCTCCTTCGTGATCATAGTACAGAAGAAGAAACCAAAGAAAAGAAGCAGACCTCTCCAAATAATCCCACGTACCCAATTAATTAAGCTACTCAAGTACGATTTAATTATTATAAATTAGCTAGATAAACTATTTAATCCCCAATCTTATCCTCAAAAGTCAAAAGCACTGGACCAAGATGTTGCCAAGCACTAGAGCTTGTTTCCACATGTATGATCGAAAAAACGAAAGGAAAAGACATTTGATTATTTACACATAAATGGTCAATCCATGCAATAATCATGATAGTACAAAATCTATAATTTGCACATGCCCTATTTTTCTGCCATGATTGGCATCCTGAATTGATTTGGTTGCTTGCCAAAATTTGAGAAATTTTTTAGTGTGCTGAAAACACGATTTAGTACATCAAGTGTCATAATATTGTTGATTGAATTTTATTTTATTTTATAAAGATTTTAAACAATTATATTATTACACTTTGTGTACCAAACAGTGTTTTCGATACATTAAAAAATCTCTTCAAAACCCAGAAGGCACTGCATCATGTGTTCCTTTAATTTGATTTGGTTAATTATCTCTGGTTTTTCAGAGAAAATTTCTAAGTTACTTTAATTTGACAAACAGATACTCAAGCTTATCTTTTTGCTATTTGTCTACATAACAAGTGAGCTTTATTATTTTAATTATTTATAATTTGACACGATGTTATTATTCTGAACTAAATTAAAAGGAGGAGAAGATTTTCAACCCAGGACACATGGTCTGAAGGGTATTGTTATCAATAAGACTATAATGAATAATCTGTTGGTGTAGTTTGGCTCGATACAAGCCAAGGGAAAGATGCGCAACATCACACATCTAAGGAGTGTAAGACTCATGTTGAGTTGTCAATTATTATAAATCGAATTACTTGAAAGATAAATAACTTGATCTTCAAGATATTTGACTTTTAACGTGATTCAATATTGGTTGGCAAGAATCATAGAACCAAGATATATTTAGTTGACTAATTGAAACCCTAATTAAGTAAGACATATTGTACATGCCTTGGTGGGACAACATTAAGAATAAATAATGATTTGGTGTATTCCTCTAATTACTATAATAGGCGGAATTAGGGGAACCTTAATCACTATATTAAGGGTGTCCATGCTTTCACAAAACACACGTTCCATTCCGAGCAAACCTTTTTATTGCTGGAACACTTCCGCTTGCTGAAAGTAGAAGACTCCTTTATCATCCGCAAGAGTCATGTCTTCCGTATTCTAAAGATAAGTAAATTGTTGTTCTTATGATTTCAGAAATATCTTACATGTGGTATCAGAGCCGCACAACAAACTTAGGGTCCGATATAAAGGTATAAGCAAATTTGTTTATTGAAGATGATTCACATACTAAAGAAAATTTGCTTATCGTTTTGGTTGGATGCCTTCTACTGTTCCATCTCATGAAAATTGGTTTTGATGGTTCTGCAATTTTGTGTTGGTGTGCAATGATTTTTCGTGGTTAATAACATATATAAAATTGGTGTTAATTAAATGAGATAAATTATTTTTTTTATTTATATTTTGGTAAAAAAAAAAAATTTAATTTGGGTTTTTGGTTATATAATTTTCGAGCACTACTTTACAACCTATTATTTGAAGCTCGAATTTTTCCTTATGTTTTTGGCCCTCTCGGCACTTTCTAACGAGAATTGTAACATCCCACATCGCTCAGGAGAGAGGATCCTGTAAGCCTTATATATATATATATTCTCATCTCTACCCAGCACGAGGCCTTTTGGGAGCTCACTGGTGATGAACTCCGAAGTTAAGCGAGTAGCGCGCGAGAGCACTAATTGTCACATCCCGGGCCCGCTCCACCACCATAGCATGATATTGTCCGCTTTGGGCCCCGACCACGCCCTCACGGTTTTGTTTCTAGGAACTCACGAGCAACTTCCCAGTGGGTCACCCATCATGGGAGTGCTCTAGCCCCCTTCTCGCTTAACTTCGGAGTTCCTACGGAACCCGAAGCCAGTGAGCTCCTAAAAGCCCTCGTGCTAGGTAGGGATGAGAATATACATTTAAGGATCACTTTCCTGGGCGATGTGGGATGTCACAATCCACCCCCTTAGGGGCCCGACGTCCTCGTCGGCACACACGCGGCCAGGGTTAGGCTCTGATACCAATTGTCACATCCCAGCCCGGGCACAACCACCTCCCGGGCCCGTTCCACCACCGTAGCACGATATTGTCCGCTTTGGGCCCCGACCACGCCCTCACGGTTTTGTTTCTGGGAACTCACGAGCAACTTCCCAGTGGGTCACCCATCATGGGAGTGCTCTAGCCCCCTTCTCGCTTAACTTCGGAGTTCCTACGAAACTCGAAGCCAGTGAGCTCCCAAAAGGCCTCGTGCTAGGTAGGGATGGGAATATACATTTAAGGATTACTTCCCTGGGCGATGTGGGATGTCACAATTTTGATATACCTACGAAACTCCTAAATTCATGAAATTTAGGGGGGTGTATTCAATTGGGAATTTGAGAGATTTTAATGGATTTATAAATCCATGGATTTTTATGGAGTCTAATTGATTTGTAGAGATTCTATGTAAAATTTTGATTCAATTCTCTCAAAATCTCTTGCGGAGATGTGAGATTTGTGGATGCTTAAAATACATTAAAAAATCTCTCCAATTCCCTTTAATTCCTCAACTTTTTCAAATTCTTTAAAATCAAATTCTAATTAAATACACCTGGAATGTTATAAACTTCTTTAAAATCCTAATTTAATACACTCGGATTTCTAAAGATTTTAATAAACTATCTTAAAATCCTGATTGAATACACATTGAATTTCAAATAATCACTTAAATTCCTGATTGAATACCCCTAGATTCATTAAAAGAATTAAAATCCCTCAAAATCCCAATTGAATACACCCCCTTTAAGTATGATATTTATTGATATGTTTATTCTAAAGCTGTAAATTTTCACCATAATTGGATGAAAAATGAATTATTGGTGAATTATTTATTCTCGGGAATATACTGCAGAATTTCTGCCGTTTCTGCAGCATATTCCATTTTGCTTTTATTTTTGGCCCATTTTCAAATTCTCAAAAATTATGAAATTTTAGGTAAGAATACATTTATATGTCTACTTCATTTATGGAAATTTTCATGCACTTTGAAATAAAAATGAATATTTGGTAAATTCTTTAGTTTCGGGTATGTACTACAGAATTTCTGCCGTTTCTGCAGCACATCACATTTCGAATTTGCTTTTGTTACACTTTTAAAATCTCAAAAATTATGAAATTTTGGGAAATATCATCCTTATATGTCTATTTATTTTTATATCTGAAAATTTTCATTCACGTTGGATGAAAAATGAATATTTAGTGAATTTTTTAATCTCAGATTGGTACTGCAGTATTTCTGCAGCACATTTCTTTTGGAATTAAATTTTTACTCACTTGTAAAAATTTAAAAATTATGAAATTTTGCGAAATAGTGACCATATAAGTCTAGTTCATATCTGAAAATTTTCATGACAATATAACTAGAGTTGAATTTTTAGTTGCAAACTAAGGTGGTACATATTGCTAAATTTTGGGACTTCAAACAATTGGTTGTTTTCTGAAACATATTTTTCACTTATTTGTGCACATCTAAAGGTACTAATTCCTTAATATGTTTATTTGCTCGAACATGTCTTTATCTGGGAAAATTCTCGATATACTTTTATTAAGTAACATTGATTAATTTTTTATTGATGATTTATTTGTTTATTTTGCTCAAACCAATGTTTTGTTTGATCATCAATTCTGATTATGATGATAATTGTCTTTTGAGACAAATTTGAAAAGTGGCTTCAGTTTACTAATTGATCATTTTGGTCTCTATCGAATAACTGAATAGCCATGTTTCCTCTTTTGAGAACTCTATTGTTTAGTGTCAATAACGACATATTTTTGTGTCTGATTTAATCTTTTGAGAATCATTGAATATCCATCAAAACGGTTATTTAATACTGTTCTAAAGGACTATTTTGAAAAATCAGAATTCTAATTTATATGGTGAATACTTTTGTCCCAAAGGCCAAAGGGAATTTCAGGAAATCATTTACCAACTATAAATTAATATTATAGCAACATAAAGTACTTCTAACATATTTTTATCGGGCCAAAGTTGTTGAAGCTATATGTATTTTGTGTATTTTATGTTTTGGCTAGCAATGCAGGTATTTTCTTTGCATGGTTTGTTTATGCCCGAAGGTGTAACAATCATGCAATTTGCAGTTGGTTCGATCCCCCACACCTTGACTACTTCCATGATGAATCTTGCAGAATCGAGAATGAGTAGGTAAATTTGTCAATCTTTTGCCTTAATTTTCTTTAAGTTCTCAATTGGATTAAAATTACTATTAAAATTGATGTTATTGGGATGTCTAAACTAAGTGTTTATTTTAATCGACTTTGTTTTAGAATTTAAACATAAAATTTTGAGTTTGGATTCTC
This sequence comes from Crataegus laevigata, assembly GCA_963580275.1. NCBI lineage: Eukaryota > Viridiplantae > Streptophyta > Magnoliopsida > Rosales > Rosaceae > Crataegus > Crataegus laevigata. The sequence goes on along the minus strand of OY756945.1, from coordinate 13,076,743 downwards.
TTATTAGGTTTCATTTTAATTTATGAAAACCAATACATATTTTGTTATATGAAAACCAATTTCTCTAGTGTTTAAACTTGCAATTTTGAGTCTTTGCCCAAGTGGGAGAAATAATGTATTATGGGCTTCACACTCATCAATTTTGCATGCTTTTAATGTATACTCTAAAGTATGTGAACCACTAATAACTGCGTCGAGACATTTTGGTATAAAATCTTTATTTGGAGTCAAAATGAGCCATCACATAACTATATAGTGTTAAACCTAAGTGATTAAATTGAGACAATATGATACTAGTGGACACTTGCAGACCCCTAAGTGATAGGAGTATATTTATACAACTTAGTTAGCTTGTTTCCTTGCATTTAGATTGTTAGTCCTTAGTTATTTTAGTATTTTAAGCTATTTTCGTGTGTTTGTAGGTCCAAATGACAAAGTATGCAAGAAAGTGTAATTTGGAGCATTTTTGGGCATTTGATGGTTAGCTTATGCTTGGAGCCAAGTGGATGGATGAAATTGAAGATTAAGGGATCCTCTCCTTTCCTATTTTTTGACCCAAAAACACATCACACTCACTTATTTCACCTACAACATCCACACTTACTTATTTCACCTACAACATCCACTTATTTCACCTACAACATCCACACCCACTTCACCTACAACATCCACTTACTTCACCAAGAAATTTTGTGGTGGTGATTCATTTTCAAAATCTATAAATAGGCTTCTCCATCACAAGACGAATTGACATCTACAACACATTACATAAACAACACAATTTCTGCCGCAAGTTTCCTTCTTCCTCCATCAATTTCCATCCACCTCTTTTCCTATTCATCCCCTACCACCCTTCCATACTCTCTCAACCTATCCAATCTCTGCCACATCCCCTAGACCATCCAAACACCACACCCACCTTGGTGCCGCATGTTTGCAAGAAAGGAGGAGGACTTAGGGCTGTGCTAACCATTCAAGACGTTGGATTGCTGGAGCGTTCTAGGTGTCTTCTACTTTTGTTTGTCATGTTTAAATTCAATTATAGTTGTTTAATTGCAAATATGTGGAACTAAATTCGTTTTGGCTAGAGGTTGATTCAAAGCCATGAACATATTTGTAATATGAATTGATTACCTTCAGTTGTGATTTCATGAGTTGTGAATTCAATTTGCTTAACTGCTTGATTTATAACTTATTCTTGTATGTCGATTAAGGATGCATACTTAGTTTGCATGCATGAATTTGATGCTAGAATATAAGCGAGTTTCACCTAATCGTTATGAACTTATATTCACAAGTAGTGGAGGTTGCTAGTCACAATCGCGTTAAGTGAATTCTTGGCAAGAGTATCATGCTGTTCATAGTTACGAATGCCTCGTCAATGCTTATAGTTTTCACAAAGCTTAATGATCTTTGATTGTATCTCTATTGTGCTATTCACGTAGGGAACTTTTGAAGAATGTTTTGAATTGTTGTATGTGCTTTTCCGTCCAATTCAATAACTTAAGGAAAACTTGAAGGTTAAAAAAGTGCTGTTCATGGTTAATTTGGGGTGTTGAGATTCATGGTTTATTGAAAGAACAACTGAAAATTGGTTTGTATGCAAGTGTGTTGTGTGTGGAGAAGAACCCTCTAGCTAGTCCATCTATCCATCAATTCACTTAGTTTTATGTCTTTGTTTAGAATCTACAAGTTATTTACTTTGTCTTTTAATTTTCGTCAAAAACCAATCCCCCATCTTTAAGTTATATTAATTTAGCTAGAATTTGTTTAGATTTGTGTTTAGTTAGTCTTTTGAGTTTATTTTCGTCCAAATCAGTCCTTAGTATCTAATTTGGGTCAATTTGATTGTTTTGTGTTGTTTTGACTATTCTGGTGTGTTTTAAGTTATTATAGTTTAGCTTTTTGTTTTAGAGTTTTGTTTTGTGTTTTTGAGTCTTGTTTAATATTTTTAAGTCAGTTAGGTGCATTAGCAATCCCTCATAATCCCCGGTCTAGAACGATACCCTACTTACATCTTTACTACAATTGTCAAAAAGAGGGTTTAATTTGAGTGTTGTTTACATCGCATCACTAAGACAATAATTGATATCAGAGTTTGGTTTGGTAAAGAACGCACAAGTTAAATGTGGGTTGTCACGCAAGGGCATGAAGGCAGTTCAAGCACATTTGCGTACATGCTAAAACATGGAGCGGGCCAAGAAATTATCAGAGGAGGCGGAGTTGCAGGGATCATGTAATTCTATATAAAAAGTGCTAGTAGTGTTCGTAACAGATGGGCTGCCTTGGTTTGGGTCTGTCTCGCCAAGGTTAAGGTCGTTGGTGTAGTTTAAGCTTGATACAATCAAAAGAAATGATGTGCAACATCCTACATGGAATGAGCAGTGGCGGAGCCAGGAATCTTACCACAAGTGGTCTTAGTGTAAAAGTCCAAATAAAAATTTAGGATGGAAAAACATATTGAAAATGAAATCATAGTACTTTCATTCATAATTCATAACGGAAACAATATTACAAGCTATAATTGTCCACGACGAGGTTTCATATTTTGAAAACGAAGCATTATAGCTTCATTTTCAATACAAGCAAAAATATCTCTCTCAATATAAACAAGCAAGCTATCACTCAACTATTGATCTCCCATTTTGTTCCTAAGTGGACCCTTAACAATATTCATGACAGAAAATGCTCTCTCTACTGAAGCGGTTGGAATTGGTAAAACTAAAGACAATTTAATGAGCAAATATACATAATTGAATACTTGATGCATCCTTGTCTCCGCCATTTTTTTTTGCAAGATAACCAATCCCTTCCAATTGAGAGAAATCACTACCGGAACGCACATAATGAATATAAATCTCAAGTTGATCTTCAAGTGCTAAACGATCCTCATTCGAAAAGTCTTTAGGATAAAATTGAGTAAGACGAAGTAACTTTGGTTTATCAAAAGCTACAAATGAATCTTTCGGACTCAAACATGCCAAACAAATAAGCAACTCGGTATTTACCTCATTAAAGTGATCCTCTAACTCTGTAATTTGCTCATCAATGACATAAATAAAGAGCTCCACACGATAATGATGACGATTTGTCTTTATTGGAGCATTACGCCTTGACCTCCCTGGAAGTATAAATGTCTCTTCCATGTTAGGAACATCAATATGATGTTTTTCATAAAAAGAAGATACTTCATCAACCAATGCATCGAACCCATTATTCCTCATCCAATGTAGCTTTTCCTTGCATGATTTCACTAAAGCCATTGCATTCACAATTTTGATCTTTCCTTTGCAATGCTTGTGACAAATCATTTGTGAGTCACAATATGACTTTCATCAAGAAAAGGTGAAACACAAACTCAAAAGTACGTATTTCTCTCATTAACTTATTTGCTTCACCCGCACTTTCATTGGGATTATCATCAATAACTATTTGAAGCACATGAACCACGGATGAAAACATGGAAATGATGCTAATCAAGGTACCATAGTGTGAGTTCCATCGTGTGTCACCGGCACGTTTGAGACTTGTTTCTTGATTTAAGCCTCGCCCCGTTATAAGACAATCATTTTCAAAAGCTATCACAAGCTCTTCTTGAAGTTGCCCTCTAAGTAAATCACGCGGCTTACAAGATGCTCCAACATGATTAACCACACTATTAGCCGTTGCAAAAAATAGGCAATGTCTATATTCTTCTTTGCTACGGCAACAAGAGCTAGTTGAAGTTGATGAGCAAAGCAATGAACATAATATGCACAAGGTTGTTCTCTCAATATCTTTGTTTTAAGGCCATTCAACTCACCTCTCATATTGCTAGCAACATCATAGCCTTGTCCTCGTAGTTTGGAAATGCTCAAACCGTTGTGAGAAAAGAATGTGTTAATAACATCCTTTAGTGAACTTGAAGTAGTGTCGGTAACATGTTGGATACCCACAAATCTTTCAATTACATGCCCGTTGTCATCCACATAACGCAACACCATAGCCATTTGCTCTTTCACCGACACATCACGTGCTTCATCCACCAATATTGAAAAGAATCTATCTTTTAGACCATCCATGATAGCATCAAGTATTTCAAGGGCACATGAATTCACAATTTCTTTTTGAATGCAAGGAGCTAGTAATTTGAGATTCCCCGGAGCATTTTCCATCACAACTTCTCTAACTTTATCGTCATTATTTTCAAGGAATTGCAATAGCTCCAAGTAATTTCCCTTATTGCTTGAAGTGGCACTTTCATCATGCCTACGAAAAGCAAGACCTTGTCGCAATAAAAACTTAGTGCACTTGATTGATGCATTCAAGCATGTGCGATAAGCCTTACGAGCTTGGTCAGAGTGTTTGCTCACTGCCGTTTCAATATGTGTAACTTGATTCATCAAATTTGTAGCAGCTTCTCTAGCCTTATTATGAACACTCCTAACCGATCCAACATGCATCTTAAATCTTTCTCTCCCTTTCTTCCAAGTCTTAAATCCATCTCCAGTGAAAGCTTCACTACCCACTTGTACAAAATTGGTTTTAAAGAGATAGCAATAGAGACAAAATGCCGCATATTTAGATATACTATACTCCAACCAATCAAACTCATCAAACCATTGGGGAATGAAGTGTCGATTAATTCCCGACATATTAGTTATTGGGAAATTATGACCTCTAGGTCGACAAGGTCCTTTTTGTAGATATGATCTTTGGACCTCATCTCTCATATTAGCATCATAATCTATCATTCGAGTTCTTAATCCAGGATCCGCTTGAAGATTACCCAAAACACCATCTAACTGACTTTGTCTTGAACTTGGAGTTCTTGAACTACCAACACTATTTGAACTATCAACATTATTCGAACTACCCGAACCCGATGATGACTTTCTCTTAAAAAACCGTTCCATAATAATTCTACATATACAAAATATTCAAAATAAATACTCACAATATAAACAAACCATCAACATAATCAAAATAAATATGAATTGGATTTCAATTAAATTAAATATATTCTACATATACAAAATATTCAAAATAAATACTCACAACATAAACAAACCATCAACATAATCAAAATAAATATGAATTGGATTTCAAGTAAATTAAATATATTCTACATATACAAAATATTCAAAATAAATACTCATAGTATAAACAATCCATCAACATAATCAAAATAAATATGAATTGGATTTCAATTAAATTAAATATATTCTACATATACAAAATATTCAAAATAAATACTCATAGTATAAACAAACCATCAACATAATCAAAATAAATATGAATTGGATTTCAATTAAATTAAATATATTCTAAATATACAAAATAATGAAAATAAAAACTCACAATATAAACAAACCATCAATATAATCAAAATAAATATGAATTGAATTTCAATTAAATTAAATATATTCTACATATACAAAATAATGAAAATAAAAACTCACAATATAATCAAACCACCAATATAATCAAAATAAATATGAATTAGGTTTCAATTAAATTAAATATATCATACATAGGGTTTAGAACTTACTTGAATTGTGAAATTTCACAATAACAATGAGCAAATACAAAGAGAGTAGCTGGCGTCTGGCGGCACCACCACTACAACAACGACGACAGCAGCACAAAGGCACCTCAATGGTGGCAGCAAGGGAGGAGATGGAGGTAAGGGTTTGGGGGGATTGAGTTTGGAACTTAGGGTTGGAGGAGGAGAAAACAAAAGAAAATTGGGGGTTTTGGAATGGAGGAATCAGATCTGTGGAGAAGAGGGGATTGAGGACACGCTGGTCATTTTTTTTTTCTACAGACTTGGTCCAAAACGATGTTGTTTTAGACAGGTCATTTAGAAAAAAAATTTCCTGGGCCAAAACGATGTCGTTTTGCCCAGGTTGTTTAAAAAAAAAATGTTGTTTAAAAAAAAAAAAAAAACTTGCACCCGGCACCCTTCTTCTTCAACCTACGCTACGACTCTTTCTTCTTCTTTTAGACCTTTCGTCGAGCATGTGGTGTGCAGCTCCAAGAGGTCGCACCACGGCACCAGCAACTCCAAGGGACCTATAAGGTTATTTCCATGGCTTCTAAGAGGTCGTGCGACCCCATTGACCCCACTGTGGCTCTGCCTCTGGGAACGAGTACACCAATGAATCTACAGTATAAAATAGATAGTCCATAATAATTGCAACCAAACTATTTAAGATAAAATCTCACACTTAGGCTCGATGATCCATGACACACTTAGAGTATTGGGTACCACCATGCAAACAAGCAAACAAGAATAGAGAGAATTTAGATATAGTCATTTGACCAATCTTGTCTACATGCACTCCGATAATCGCTTCAACAACTATCAAACTCCAGGTCTTAATCTTCTCGCGCAAAAATCGTAAATCTAGGTCTCTTATTCTTGGTATTGTATTCCTTTTTATTCTTTCAATTGTCGTTGATCTTATGACGTGTACTATTTCTTAATGCTTCATTCTTTTGTTTTCCCTCATGTGATCTATAACCATATGCATCATGTCAAAGTTATTAATTTACTTCAAGTTCATTTTGCTGATCATCCGTGCATTGCAGAGTATGTACAAGTATTTTGAGTGTTTTCGTCGAAGTGTTTCAAGCTTTCTCTGACTGCGTAGTTTCACTTCCCCAAATATAACAAATTACATGTAATTAAGAAGGTTTTGATATCTGAAACTTGATACGAATTCAGAACAAAGATTAATTTTTGGATGGGAATTATTAGATACTTGTTTTCTCATTCATAATAAGAGATTTTTTTCTTGAAATCAATGTATAGTTATAATGGCGTTATTAAACTCATTAAATGATAATACGTATTAGAAAATTACCATAACTATCCAATTACTATTTTTCATGTAATGTTTCTGGTTACACGAGATTATCTCTCATTTAGAAAAGTTGGAGAGAGCTAGCTAGGGTTCCTATGCAGCCTTAAGATCCCATTAAGAAAAGAAAGGTTAAAGTGGCCAACCAAATTATGAGGCTGTCTCTTGCAAGATACTATTCCTGTAGTCTATCTGGACCTTGACAGGCCTCCACACAAAGTACTCATCTCATCATGGACAACCTCGACACTGAAAAAATAAGGGTCTAACCAAGGTCTAAAATATCGGTAGTAAAAAAACACAGAAATTTCGATGGAAATATCGGGGTATTATCGATATCGATAAAAATTGAATAAAAACCACGAAAATTGTAAGAAAAACTTGGAAATCTTTATTGAAACTTTGCAGGATGTTTATTTAGTCAATTATCTATTAGTTTATCACAAAAAGTTGGAAGGAAATGCATTGCATGATGGATTTAACTGATTTAAGTTGATTATATAGCGAGCTAGCAAACATTGTGAGTGTAGAAAATATGTAGTAATTAATGAAAGAAGTTTAAACACACCATAATCATTTATATATAATGAATTAGTACAATATTTTACACTTTATACATTGCATGGTAAGATACATGAGTGACTTAGTACCACATAGAGTTCCTATGAGGTTCAAAATTTTCACTATCTTCATCATCTTTATGTGTAGAGTAAGTGTATTGTGAAAAGTAGTCATCAAATGATAAATCCCCAAAATAGTTTTGCGTGTAATTGTTAACATGCCACCCATATGGATCTGAGATTGGTTGACGTTGTCCATAAGCAAAATCATTTGAAGATTGAGTCTTAGATTCTTTCCATGAGTCGCTCGATTTCATCCCAACAGGAATGGGATCTGAAGGGTAGGGAAATGGTTGGTTATGAGTATAACTATAGTTACTACTTCCCACTCCAACAGAATCCGAAGTTATAGATAACGAGTCATCTTCTTGACTTGACAAAGTCCCATTGCGTCTTTCTCTACGAGTATAGTCATTCCCTATGGCACCAATTCCTAGTCCTGCCCGCCTACTGCCATGGTCCTCATCCTGTGTTGCATGCGTGAAGTTTACCTCACCAGTGAAATGACTCATAAATCCAAGAGGTGGTCCAACATAGTTTCCATATCCACCACTACCTCCAGCTCCACTGTATCCTTCATCATTCCCACCTCCGGTGGTAGGTGAGTCTCCTGATCTTGTACTAGAGCTATCATTAGTATCAGCAGGATCTTGTGGTTGTGTAGGATTGGAAGAATGTGGAATTCCAGTGTTTATTGGTCTTGGGTGCAAAAGTTCTTCCAAAGAGTCAGCACTGCTAGATCCCACCTCCTCCTCTAATACTCTTTTTTACATTTATCCCTTCATTACGTGCTTCTTCAGCAACTCTTAGAGCTGGGTTGCCTTCATCATCATCTAAATGAAGAGGTCTAATCCATTGATAAAGTTGGTTACCCTCTGTATCATCATTATCAGCAACAATATCAAACACATCTAGTGGGTCACCACGGTCGACATGATCTATTTCTACTTCCTTATCTCGAATTTGAAGCTTCATGTTGTAGTAACAATAAACTAATTTTTCCAAATAACTATGAGCCAACCTATTTCTTTGCTTTGTGTGTATGAGTGCAAATGAGGAAGCTGTTTTGATAATACTTTGATTGCTAACTTTCTCACAGTTGGTGCATCAGTCCCATACATGATCCACCATTCAGTTATAATGAAAACAATGTTGATAAGCCTAATAACTCCAACAAATTCTATTATAAATTGATAGTGAAATATGTTTACACTCACTAGGAGACATTTTGTTCGAGCATCAACTGATGTTGGTTCTCCAAAAGTTCTTCTTGCATCTTTAAACCATGTTAGCTGAATTCAATAAATCGTGTTAGTTTAATCCAACAATGTAATTATTATAATTTAAGTAATTGTGTACCTCATTTCTAAATTGGCCAACTACTGGTGATGCAGGGTCTAATTTAGAGTATACATTATGTACAACACGTATAAGGGTACCATCATTTGCAACACCGGGTCTATATTGGTATCGAGGATTCAAATAATATGTTGTTCAAACAAACACATACTCTAATAAGAGAAATAATACTTATGCAACTAAAGAAATGAATTGCAAATTATGACATAATTTATACCTGCTGCATGCAAATCATGGTATAATGTTTTATACCATTGATCATTAATTATCTTTATGACCTACCTTGCACCATGTTTTCTTTCCAAGTCCTCATTCACTACACGCATCAACTCATATATTGCCCCCATAGTAGGATACACTTCTGTGTCAATGATCCGTAAAACTTTGTAAAGAGGTTCAAACACTTGGCACACATGTTCTGATTAAGTCCAAAAAGCATGATCAAGCACTATACTTTCCACCATACGACCTGCATTTGAGCGGCTGAAATTGTGGTTGGCCCAATCATCACTAGTGAATAGTTACTTTAACCCTGCTTTCTTCTTAAGTAGGCTGTCTAATGCAATATAGTTGGTGGCGAATCGAGTGGTGACTGGACAAATAATTTCTCCTTTGCAAAATTCACGCATCTTTGCCAACAACCAACCGTGATTGTAAATATAATTTGTGATTGTTCTAGCTCTTTTTACGACAGTAGCAATATTCTCTCTCTTCCCCATTGCCTCAAACATGAGATCAATACAATGTGCTGCACATGATGTCCAAAACACATTATGATGCTTCATTAAATTTTTTCCAGCTTTGACAAATGCAGAACCGTTGTCGGTCACAACTTGGACAACATTATGCTCTCTCACCTCCATGATTACATCCCTCAATCATTTATAAATATACTTGTAGTTCTTTATATGGTCTGAAGCATCAACAGACTTAAAAAAATTGTCTTTCCCTTGGAGTATACCATGAAGTTTATGATAGACAATCTGGTCGGTCCAGTTCATCCGTCACACATGATTGTGCAACCATTAGTTTCCCACTTTGACCTCAACTTGTTAACATACTCGCCAATGTCTTTATACTCCATTTCCAAATATTTGTTTCTTACACCGGCCTGTTGACATCCCAATACCATATTTTTGAAATGATGTGATGATGCCTTCTCAACAAGGACATTTTCATAGATAAAGAACTTGCTAATTAGACGCCTCATTCCCTTTTTCACATTACCTCCAGCGAAATAACTCCAAACACTCTTTTGACGTGCTTTGGATGACTTATATAAACTTGGGGCTATTGGTGGTGTTGGTTGTGATTCTCTAACACTTGCTCCTCGTCTCATTTGTGCACCACCACTTGTCCTAGAACCTTGTGCTCTATTAGGAATTTTATGAAGGTGTTCTCTTTCCCATGCTGACTGTTTAGAGGCACATAATGCTTATTTGAAACTGCGTCGTTCTTCAGGTCCCATGCCATCATCACATTCGTCCTCATCGTCATCATCATCACTGTCAACCGCTTGGCCAATGACTTCTCCTCGTAGCCCAGCTCGGATATTTTCCATTCCATGTGTTTTCTTTTCCTTCTGGTGTTTTTTATTTTTTAATAATGTGGTGATGAATGCCTTCACTTCTGGGGGAACATTATCGCATCGTTGGACATTATTTCCTGGATCTAATCCACTAAGATGGTACTGAAGTCGTGTCACTCCGCCACTCTTCATTACCCGACCGCAATATTTGCAAATTGTGTCATGATTGTTTCCGTCTATTGGGTCTCCATGTTACCAAGCTGGATCACATTTAGTAACTCCACTGGACATCTTAAACGTACCTATATTTATTTTTCATGGAAATTAGGCAATTATTTTTTGGCCAAAAAAATATAGTAGTGACGGAAACATATTAAATAGGAAGTAAAGAAAATAGGAAGTAAAGTTATTCTACAGAAGAATTAAATAGGAAGTAAAGAAAATGATTGTAAGAATTTAAGTAATTATAAAAATAATATGGAATAATAAAACCTAATATTAATGAATAATAATCCAATTTGATAATAAAATAATAAATAACATTAAACATATTAAAATTATTCTAGGGAATGATTATACAACATTACTTAATTACTTCAAAAAATTAACATGCAGGTATTATTTGGTTCTTAGATCACATGCACGGGTCCACACAAATTTTGTTGTTGTATAAATTACAATAATATAAATATAAGTTTGTAAACTTACCTTAAATAAGGAACCCTTTATGTAAAGGCCAAATAGAATCTGCGTGGAGCAACAATAAAATAATAATTACACAAATGTAACAAATCTGGAACTTTCGATGTCGTACGTACTACGTAGCAGCAAAACCTCGACGATCATCTGCAGCTTGCCGTCTGTGAATAAATGAGAGAGAAAGAAGGTATTTAACATTTAACTTGGAGTGGCGCGAGCTGCAGATCCATTTATTCAGTTTGAAGTTCTGAAATGACTCTGGAATGGCTGTGAAAGGCCTAAGGGAAGAAGAAGAAACGAAAAGGTGTAATAGAGGTTTTTCAATTTTCAAAGGGTCAAAAAATGTGTGATGATCTGATACTCCACCTCTGAGAATGTGAAAGAATATCACACGTGGCACATGGTTTTGAATCTTGATGAAACCACCATTACTTTTTGTCTTGTCAAAATTGTAAAAGTTGTAAAAGTTGTCAAGAGTCAGAGACAGAGAGCCAGAGACACGGTTTTGAATTATTTGGATGCTTTTTTTTTTCTCACACGCCACCACACACACACACACACACAGAGTCAGAGACTCTCACACGCCACCACACACGCACATAGATATCGAGAGCCCACACACGCACACAGAGACCTCAGTCTCTCGATCCTTCTCTCTTATCCCTTCTCCCTTCTCCCACACACACACACACAGAGATCTCTCGATCATTCTCTCTTTTCCCTTCTCCCACACACACGCACAGAGACCTCAGTCTCTCGATCCTTCTCCCACATGGCCTTCTGCTCCTCCCTCGCCTTCCTCTTCGTTCGCGTCTTCCGCCTCGTCGGCGCCATCTCCATCTCCCGTGACCTCTAACTCAAGTCGGTCATCCCCATCGGCGCCCTCTACGCCCTTTCCCTCTGGTTCTCTAATTCCGCCTACATCTTCCTCTCTGTCTCCTTCATCCAGATGCTCAAGGCCCTCATGCCCGTCACCGTCTACTCCATCAGCGTCGCCTTCAAGAAGGATGCGATAATATCGATATTATCGCGATATTATCTCGATATATTGATGATAATCGAGTGGATAGGTGTAGAAATATCGGACTCTCACAAAAACGATAATATCGGCGAAATATTGCCGATATTATCGATATTTTAGACATTGGGTCTGACTATGATTTTGGTACAAGGACCCCTTTTATCTCGGTGGCAATGACCCTCTCTCTCTGTCTCTCTCTCTCTCTAAGCTAGCTATATATATATATACATATATATATTTATAGTATCTGTAATATCTTATCTTACGCTAAGAATCTAAATCATCAAGTTCCAATTATAAATTATGAGAAGAAGAACAAAAATCTACAAATTAATTAATTAGGTTTAAAGGAGAAGTTGTCAATTAGTAATTTAAAACGCAAAATAATAATAATAATAATAATAATAATAATAATTATTGAGTGTAGTCATCATGTGCATACATGATGCGCCTGCCTCATGTTCTAGCAATTCCTTTTCTTTGTCACGTTTGCTCACTTTAAGGAGAAAACAACTATCTTATTTTCTAGTTTGTTACAATAGTCGTGTCACAGAATGGGTAAGAAAAACACATTATTGTATGAAACTGACATAACTAAGTTTTTTTTTTCTTGAGGTATAAACGTGATAAGCGAAGAAGCTCATTTAAATATGCATGTGGTTTAATATTCTAGTGAATTGGGTGTAGAGTTTCTATCCATGTCTTTCGGGTTCGAAACTCTCCGGCCTCTAAATTAGTATAATAGTTCGAATTCTCCCCTCTCCCGCCTCTAAATTTTTATAATATCTTTAAACTCTCCCCTTTCCCTTAATAATAGTATTATTTTTTTAAATCTTGTTCTCAAATTGTGATTTTGCTGCTATATGTCAATGACATAATCATTACTAGCAATGCTGTTAATGTAATTCAATAGGTGATTACAACATTAACTTATGAGTTTGACATTAAGGATTTGGGTCATCTTCACTATTTTCTGGGCATTCAAATCTCAAGAATAACCAATGGTTTATTCCTGTCTCAACAAATATATGTGCAAACACTTTCTGTCTACCTTAAAACAAGCTATTGAAAGATGATGGTGAACCCTACTCCAATCCTGCATTATATAAAAGTGTAGTAGGTGCTTTACATTACTTAACATTCATCAGGCCTGATATAGCTTTTTCTGTACATCAAGTTTGTCAATTTATGCAGGCACCTATGGTCTCTCATTTCACTGTTGACACACCCCGACCCAGAAAGTCCACTAGGACACTGAAGTCGAGTTGTGCTGGCCGACACCTAGAAGGTGACGAAGCCATAAGGTGTAGTGATGTGGAAAATGTGAATAAATTTAAACCTAAAAGTGCCTAAACACCAGAGTGTGCTTGTGAGCGGGAGCGAACCCATCTCACACGTGATTTCAGAGCATAAGCAAATACAGTAGAGCGGGCAAGAATTATACCCTCAACAGTAGCCACCAGACCAGAGATTCGCCAATACTCCTTGTCGATACGAACCTCATCAACTAAACCTGGAGGGGCGCAAAACAGAAAACGTGAGTGGGCAAAAACAAATATTTTCCAAAATCATTTTAGAAATCCGTATATAACCCCTCACTGTAAATCCCGTATAGTTTCCCAGAAAATAGTACGTATATAAACTTATATACGAAAATCCCGTCTAGGAATCAAAACTCATTATCAAACTCAAGAATGGGCCATGTCGATATACCAACTCAGAAAATCATCAACATCAGGCAAGTAATGTAAATCAGGGGTGTCCCTAATGTCATGTCAGCCGGAGTCACCTCTAGTGACCTGTACGGCTGAATCTATAGCTCATCCATCATACTCAATCAATATCAATCATTATCCTGCACACGAGTCGGAACCACCTATAGTGGTCTGTACGACAGGCTAGGTGTATAATATTACGCTCAGTGCTACGATCACGTGAAGGCTGTGCGACGAATCGCGGGTCACCTACGAGTCGGAACCACCTATAGTGGTCTGTACGACAGGCTAGGCACCTGCCTTGGATCCAAGGTGAGCGTACGGTGCGTGAGGTGAACGATCACGTGAAGGCTAGGCCCTACTCTGGCGGAGCACAAACATCCGAGGTGCAGGTGATGAGCTAAATCACAATCTATCATCATCTCAACCACTATTATCGTACTTACCTGACTTACCTGGCCGTCCTCGGTGTCGGAGCGAGATAAATGCAATCAAAATCATATTTATAAACTATAATTGGCATACGACATGGCGATTCAATTATAAAATCAATTCAATTCGTAAATCAATCAAACTACGTTTCTGGGGAAAACGTCAATTATATATATATATATATATATATACTGAAAACAAAAGCCCATTCACTTGGAGTCCACGCTACAGCCCCCTAGCACGACTCTCGAGACATCCCAAATGATCCCAAATGATCACCGCCTAGCATAAGTGTCAATTCATGTCTCAGAATTCGTACTGAGAGAATATGCAATTTATAATAAACGCATCCCTACGAATTTGATCCAGAAGATCCGTATCACGAATCTTCGATCCGTCACTTCCAATAATCCATATTAAACTTCTAGAACAATATCCCAAAGTTTCGTTACGATCCAACGGTTGGATCTCCGCCAATTGCCAAAACCAAGTGGCGGTTAACGCTTTATTTACAAACTTACAATTCCAATTCGGGAAGATCCGTAAGACGGATTCCCGATCCGTAAATTCCTACATTCCTCAAATATTACATACTGCCACATACTAAAGTTTGGTGACGATCCAACGGTCGGATCGTCGATTCATATTTTGACATATTACCGAAACGTAACGAATTTAGGTCCTAACGATCAATTTACGTCAATCCATCATCAAAACTAATATCAAGGCATTGAATAATGCCTAAAAACATCATTGGCGGCCCTCGGGCCACGCGCAGCCGCACGCGCCGCCGCGGGTGGCGGTTGGCCGCCCCCGAGTCGCCGGAAAATTCAACATTCACTAAAAATTCTCAAAATCTCCAGAATTAAAGATCTCAATGAGTAGAACAACTTTCATACCTGTGAGAAAGTCCAATTTGGCCTCTAAGACCTTCAATTTCATCAAAACCCGCAAGAACCCTAAGTTTGGGGTGTTCTCCAATTCGACTTTAATTCGATTCCGATGCTCCAAACAATGATTGGGATTTGTTCCTGGGTTCTAGGGGAGTCTAGTGGTGGTTTCAATTTCATGAAAACGTTTCAGGATTGGGAGAATTTGAACACGACCCGTTTTGCACCACTTTCGGTTTTACCCATTTTCAAAGCCAAATCTTCCCAAATTTGAAGGGAATTAGGTAGAGGGAAGGTTATGGAAGAGATTACAAGTGGAATATGGGTGTGATTCGTCGGAAAATGGTAGAGAAGTGGCCGGAATTTGCCCCGGCCGAACGGGTTTGGGTGAAGGCCGAATGGGTTGGAGAAAGGTGAGGGATTTTGGTCCCCTCCTTTCCCTCCTTGCTCCTTTATTTGATTGGGCATGGCCCAATCCTCCACTCACAAGCCTCCATGTGGCACACCCAAATTTCTGGAACTTTCCCAACAATTTTAGAAAGTATCAATTTTGCCCTCAACTTCAAACGTTAATAACTTCTTCGTTATAGCTCCAAATTCGGATCCATTTGCGCCTACGCGTCCATAGCGACGAATACTATAAGAATATGCCAAGAAAATGAATCTTAGGCATCACTACGAGGTAGTCAACACCAATCGAAGTTTGTGCCTCAAAGGGCATTTTTTTTGTAAACTCACTTATTAAAATTATAAAAATCATTATTTTCAGGGACGGGTTGTCACAACTGTTGTGAAGAGGATTATGAGATATTTGAAAGGAACTAAGGGTTTTGTTATCTCTTGCTGTAGAGGTGAATTAGGATTGAAGGCCTTTGGTGATGTTGATTAGGCAGGGCATCCCAACGACAGAAGGTCCACGACTGGTTTGGGTTTTCCTAGGCAACAATCCCATGTCTTAGTCTCCTAAGAAGCAACAGATAGTGTCAAAGTCTTCTACTGAAGCTGAATATAGGGCATTGTCCACTACTACCGTAGAGTTAGATTGGATACAACAAATTCTTACATTTTTACAGTTTCCTTTGCTTGTTTCTCCAATGTTGTTTTGTGACAATCTCTTAGCTATTGCACTATCCTTCAATCCTGTACAACATCAGAAGACCAAGCATTTATAAATTGATGTTCACTTTGTTCGAGAAAGAGTAGCCCAAGGGAAACTTCATCCGCAATTTGTGTCTTTCAAAGAACAATTTGCTAATATATTAACTAAAGGTTTGAGTGCACCCTTGTTTAGAATTCACTGTAACAATCTCATGCTTGGTTCATTAAAGCATATGATTTTTTTTTGGGGGGGGGGGGGGGAGGGGGGATGATGGAGATATATTGTAATTGTATGATTGTGACAAGTGTCACAATCTTAGAGAGGTAGTTAGTTTGTTAGAAGTGTTGTGAATTGTATAAATACCAAGTCAATGTACTTTCTTAATCATCAAGAAATTAACACAAGAAAGCTTAAAGATCTCTCTCTCTCTCTCTCTCTCTCTCTCCCCTCTTTCTTTCTGATACTCTCAAACTCATTCTTTCTCCCACTAAAAACACCATTGATTTATGTAGCTTAACAAACGTTACGTCACCTTAAACTGTTAAGAAAATATTACATGAAAATAGGAAACTTCTCAACAGTATAGCAAAAGCTCCCCAAAATAGGGTTTAATTCAGTAGGGAGAAATTTATGTAAGTATTGAAAACACTAGTTACGTGATCATATACTATTTCGTGGTTTGTTTACGTTCCTTTGGAATTAAACTAACATGAATAAAAATGAAGAAGTAGACAAAGAAACGAACAAATTAAAGCTTTGTTTACGTTGAAAAGCCAACGAGCATTGCATGTATAATGAACTGGACCCTGCATTCTAACACTCAATAGGATCCAGATAATACTCTTTGAACAGGTCTAAATTCTAACAAGAAGAAAGAGAGGAAGTAGCCGTTGAATAAGCTTGACCAACTGGAGACACCACATACCAATGGACCACACCCTACCAAACCGTTGTTAGATGAGACCAACACATATGTCGAGTTTGTCCCTTTTTAACGTTTTTTTAATGAGCCGTTACAGAAAGAAAAGGCATCGAGAATGAGTGGATTTCGTCAAGAAGATGCCAATCATATGCAGTGCAAACCAAGCATAATTTAATCCTTCTTAATTTCATTTCTTATTTTCTTTAACAAATTGTTGTTTACGAAAAAATTCCAAAGTGTAATATTCATTATTCACACCCTCACTCAATGTTATTAATTAACATATTACAATATGAGTAAACAATAAGATATATGTAATATATAGGTGCACGATAGGGGTTGATACTTAATTAAGTAGATACATGTGTTGTAATGTTAGTAAAATTGTATAGTATAATGGTTAAATACATGTAATATAATGTGATTATAATAATAATATCACGTGTCAGTGTAGCGTAGTTTACTGCAGAAATAATAAAAAAAAGTTGTGTTGTATTGTCAAACTCTGTTATATACACAACCATTAATTAAATCAACACTATCTATGTTCATGTACAATTAACTGGATTTGTAAGTTTTTATCTTCTTCTTGTTTTTGTTGGGAACCATACTACTTCCATGTCTACTATAATAATGAGATTATCTTGCTGTAAAGCCAAAAAATCCCTTTTTCAAATAAATATTCGTCCAAAATTCCAGCAATAGCCTCGTCCCAAACCTCAAATCACATCGGCCAGCAGGCGCAGCACCACCATCTTTTGTTTCTGAAGAAACCAAAGCACTGACATTTCCCCTCCATTTCTGTATATATACCCACCTCCCACTTCTTCTTCTCAGCATATCATCAACTGCATATATACAATACGGCAACGTTTTAGAGATGGAAAATGATCAAAAGAACTCACCAGCAACAACAAAGAAGGAGAAGGCGGCGTGGTCGTTAAAGAAGGTGATCAGCAAAGAGTTATGGCCAAGGAAATTCTCAGTGTTCAAATGGAAGCGCGTGGACTTTCAAACGACCATACTCGACGGCGTCGTCTTCAAGATACTATCCGTTGTGGAGGCCGTCGTTTTGGTCTCGACGCTTTGCTTCTTCTACCTTTGCTGTGGTTGCCACATCTGACCTAGCTACTACTTTATGTTCATTTCAGAATTCATTATTCTAATTAGTTAATTAATTTCTTGATTTGTATCTCCTTTTTTTGTTCTTCTTAATTTGTATCTCCTTACTTCTTCCTTTTTCGCTCATTTTTTTGCTGCATTTTTTGCCAAAAGTTGGGCATAGAAGCATGTAACTGGCTGAGGTTTCTGGGTCCTTGACGATTCATTTGTGTAACACATTTTTTTTTTAATTTTGAAAATAAACTCTGTTATGGTTTATTATATATTAACCATGATGCGTACGTTTTGTTTTTCCAGTCTTACACTCTTTATGTTTTTGGTCTAGGTTATCCCGTTAATTAAAAGAGGTTTTAAGTTTAGATTAGGTTAATATTATGATGATCCCAAGTTGAGGGTAAGGACAGTGCTGTTTGTTTATTGGGTTTACCAACAAGAAGAAAAACATGATGAACTTTGATGTCGAGCGTTCTGTTTTACTAAAGGATATTTGTGACACATGCAATTGTATTATGTACTGGGCCAAAATGGGTTTCCTTATATGTGTCTTCTTCTTCGTGTGGTGTGAAGTGAATAAAAGAACATGCTAAAGCAAATAAAAAATGTCCACCATTAGCTACAACAATGATTGATCTGTTCGAGGAGAGACACTTCAGTAAGTTTAATTGATTAGATGAGTTCTTGTATTAGGTGAGACCAGCGTCAGATTAAGTGAGACTAAAATACATAAAGTCTCATTCTTTTGTGAGAAGTGTCTTAGAGATAGCGCAGTCGGGGTACTCTTACCTATTTCTTCTTTGTCCACTATTGAGTACCCACATTTCTCTAAAATTGTCAATACTTATGTCTATAGATGCTTGAGACAAAATTTTCTTCCAAATACGAACTACTGATAGGATAGCTTTAAGGAATTTAGTACTCGTAACGTACATTTTTCCCTTGATGTGGCGGACTCTAGTTTCCCATAGGACCTGAAGATCAACTTAGGATGCTACATTCGAACAGAAGTTTCCAGTCTTTTGTTTTCTGCTCCGACTCATTGGGTTTATATGATGTTCCAAAGCATCAGATTTATGAAATGTTTTTATTAAAAGAAACAAAATTCAGGGAAATTAGGGCATGCTCAAGTACTTTTCTTACCATGTTACTAAATCGTTGTGGGCTGACTTAATGCCTCCCCAGAAAGGGTTCTTCTTTTAAGTGAATTACCAAGGTGGTTATCCCATTAATTAAAAATGTTTTAAGTTTTGATTAGGTTAATATCATGATGGTACCAAGGTGGGGTAAGTCCAGGCTGTTTGTTTATTGCGTCTACCAGCAAGGAGAAAAACATGATGAACTTTGATGTCGAGAGTTCTGATTTACTTTAAAGGATATTTGTGAGACATGCAATTCTATTGGGCCAAAAAGGGGTTCCTTATCTGTGCGTTCTCATCTTCTTCTTCTACATATTCAAGCAATTTGATTATAATTTAATTCGTGACGATCATAAGTTGAAAGTTCATATTCTTCAGTTGTTGATAAATAATTCTTTAGACAATACTCAAATTGTCACAAAATATACAGACTCCGAAATTAATATTGGAATTAAGTAGCTGTTTCTTGTGAATATTAGTTTCCACTTCATGTGGTGAATTGAATAAAAGAACATGCTACAAAAAAAATGTCCACCATTATCTGCAACAATGATTGATTTGTCCGAGGAAAGAAACTTTAGTAAGCTTAATTGATTAGAGTAGTTCTGAATTGGATGAGGCCAGCGTGAGATCAAGTGAGACCAAAATACATAAAGTCTCATTCTTTTGTGAGAATTGTCTTACAAACAACATAGTTTGTCCACTATTGAGTAGCCACATTTCTCTCTAAAATTGTCAATACTTGTGTCTGTAGATGCTTGAGACAAAATTTTCTTTCTAAATACTCGTTACTTATATTTTTCCTTTGGATGTGGACTCTAGTTTGGCATAGGACCTGAAGATCAACTTAGGATCCTATATTCGAACAGAGGTTTCCGGCCTTTTGTTTTCTGCTCTTCTCGATCAATGGGTTTAAATGATGTTCATCAGATTTATGAAATGTTTTTATTAAAGAAATAAATTCAGGGAAATTAAGGCATGCTAAACACTTTTAACATGTTACTAAATCATTGCTCATGGGCTGACCTGACTTAATACCTCCCTAGAAAGGGTCCATCTTTTCAATGAATTACCCTGTTAATTAGTTGTTCCATCCGAGCCTTACTGCTCGTTTGCATCGTCAATAATGTTGGATGATTAAGGTCTAAACTGCCCTTTTTTTTTATTTCTGTAAGTTGTTAGTCCACGGTGTGGAGCCAAAAATAATCACAAGGCGACACGTGGATTTTTAGATAAAAGAGGACAAAAATACCCTTGAGGCATACCGGATTTTCTACGCGCGAGCAGTGGACAATCATCTTTCAATCAAGTCAAAAGTGCCCAAATAGGTATTTATTTACAACCTATTTCATACATCCTCATCATATCTCATCCGTAACCCCCAAGTTCCTTCCTCTTTTATTATATTAATTAGCCAATTAATCAAATAATTATTCCATCAATTAGCTAATTAAGCACAAATGATGAACCTAGCACACAAATCCATCCAAGTGGCCGGTCCATCTCCTCTCAAGGTGGCCAACCACTCCTCTATAAAAACCCTCTCATTCTCTCCCAAAACAACTTCCAACTCTTGCTAAAATTCTCTAGAATTCTCTAAACACTTTTTCTCTCTAAATTCTAACTTTGGCATCGGAGGTTCTTCGGCT
Source organism: Crataegus laevigata (assembly GCA_963580275.1). Classification (NCBI taxonomy): domain Eukaryota; kingdom Viridiplantae; phylum Streptophyta; class Magnoliopsida; order Rosales; family Rosaceae; genus Crataegus; species Crataegus laevigata. The sequence continues at coordinate 13,055,709 of OY756945.1, read as the reverse complement.
AAAGCCCCCCCCCCCCCCCCCCAATTCATCGTGGGTGCGTGAGGTTTTTGGCCTTGACCAAAGGTGGTAATTGTTTTGTAGGTGCAATTTTGTCCAAGAAGAAAGCGGCGGAAATTTGCATCCACAAGTTAGTGCTTTCATTGAGAGTTGAAGATCCATACTCGTAGAAGACTCTCGCATAAAAAGGTTTTTCTTTATTTTCTAGTCCATTTGAATATATTTCATACGTTTTTATTATTAGAATTTTTTAATTTGCAAAGATTCTTTGATAAAACGTGAAAAAAAAAATATAATGGCTAGAAATTTAGAAAATTCCACAAGTGAAAATTTCAATACTCAAGAAAATTTCACTATCGTGAAGTTCCACCATGGCAACCACCCACCGTGAGATCCATGGCACCACCATCATGGCCCAAGCCACGCCATCCAAGGTTGCACGGGCCCGAGCCCAAGCCTCGCACTCGCATGCATCACGCACTAAGCAGCCTACTTCCGCCGAGCAGCCTACTCTCGCGGCCCTACCTACTCTTGCGGCCCAGCCTGCTTCCGCGGCCCTGCCTGCTCTAGAGGCCCAGCTTGCTCATGCGGCCCAGCTTGCTCCTGAGGCCCAGTCTGCTCACGTGGCACAGCCTGCTCCTGCGGCCCAACCTGCTCCCGCGGCCCTGCCTGCTCTAGAAGCTCAGCCTACTCCTGAGGCCCAGCCTGCTCACGCGACCCAGCCTACTCCCGCAGTTCAGCTTGCTCCCTTAGCTTCCCGAGCAGCCCAAGTCGGCTCAAAAGTAGCACAACTGTCCCGACTCCAAGTTTCGGGATCCATGATTGAATCGGGGGCATTTTCACCACACTTTTCCGCAGATTTGACATTTCCCAAATCAAATCTCGCTCCCGGGGTCTACCACACTTCCACTGCTCAAGGAGATACATTCCTTCAAAGCTCTTCTAACCCAAATGGAGAATAACACTTGTCTCGACAAGTCATAGAGTTGACGAGCGCCCTCGCACAACAGACGACCTTGGTGAACTAGCTCTTGCAGCGCACCAAGATGCAACATGCCCTAGGTGAGGTGTCCCGAAGTAGGACAAGGGCAGACAAGAAATCTCTCCAGCAGAGTCCCAGAAAGCAGGCACTCGATCGGCCACGAACTAAACGTTTTGGCAGTGTACACTTTCGACTGGGCCCACGGACGAACATACATTCGCGGTTGGGGTCACACTCCGATAGTCGATATGAGCAACCTTCCAAGTGAAATGTTCATTCACGGCTAAACTCACAAGTAACATCCTCCACCCCACATCGGAGTAGGCAGCACGAAGGACGGAGAGAAACAGTCACTCAATCCAGCTCAACTTCAACCAGCAGTCTGCGAAGAACTCGCTCGCCTGCTAGGAACGCACCACAAGAACCGCATCCTCAACATAGAAAAGCCAAATACATGGAAGAGCAGCCTAGGCCAACAAGTCATGACTGGGGGCAGCTGAGAGCTCCGCTAGCCCAAAGGTAAATTCAGGAAGAAGTAAAGAGACTCTTAACCAAGCGATTGCGTAATTTTTGACGCAATGAGGTCACCGATGAGGCACTACGACGGAACATGACCAACATATGCAAGTCACCTTTCACAGATGAGATCGAGTAGGCAGAGCCTCCACGCGAGTTCAGTATGCCACATTTTACATCTTTCAAAGGGGAAGAAGACCTGGAGAGACACTTAAAGCACTACCGAAGCGCAATGATCATTTATCAAAACAATGACGATCTTATGTGCAAGATATTCACCACCACTCTACAAGGCGAGGTGCAAGATTGGTTCTACACCCTACCGCCACAATCCATCCAGAATTTTGATGAACTTTCTTTGGTTTTCACCAAAGAATATTCGTCCTATCGCTCGATCAAGAAGAAATCTGACCATTTGTTCAACGTCAAGAAGAACCCAAAGGAGTTGCTTAGCGATTATGTGAAGAGGTTCAGAGCAGATAAGGCAAGGGTAGTCGGATGCAACGACTTGATAGCTAGAGCAGCCTTCCAAAAAGGACTTCGAGCAGAGCACCCGTTGTTCGAAGAATTGATCATGAAAGAAGATCTAACCTTAGTAGACTCATTCGTTCTAATAGAGAAATATTCACTTTGGGACGAAGATCGGCGAGCAAACAAGGCACCCGAGCAGCCTAAAAAAGAAGTAGCAGTAAACAAGGAGGACAAAAAACAGCTAAACAACAAAACCAAGCAGAGGCTAAGCGTAGGGACCGATCCTCAATGACCAAGAACTACTATAAGTTCTCGATCCTAACCCCACCAAATGCACATTCAGAGTATCTTCAGGCAGATTCTTAGGGTACCTAGTAACCTAACGAGGAATCGAAGCACATCCCAAACAAATCCGAGTGATCCTAAAGATGAAATCTCCCACTACCTTGAAGGAGATCTAAAGTTTGACCAGACGAGCAGCTGCCATCAACTGTTTTCTTTCGCGGTCCACCGATCAATGCAAGCTCTTTTTTCAAGGCCATCAAGAGGACACAACGAGACAAATGGGATAAAGAGTGCGAAAGAGCTTTCCAAGACCTGAAGAAGTATCTCACATCACCTAATTTACTATCCAAGCCAGAAGCAGCGGAAGACTTATACATTTACTTGGCAGTCTCAGAAGTAGCAATAAGCTCTATCATCATACGAGAAGAGCTGGGGGCCTGACTACTTGTATTCCACAGTTCAAAAGCTCTCCTCGATGCTACTAGAAATTCAAAAGCTAGGTTTGGCAATAGTTATTGCAACCCGGAAGCTCAAGTTTTACCTTTAGAAGCTAACAGTCATCCTTATGACGCACTATTTCGCCCAATCTAGACACGCAATGATAAAGGCGTAGATGTTAGCGGATGTAAAGTTTTTTGACAAACGCAACAATTTGGCCCAAAAATTGCGCCAATGGCAGACAAACACTAAAAGAACACACTCAGAAACAAGTTTTGTCCTTGTCGCCCTAAAAGATTCTACTTAAGAGCAACATGTATCGGCGTTTGAAAACCACCTTCTGTTACGTGTCACACGGCCCCAGCCGACCCTTACTCTATAATTTAACTCTAGAGTGGCCCAATACCGGCAGTTGAGCATCTCCTGCTACGTGTAACATGGCCCAGCTCCACGGTTCGCTACCGCGCATTCACGCCTAGCCTAGGCGACGCAACAAAGCGGCCCAACAAGTTGAGCATGCCCTAGCTGCACCTGCTCTACTCGATGGAAACTTTTGGCATTTGCATATCGACAACGCATCTAACAAGACGATCCTCGACTGCCTCAAGAAATCCCTCACCAACAAGAAGGGAAAATGGCTAGACGAACTCCCTGGATGTCTATGGGCATATCACACCACCAAAAAATGAGCAACCGGTGAGACTCATTTCTCTTTGGCATATAGCTCAAAAGCAATCATTCATCCCAATGTCATCAAGTGAAGTATCACTGCTCTACTACCAAACATTGAGTAGAACAGTAAGAAGATGGCCACAATCTTAGATCTAGCAGAGGAGAAGCGCGAACAGACTATCACTAGCATCATAGCTTACCAGCAGCAGCTTATCTTCAACTATAACAAAAAGGCCAAGATCTAGTAGTTTCAGCCTGAAGATCTGGTCTCAAGAAAAGCCTTCATTACTACCCGCATATAAGGCTCCAAAATGATAGATCCCATCTGGTAAAGTTTGTACAAAATCAGCAGACTAGGCGGCAAGAGCAATTACACCCACGCCACCATGAAACGACAAAAAGATCGAAAAGTAGTGGAACGCCTACAGTATGAGGAAGTACCATGTGAGACCTCCCACTACATCAAAGCCTGAAAACTGAAGCAGTTCAAGGGACACCACCTCGCAAGCCGAGGACTATCCAGTTGTTATGTAGTCTTCTACAGCTAAGTTATTCGTTCGTTTCACTCGTTTTTCAATGAGGAATTCAGAAGTAATTTGCAACTTGGCTCGACTACATGTCTACAACAATTGTTCATCCCTGCACTTCAAAAGAAGATTACGCTCTTCTTAGGGACTCATCGCAGGAATTGCACCCCCCGATGGACCATATTTTCCAAAGCGGGAGGATAAACTCCACACTCCGAATATCCAGACGTGGATGAGCCGGGCTGCCTTAGTATAACTAGAAGCACGATGGCTTACGCCGGGATTCCTAGAAGTAGCCACAATAGACTTTTTCAAGGCCTAGCTAACTGAAGGATTTTGGGTCTCTTGGCCTAATCCGTAGGGAACCGGGTCTTAGAAACGGAGGGGGCACATTACGCAGTACGCCCTAGAGACGGCTGCCCTGGAACCTTAAAGCTGCTACCGAGTGCACTAAGGTAGCCTACGGTTTCCAGAAGACTGCCTACGGCTTGCCCTTCAAGCAGTAAAGCCACGCTAAACTTATACAACCGCACATTCTTGTGAAGGGTTAAACAAGCTAGTGTGCATATACGAAGCTTTATCCACTGCCGACATGCTACGTAGTTGATAAGCTTCACATCTGCCAAGCGCGGAACAATCTACATTAATTCCTAAAGTGTTGTGATACTTGCTATGCAACCTACGGAATTGGAAAAAGCCAAGGTTAACAGCCTAGTGGTCATGCGGACTTGCCTGCTTCTGTAAGTAAGGCATTTGGCTGCCGACCCTATAGCTAACAACTTTGCCAAGTTCTACATCAACACCTACGGCTGCATCGGCTACGCCGGTCTGTCTGCTTATAGAAAAGTAGCACATTTGCCACTAGTCTATAAAGTTTAAAGGTTAGGGCATGAACAAAAGAAGTGAAGATGGAGAAAAGCGAAGGAAGCAAGTTTATTAAATTTCTAGTAAATTTGATAAATAACTAGCAAAGACTGAAGGAGTACAAGGAAAGCAAAAAGCAACGAGGGAAAGAAAGAAAATCTTAAAAGACTACCTAGAAGACTCCACAACTACTCAGTCACCACACTTTCAGCAGCCACAACACTCTCAGCAGTGGCACCATCTGGCTCTTCACTCCCGGCTACTCCAGCCTGGGCACTAATATCTCTGGCTACTTCACCAATGGAGGCCTCAAAAGTAAAGGCGAACAAGTCTTCCCGAGAAGTAGAGAAGGTTTCGAAGTTTTTCCCAGCAAACTCAAAGTTAGACGGCCTACTAAAGAGATGATCTACAAATCCTAGCTTGAAGAAATTGGCCTCACTATGAACAAACGGAGCCTCGAGCCTAGCTTTCTCACCTTTTAGCTGCCCAATCTCCTCAAGCAGACTAATATGGACGCACTGCAGCTCATCCACTTCTTTCTTCAAACTTTCATTGATCGTCAGTGCACCTTAGAGTTCCAACACTTGGGGTTCAAGCCTATCAACAACCTTCTTGAAGTGGATCATTTGGTTTTAAGTAGCAATCAACTCTTTATCCTTTGCATAAGGAGCGGAACAAAGCTAAAAAAAAAGGACATACTCAAGATCTTGAATTTGAGGTATGTGACATATGATCTTCTTCTCTGCACTTTCATACTTAAATTTGGATCATGTCAAGCCTAGTCTTCAAGTCAACGACCTTTTGGTGAGCGATCTCAAGCTGCAGAGAAGTGGGGGCAGAAATATTAGACCCTTTCAAAGCAACGAACTCATATTCCAACCTCTAGATCTTCTCGGCAGAAGAATAAGCTTTAGCTGCCACAGCCGTTGCCACCTTCTTGGCAGCCTTGGTATCCTCTTGATCAAGGAATATAGACTTGGCTGCCAGAATCTCCATTTTCTGCACCATGGCCAACAAAGAAGTCTTCCTATACTCGGTTGTATGCTTTGCAAAAGGCATTTAGGCAAACAATCCCTTTAATGCCATCGACATGCTTGGCACAAGCGTCCATGTCTTCAAACAGATCTGGTTTCAAAAGCACACAGTTCTCAGCAGCATCCCCAAAAACAGGCTTAGTGGATTTCTCACAACTGCCCACGTGAGCAGTCTCCTCCTTCCCGGTAGGCGATTCATTCTGATCAACAGGAAGAGTAGGCCTTGGCGCCACTTCAGTAGTAGAGTCCACCTCATCGCTCTTCATAATACCAAGCCTTTCCAAAAGAGAACCAGACTTAGCTCTCAACGAATGTCTTGGTACAGACTTCGGCACTGGGGCATGACATGACCTCTATGTTGGGTAACCCTGTCAGAAATCGAACTAGCCATATTTGGTATGGCAGACGTCATTGGCTTAGATCTAGCAGCCTCATCTTTCATTCCTTTGAAAAAAAGTCAAACCACTCACAAGCTTTGGGGCAGTCAACAAACCCTCACGAGCAGCAGAAGAAGTCTTTGGTTTTTTCTCAGCCGACATTTCTTGAGCAGGCAGGGAAGATCGCTTTTCCCACCTTCACTTACATTGGGATCCTATTCATCTCCTCTCTCGGGAGCAGCCCACATTTTTTCTTGACTAGCAGGCAGGGGGCCTGCATGCCCAACGTTCCAGCAACCTATAAGGGCTGCGACCTCCTAATTTCTCCTAATCGCCGGTCTAGCCCATGTCAAAGAGCCCAAAGGACATGAGCTTTGTAGCTCGCCTAGCACTGCGCCTTAGCGCCACTATCTGTGGCCCTAACCGCACAAGCTGCCCTTGGCTCTAGCCAAGCGAGCAGCCTAAAGCAGTGGTCCCTGCCACAACACCTCATTGGCCCATGTCTAGCCGATTCCTGGCCCCTGCCAGCTGACGTGTCGCACCACCCCGATGGTTGCCCCACGACAGCACTATCCAAGAAAAAGACAAGAAAAATTAAATTAATTTTTTTTTACATCGGTGCGGCACGAAGAAGACGAATAAAGCAACGAAAAACGGTCCTTTGCATAGGCAAGATGTAGAAGATTGCTAGAGGAGGGGGAACAAATATCCTCTAAGCTCTCTATCTCTTGTAGGGTAGAATAAATTGCTCTTTAATGTTGATTTAATAATCCACTTAAGGTGGACTTAAATAGGCTTTGAAAGAAATTTATTTCCCTTTCCTAGAAGGATCTAATTTCCTATTAAAGAGGGAATTTACATCAAAATAGGAAGCAATCTTAAGTTTCCTAAAGCAAGAATATCTGTACACTTGCTGCCATTTCCTACGAGTAGCCCAACAGGTGTGGGGGCATTTGTGGAGCCAAAAATAATCACAAGGGGACACGTGGATTTTTAGATAAAAAAAGACAAAAATACCCTTGAGGCATACCGGGTTTTCTACACGCGAGCAGTGGACAATCGTCTCTCAATCAAGTCAAAAGTGCCCAAATAGGTATTTATTTACAACCTATTTCATACATCCTCATCATATCTCCTCCACAAGGTAACCCCCAAATTCCTTCCTCTTTTATTATATTAATTAGCCAATTAATCAAATAATTATTCCATCAATTAGCTAATTAAGCACAAATGATGAACCTAGCACACAAATCCATCCAAGTGGCCGGTCCATCTCTTCACAAGGTCGCCAACCACTCCTCTATAAAAACCCCCTCATTCTCTCCCCAAAACAACTTTTAACTCTTGATGAAATTCTCTAGAATTCTCTAAACATTTTTTCTCTCTAAATTCTAACTTTGGCATCAGAGGTTCTTCGGCCAAAGCCCCCTCCCCCCCAAATTCATCGTGGGTGCGTAAGGCTTTTGGCCTTGACCAAATGTGTTAATTGTTGCGTAGGTGCAATTTTGTCCAAGAAGAAAGCGATGGAAATTTGCATCCACACTCGTGATAATAAGTTGTTAGGAATCAATGGCTGAGATTAGCCTATTATGTGTTAGGCTCAGATGTGAGCAAGTGGCAAGATCTCATAGGATTTTGTAAACAAGGGTGGGATGAGCTCACAGGCTCTCCTAGATTCTCTCATTGCCTAATGGCTCTTTTTGTAATGTTCTGATGAATGAATGCATACACACGCAGAGGAGCATATTGGCTCTCTGTGAGAATTGATCAAAATCTTTGCATCACCATTTTCCTTTCCCTCTGAGTTCTAGCTTTTCTTCTTCTAAATTGATGCAATACTATTAGGCTATTACATATTCTAATATGGTATCGAGAGCCTAGGTTCGATCTTGAACTGGGTGTCGATTTCTATGAAATTTTGCGATAGAATCCAACGTGAAATCTCTCAATTTCAGTCCGATTCAAGCTACAATGGCTGGGTCTGGAAGCAGCAATCTGCGAGCTCTCGTTTTTAATGGAACGGAGTTCGAATTCTGGTGGAACGGAGTTTGAATTCTGGAAAGTTAGAATGGTCACCATCTTCAAATCTTATGGGATTTGGAAGTTAATTGACAAAGGACTTGTTGTTCCAGAATCGAAGAAGAAGAAGGTAAAGGGAAAAGTAAAGAATGAGGAAGATACATCTTCATCGGACGATGATGAAGAAGATTACGATGAGCTTGACACTCATATGGAGGATTAACTCATGAATGATGTCAAAGCAATGTGAATCATTCAGAGTGCTGTGTCTAAAGAAATCTTTCCTCAGATTATGAATCAAGAAGCATCCAAGGGTGCCTGGGATCTACTCCAGGAGGAATTTCATGGTGATGAACAGACAATGTCTGTTAAACTTCAAAGTTTGCGTCGTGAGTTTAAATACATGAGAATGAAAGAAAAAAAATCATTATTTTCCTATCTTACTAAACTATTTGAGTTGATAAACCAAATGAAATCTTATGGTGAGACTTTCACTCACCAAAGAGAGGTTCAAAAGGTTTTGATTAGTCTATCTAAGATGTATGATCTAATTTGTGTTGTGATTGAAAGAACTTCTGATTTAAATATTATGTTTATGTAAGAAGTGGTTGGATATCTTAAGAGCTATGAACTTAGGTTGAGTAGACATGGAGATGATGTTGCAGGCTTAGAGCTTTCCTTTTCTAGTATGAGTCATGCACCAAATACACAAAATAAACCATTTGCACAAGAAAATTACGGTAAAGGAAAGAAAATTAGAAGTCTAAACCTAAGAAATGGAAGAACAAAACCCACCAACCTGAGAGACATGGTGAGATCACTCATGGTGGTAAACATAACTCATTTCCAATCACTGCTAGCATAGAAATTCCTGCATGGCGCTTCTTCCAATCAGAAGCATCCATGTGCTCCAAAAACAACGCAAAAGCAATGTGAGTCATTGTATTTTCACTTAAGGCAGTTGATACTTTTGTCAGGTATGCAATTCCAAGATCTGTCTTCCCAACATTCTCAGCCTGCTCGCTTTCCGTGTTGTAACATGCATAGTCATCATTTATACAGAGAAGCATTTTCATTGGGACTGGCAGCAGTTTAACCAAAGTCTGATGCGGTAACCCCCTCATCGTAAGTACCATATCGCTTGCTTCTACTACGGTGAGCAAGAATTTATGAACAAACACTTTGGTTCCCTCTGTTACTTGTTCACTATCTACTATCTTAAGCATGTCAAGTACTAGTTCGTTAAGGTAGGGCCTCAAGAGTTGTGGCTCTTCCATTACCAACTCTATTAATTCCTTGAGAGCTACACGAGCATAGTCTTCTTTCAAGTGACTTAACAAATTAAACAGTCCAACCATCATCCCTCTCAAAAGGTCATGAAACTAATTCCGCCCCAACAAATTCAAAAACAAATGAATCAAACTAACCACAGCACCAAATGTGGCAACCTGAATATCAGCATTTTCCGAATTCAACATACACAAAAATGCCGAGTGGGTAGGTTCAATGCTAAGAGCTAACGTTTCACAAATAACCGGACGATACACTTTTGGGAAAAAAGCACACACCCACAAAGCAGAAAGCAGTTATCTGTGGACCCATGTGTGAGACATTTGGAGGCATCAAGTATTTCCTCATATTTATTGATGACAAGTCCAGAATGTGTTGGGTCTATTTCTTGAATAACATATTAAATGTGTTCGGTATTTTCAAAATGTTCAAGGCTATGGTTGAACTTCAAACTGGTTTCAAATTGAAAAAGCTTTGAAGTGATAAAGGAGGAGAATACACATCACTGGAGTTTGAGAAATTTGTGAGGATGTTGGTATTGAAAAGTAACTAATTATTGCTTATTCTCCCCAGCAAAATGGCATTACTGAGAAGAAGAATCGTACCATTGTAGAAATGGCAAGAACCATGCTCTATGAACCTCTCAAATTCTGGGGTAAAGCCTAAGGTGTTAGATAACAAAATTTGAAGAGATCAGTGGTAGGAAACCAGGAGTAAAGCATATGAGAATCTTTAATTATGTGTGATTCACTCATATTCAAACTTAGTTAAGGCAGAAACTAGATGAAACAAGCAAGAAAGGTGTATTTGTTGGATATTAGACAAAAGATAAGGGCTACAGAGTCTTTGGCTTGAAAAAGTAACATGATCATTGTTTCTAGAAGTGTTATCTCTGATGAAGAAGTAGTGTTCAACTGGGAAACTATGAAGATTGTTCACATTCCTATGCCTTGTTTAAATGCAAATGAAGGTATGAGTATCACTGATATTGGAAATGGTTCTTGTGAGGGATCAATCACTTGTACATTTGATGTCGAAATCTCCAAGTAGTTGTGTTGATGATGCCACTGATGTACACATAGCTGAATCTAGCCTTGTGAATGAAGATTGTGGAATTCAAATCACTTAGACATATGACACTGCACCAAATAAGCGGGAAAATTTGAATGAGGTGTTTGCTCAGTGTAATTGATTCCAAAAACTACAATGAAGCTCCCCAAGATCATGCTTGGAAGAAAACCATGGAGGATAAGATCTCTATGATTGAAAAGAATAGTACCTGAGAATTAGTTAACAGACTAAGTGATAAATCCATTGTCGGAGTAAAAAGGATTTTCAAGACCAAATTGAATTTGGATGGATCTATACAGAAACACAAGGCAAGATTAGTTGCCAAAGGGCACACTTAAAAGCCTGGAGTTGATTTTAATGAGACTTTTGCACATGTGGCTAGATTAGACACTAAAAGGACTTTCATTGCATTGGTAACTCATAAGGGATAAAATATGTTCCAATTGACCAACCTGATAGATTCATTGTTAAGAAATAAGAACATAAGGTATACAAACTAAAGAAAACTAGTAAAGGCTGGAACGAGCTCCCAGAGCTTGGTATGACAATATTGATACTTATTTGCTGTAGTGTGATTTTAAGAAAAGCCCTAGTGAAGCTCTATATGTGAAGTACAAAGAAGGACAATGAACACTCATTGTCTCCATATATGTGGACGACATCATCTACACAAGGATCTATGCTAAAATGATTGAAGACTTCAAGTGTGATATGATGAATAAGTATGAGATGACAAATTTAGGTTTATTGCATCACTTTCTTGGAATTGAGGTTATTAAAAAAGAATGAAGCATTTTCATTCACTAGAAGAAATATGCATTGAGCTTACTTGATAAGTTTGGATTGAAGAACTACAAGTTTGTGTCAATTCCCTTAACTCCCACTGACAAGCTAAGGAAAGATGATGGCAGTGAGCTTGCATATAAAGAATTATACAAGAAAATTGTTGGCAGTCTCTTGTACTTGATTGCACCAAGACTTGACATCATATACTCAGCATGTGTACTTGTAAGATATATGCATTGTCCTTCCACCAAGCATCTTGGCATTGCCAAAAGGATTCTGAGATATGCGCAAGGTACTATAGACTATGGAATCAACTACAAGAAAGGAAATTTAGCTTTGCTCATATGTTTATGTGACAATGATTGGAGTGGAGATGAGGATGACAAGAAGTCTACATCTAGTTATGCCTTTAGTTTTGGCAGTGGTGCATTCTCTTGGGCCACTGTGAAGCAGCAAAATGTTGCTCTCTCAATTGCAGAAGTAGAATATATGAGTGCCTCTGAAGCTACAACTCAAGCTATATGGCTGAGATTTGTACTACATAACTTTGGTGAAGAACAAATTTAACCTACTACTTTGATGTGTGGCAATACTTCCGCTATTGCCATGTCAAAGAACCATGTTTTCCACCAGAGGTCTAAGTACATTAAAAGGTAGTGTTCGTTGATTAAGGTCTAAACTGCCATTTCTTTATTTCTGTGAGTTGTTAGTCCATGTGACAATAAGTTGTTAAGAATCAATTGCTGAGATTAGCCCATTATATGTTAGGCTCAGATGTGAGCAAGTGGTAAGATCTTAGAGGATTTTGTAATGAAGGGTACAAATGGTAGCAACAACCAAAATGGGCACCAAGGCAGCATGCACGAGACTAGATTCCTAAAAAAGACAAGTGAACGTTAAGTCATTCTTATAGAAGATACATTAAATTCTCTTTCAAGCATATGGTTAGGCAGCAAGAGCTGCGTCACGGTTGAAAGAGGCTAAGTGGCCATGTGGTCGAACCACCACGATTTCTAACAAACATATCAAAGATTAGTGCAAAGGATGAGGAAGTAGGCTTCAAATTTGATTCCAATTTATCATTTTCAAAGAAAAAAAAACTAGAGATAAGGAATCAGCCTCAGTCCCATGATTCTCACTCAGAACCGGCCAAGAAAGTCCATTGTGGTAACCAATTTGTATGCATGCTTAAGATTATTTTCAATCAGAGTCTGATATGATCGAGGACGAAGGTATACATGCTTCAGATTATTAGTTTTAGGATTTGTGGCCGCTGAGGAATATTTTCGGGATGTTTCCACTTGGCTAATTGAGCTCACCTCTCCCATATTTTAGGGAATTTACTACTGTGTAAAGAATTTAATTTAATTTAATGTGTCATTTTCACATATGGCTTTTTTCTTTTTTTTTTTGTAGAAAATCATTCATGTAACTGGTAGAGTACATGGAGTGATGAGTTAGATTGTGTCACTAGTCATGAGATTAGAAGATTTCTTAGTTAGTTTGTTAGACTAGTTTGATATGTACAAGGTATAAATAATAGCTTTCCTTGTATTACTTCCTCATTAAGAAAGAGAATAACAAATACATTTTTCTTCATTTCTCCTTCTCTCTGAGCTCTTTTTCTTTCTTTCATTAATGCATATCAAGATCTTCATCATATATAGATTAACATGATATCAGAGCAGGTTGTTCCGCGTGTAAAGCCAAACGGCTACACACGCACCATATCACCCGATTGTGTTGTCCATGTGTAGGGTAACAGTAGCAACACATTATCATAAATAATAGCATTTCAAGCATATGCTTTGAAAAGTTTCTTTCATTACTGCATACCAAGATCTTCTTCATATATAGGGTAACAGTAGCAACACATTGTCATAATTCTATTCCGTGTGGTTTAAATTTACTCCCAATTTTTATTGAAGGATTAGATGATTTACTAGTTTTGTAGAATTGATGACGTTGGACAAAAGAAATGGAGTTTTGCAAATTGTTTCTACTATAACATCTTCTTGGTGGTAACAGCTAGTGTGAATGGCCACCAAGAGGAGAAGCCCCAAAAGCCTTCTGCTGAGGGACCCTATAGTCGCAGCCACAGTATGTAAAGAAAGCCCCGCAAGGTGATGTTGACTTAGTGGAACAAGGGCAATTTGCAATTAACAAGGTTTGCTGGCTATATATATTCATGTTCTGTCATATTGATGGTATACTTTGTGCGCATGCAAGGCAATGTTGTAACTCAAGTAGGTTAAACTTGGGATACACTGACAGTGTTGGCAGGCATTATATGCATTTTTATCTCAATTGTTAGGTATGCTTTTACAACTTAGTCATCATGGATTAACCTTGTTCTTTGAAAACACATTCCAATATAACTGGGGAGCTCTTAGCTTCAGTGGTTCAAATTCCAGCTTTAATATTTTCTAAATCTTTAGTAAAACTTAGTTGAAATTAAAAAGAGTCCTTTCATGGAAACATTATGTAAATATATGTGCAGGTTGTCGCAACCATATACTATACTCTAGCTGAAGTATGTTCAAAGTTTTGGAGCTCGTCTTGATAAAGTTGTTGTTTTTGGGTCCGACTCCAAAGCGAGTGTAGAAGGTTTCTTAGGTAAATCTACCTTGTGTGTGTGTGTGTGTGTTTTTTTGATAGGTTTATTATTTGTTTATCCTTTATTTACTCGTTTTATGTTTTATATTTTAGACTCGGACTGCTTTAGAAAAACTGCAATTCTACAAGACAATATTGTTTGTACCATACTTGACCAACTCCGAAACTATTAAGCACCGGTCAACATTATACCTTCAAGGACCCACAAGAGTTTCCCTCCAACCAGGAGGCCAATCACAACGCGACATATGTCAACGTCAGAGGCCAATCACAACACGACACGTGTCAACATCAGAGGCCAATCACAGTATGACACACGTCAATGTCAGAACAAAGCTAGAAACTCACTTATATAAATAGGGATCATTCTCCCACAATAATCCCTAATGTCATTTGTACTAAACTATTCACTAGAACTCACAAAAGGAGAGCTTGAACCTATGTATTTGTGTAAACCCTTCACAATTAATGAGAACTCCTCTACTCCGTTGACATAGCCAATCTGGGTGAATCACGTACATCTTGTGTTTGCTTTCTTGCCCCTATCTCTTTACATACTTATCTACACTGGTGACTGGAGCAATCTAGCGAAGGTCATAAGTCTTGACACTTTCTGTTGTACCAAAGTCCTTACCAATTTTGTGCATCAACAAATATCATTATAGCATTTTGAAGAGTTGATAAAAAATGGTTTTTTTTTTCAAACTTTTTATTAACAAAAACCATCTAATAACCTTATTTAATGAAAATGACTTAAATTTTACTGAAAAAGACTTAAAATTTTAATGAAAAATGAAACAAACACACACACACACACTAACACTACCTGCTCGCTTTGACTATTTCTTATATTGAACACTGGCTATTCCTGAAACTGAGCATGCGGTTTTGGTTGGTTTTTTTTCTTTCCATTTCTTTCTTTTGTTCTTTTTATTAAATAAATTCATTAGATGACTTTTGATTAAAATCAACATTTTGTAGCCCTTTTATTAGTTTTCTTTTTTGAACAAACGATATTATCTATATTAAGGGGAAGGGGAGTGGGCTTAATCTCACAATGGGCTAGCAATAATATGGTTCAAACTTGCCTTTGAACTATGCTAACAAACTTCCATGCGATGAGCCATTTAGAGCTCGTTTGGGAAGTGCTTTTAGAAAAAATGTTTTTGAAATCAATCTTTAATAAAAATACAAGTTAATCCTAAAAATACATTTAAATTACTTCTTGCAAGAAGCATTAGTTATATACTTCTTGAATGAAACACTTTTTTTTTTGGTAATACTTAATATTGAGGTTATGATTACTTTTGTCATAATTTAGTCCATTAAAGTTTTAACTTGCATGCATGATTCTATATTGTGCATGATATGTCATAGTCCGAAGACATTCACAAGAGAGATAAGAAAAAACAAAAACATGTATGCGGTTGGATTTGGTGTCAGACATACTGTATTTGAAGTCAAAGGCAAAAGTTTAGTAGTCAAATAAATAAGGAGATTACAATAAAAGGAAAACTAATGAAAATGGCTTGAAAACTTTGAGTTTTAACGATAAGGACAAAATAAAGGGTAAAGTGAATAGTACCAGGATTGACTTTTTAGTGTAAAAATGTGGTTTTTCGTTAAAGTGAACAGTACCGGGAGCTTTTCGTTAAAGTTCCCTACAATAAAAGGAGTGGAGAAAGCATTACCATTGTTTCTAGATATGTAGTGCGGTTCAGGCTGGGTACGAGATTCACTTAGTAATCTATAATATTATTCATCGGTGTAGGCATAGATCATTCATCAGAGAGTAGACATAGATAGTATGATATTTATTTCAATTCGTTTTAAATTCGTTAATGATGTAAATTGGTTTGTATATAAAAATATTACATTCTAAAATTATAGTTTATATCTATTAATTATTGTAACTAATCATTTGTAATTTGTATATACCATTTAAAAAATATTATTATTAATGGAGAGGGAGGGTTCAAAACTATTACGATAATTTAGGGAGGGAGATTTTGAACCCGGGACGAATGAGTGGAAACCCAACACCCTATCTACTAGAATATTAACCCTTTTTAGAGAATTGCTAGCCGGACTCGCTAGCAAAGCAAGTCTAGGTGGACACGCTGCACACGTTGCAATTTCATTTCATCCTCAAAGCAAGTTGGATCTACATTATTAAAAAAGAAAAAGAAAAAGTTACCATGAAAAACCCAACACGGCAGAAAACTTGAATCGTCTCATCAGTCATCATGCTTATTTTCCATTTTACCATTTAAACTTCAATAACCATCAGTCCTATCTTCACTCACCAAAAAATGGAGCTCATACCCCATTGAAAAGAAAAATTACAGCAAAAGTGAAGCTTGGTCAATCTCACATGAATTGTAGTGGGTTAAATTTAACTAGTTGTTTTAAGCTAATATGTCAATATTTATGTTTGTCGTTTTTAATTACGTAGACAAGAAAATTTATATATAATATGATATATCATGATCATTTTTTCTTGCTGAATATATAAGAAACAAACCATATTTCTCGTGAAATTATGATCATAATTTTTTTCAAGAGTTCTAACATTTTACTTAATGTATTTACTATGTTAATTCTTTTTTTTTTTTTCGTTTAATATAGATATAAGCATAACTATGGGCTTAAACATTGATTTAAACTCAAATGTTGAAGATTGTGACGAGGAGGTTGATGTATATGTTGATGAAGATTTAATACACGAAGAAGAGCATGTTGATGAAAATAATGGGTCGCTAGATCCTTACATTGGTATGGAATTTGTCTCGCTTGAAGAGGCAAAATCATTTTACTTGAAGTACAATACATGTATGGGAGTTGTTTCCAAAATTTAATCTAGTGGACAATCGAAGAAATCTGAGGAATTTATTGATATCAAGTTTTCATGTAGAATGAATGGGAAGAAAGAAGAGTGATGCAGCTAATCTACGACCTTATTGTAACATAGATTGTAAAGCCACTTTGCATGTGAAAAGAAAGGCAGATGGAATTTAGGTTGCGCATTATTTTATCAAAGAACACAACCATGATTTTTTTTTTTATTGCAATGGCCAAGCAACATGGTCGGTATGAAAATATTGGCTTCGTAGAAAAAGATCTTAGAAATCATCTTGCTAAAAAGAGACATTTAGAACTAGCATCGGGGGATGCTACATCAATGCTTGAGAATTTTATGCATATGCAGGAAAAGGATCCCAATTTCTTTAATGGAATGGATTTAGATGAAAACGAACGCTTGAGAAATGTTTTTTGGGTTGATACAAAAGGTCATGAAGATTATAAGACTTTTGGTGACGTAGAGTCCTTTGATACTACTGACGGGATTTTAAACCGCACAAATTTAACCCTCTTTTTGACAGTTGTAGTATAGGTGTAAGTAGGGTATCGTTCTAGGCCGGGGATTAGGAGGGATTGCTAATCTATTCTAAATTAATTTAAAAATATTAAACAGGACTCAAAAACACAAAACTAGGCTAAAAACTCTAATAACTTGAAACACACTTAAAATGACTCAAAATAATGAAAACAATTTAAAAAGACACTAGGAATTGAAATGGACGGAAATTAAATTAAAAGATTAAAAACAATGAAAATTAACTAAATAATATTATTTAATAATGGGGGGCTTTGGTTTTAACGAAACGTAAATTAAACTTAAATAAATTGCAGAATTGACAAAAACATAAAATAAAAGTGAACGGATGGGTGACGGATTGGCTAGAGGGTTTTTCTCCACACAAGACACATATGCAATCTAAATTGACCTTCAGTTGTTCTTTCAATAAGTTGTAAATCTCAATACTCCAGATTAACCGTGAACAACACTTTTTTAATCTTCAAGTTTTCCTTAAGTCATTGAATTGGATGAACAGCATACAACAATTCAACACATTCTCTAAAAGTCCCCTACGTGAAAAGCACAATAGAGATACAATCAAAGATCATTAAACTTTGTGAAAACTATAAATACTGACGAGACATTCGTAACTATGAAAAGCATGATACTCCTGCCAAGAATTTACTTAACGCGATTGTGGATAACAACCTTCACTACTCATGAATATAAGTTCATAACGATTAGGTGAAATTCACTTATATTCTAGCATCAAATTCATGCATGTAAATTAAGTATGCATTCTTAATCAACATACACAAATAAGTTATCAATCAAGCAGTTTAAGCAAATTAAATCACAACTCAGAATTCACAACTGAAGGTATCAATTCAAATTACAAATATAATCATGGTTTTGAATTAACCTCTAGCCAAACAGAAATTAATTACACATATTTATAAATTAAAAACAGAAATTAAAAATAATTGAAGTTTGGAGGGATTAAACCAAATTAGGAGAGTGCCAAGGCTTCTGTGCACTTATGTTTTCTGTGCACCGTGTGCCTTGGTGGCGCTGGCTTTTTGCACCGTGTGCCTTGCTGCCAGAGGGCAGCGCCTTTCCCTGCGTTGGTTTTCTTGCGTGCCTCCTGTTGGTCGCTGCCATCAACGCAGCCAGCCACCTCCTTTTTCGTTTCAAGCTGTGCCAAGGCAGCTTTCAATTCCGGTGCTCCTGACTGCTTTGACTCCCCCAATTTTGGTTCTCTCCCCGAGGCTCAAATGGCAGCTTCGGTGCTGCCTCCTCTTTTTCCCAAGTCTCAGCTCCTTGTTTTTTTTTTTTTTCTTCCGCAGCCTTTTTGGCTGCCTTCTCTCCCGAGGCGCGCACAGCCTTCTCTTTCCGTCTAAACTCTCCCTTATTATTGGCTCCCAGGCACCTCCCGAAGAACCCGAGGCTCTCCCTCTTAATTCGTCTCTGCTTTCAGCTTTTAATTGGCCCAATGATTCCTCCCTGACCCCCCACTTCGTTTCTTTTTTTTTATTTGCTTGGCTCTCTTTCCCCCAAGGACCTCACACGTTTTCAGCTGCCAAAGCAGCTTTCCAGCTGCTCCCCAAATTCTTTTATTATCCAAAATGATTCCTCTCGGTGCTTCTCCACCGAATCTGCCTTTTCTTTCCTCTGCCTTCCAGCTCACCCACCGAGAACTGCTTCCCTCCTTCACTTTCCAGCAGCCCACGTTTCCACTTCTATTATTCCACCTTTGTATTTCTGTTTTAATTTTATTTAACAAATAAAACAAAACCAAACCAAATTCAAATACTCAAACCGAAACGAAAATATAAACAAAGAAAATAAGTGAGTAAGGCAGTTTTGACGAATTTGGCACTTAAAGTTTCACTTATTCTATTTTTATTTTCTTTGCTTGATAAATTCTATAAACACAAAAATAACGTAAATAGCTCAAAAATATAAGGAACTTAAATTTTTGGCGCCGTTGCCGGGGATTAGCAACTTTGCTAATCCCTTTATTTTTGTTTGCCTTTATTTTTGTTTGTGTTTATTTTTTATTTTTTTTTTATATTTGTGTTTTTGTTGTGTTTTTGTTTATATTTGCGTTTATGTATTTTACTTTCGATATTTGATTTAGTTTTCGTTCTTTAATTTTAGGTACTAGAGAAGTAAGACATGGATTTTGCTAGTATTCAAGCTCAATTGGCAAATCTTACTTCTCAATTGTCGCAGTATGCCGAAAGGACCTCAATGCCAAATGTCCCGACATTTGATGTGCCCTATGGGCAAGGATATCAGACTCATCAGTCTCCTCAATTTTCTGCATATGAAGATGAATGGGGATATCAAGGCCACAGTCAATCAAGGGGCAACATGTTTTCCATCGCTTGCAATTCGGATTGGAGAGGTTATTCAGATCAGATGTGGGATGAACCTCAGTAATTTCAACAAAGTGGATATTGGCAGCAAGACAAGTTCTATTCCAGACCTATGCAGCCACCACAGCATCCCCCACAACAATTCCAATCGAATTCAAGTATGCCCGTGAATTATAATGAAATTCTTGAAGGACTAATTTCTTTAACGCAGGGCTCACAAAAAGAAGAACAGTTGCAGCCTTCGGAAGAGTCCTATCAGTGGCCATATGAACCATTACAGCCACCACAAGAATCTGCCCAATTTAATTCAGGTACATCTGTGAATAATGATAATATTATTCAATTACTCATCTCTTTGAACCAGGAAGTAGAAAATCAAACCAAAGAAATGGGAGAATTGAATAATCAAATGGGGCAGATTGTGGAAGTCAAGGCACAGATTCAAGAGCAACGTGAACTCTCCAACTCACCTATTGAAAATTCAAAGGAAGATTGTGAAGTTAATGAAGTCATCACTTTGGAAGGTGATATGGAGGATGAAGCTGTTCCAGAACCTTGTGCACCAAGAAAAATGGTTGAAGATATCGAAGTGGCTGGAGACTATCAAGAATACATTCAAGAGATTGTGCAGACAATCGAGGCCCAAGAAATTGAGTTTGATGACACGGGACAGGCCACAACCATCATAGTAAACCTGGCCCAGTCCAAAAATGTGGTTTTTGTTATTGATTTTGAGTCGGAGAAAGATAGTAAGCCATCTTCTCCAATTTTAATTTTAATTTTATTTTATACTAACATGTCTCTAATTTTGATGATTCAGGCACCCACCAGAGAATTCAAACCATTGCCGAATCATTTCAAGTATCACCTCCCATTGAAAGATAAATTCAATGATTTGGAGCCGAAGGGAGGTTAATGGAAAGATTCGTCCGGCTAAAGACGTTAAATCAAGCGCTTCTTGGGAGGCAACCCAAGCAACCAGATTTGCATTTCTTAACCCTACTCTTTATTGCCTTTACTTTGCAATCTTTGTTTTGTTTAGTTAGTTGTGTTATTTGGTTGATTTTTGTTTAGTTTGTGTTTAAATAAATTAAGGGCAATGTTTATTTTAAGTGCGGTTAAATAAAGTCTTTTTACATTAATTTACATATTTTGCTTTATATATTTTAATTTGCTTAAAATAAACTTAAAAAAATAATATTAATAATAATAATAATAATATTAGTAATATTTATATATATATATATATATATATATATTTAAATAAACATTAAAAGCATAAATAAATTTACAATAATACGAAAAACTAATAGTGTTCATTGGTCATTGGTCAGGTGGTGCCTGAGAAGTCGACGGAGCTCCGGGAAGACGAAGAGCCAGAGTTGGAATCTCCGGAGCCGGAACGCTTGGTGCAGCTCCAGAGGACGAAGGCAACATAAACCTCGGGAGTAGCGCCATGAACCTTTCATGATCACTCTGGATCCGACCGTCCGACTCCTGCAGCTGGTCCAGTTTCCTCTTCATGCTGGTCGAGTAACTAGTTGCAAGCATGTGCAACTCCTTGTTCTCGTGCCTGAGTCCTCTGACCTCCTGCCGAAGACTGGCCACCTCCGCCATCAGCGACTCCACCTGACGAGATCTGGCAAGCAGGCGCTGGCCCATGTTTGAAACTGAGCCTGCACTTTGGACGCTGAGGGCAAGAGATTCCTGAACGGCCAGCTCGTCCGACCGCCTAGATAGCATCCTATTGTCCCTTGGAGTGAGCAGATTTCTGGCAATCACCGTAGCGGTGATTTCATTCCTCATCATTGTGTCCCCGACTGTAAGAGGACCATTGGGGGATATGAAGGACGGATTCCAAATGTTGTTCGGAGAAGATGAGTCATCGTCTTCCCCGACATTAAAGTTTAGGCGACGGTCGGAAGGGAAAGACATTTTTTTTTTAGAAGGTGTTGAGGAGGAAGAGTCGGAAAGATTAGAAGTGCAGGAAGAGTTCGGAAAGATTATGAGTGCAGGAAGGGAGTGTTTTCAGGAAAGAGTTCAAGTGTGAGGTGGAGCAGAATTAGTGCCTCTATAAAAAGAAGAAAATGAAGAGCGCCCGCTCCTCAGAGGTGAAGACGCGTCCTCACGCAAATCGGAAAAGCTGGACACTCATTTCTCGAAGGCCGTTTCCTTTCTCAAAAGCTGGGCTTGACTCAGCAATCACGTGGTTCAGTTTTTCCAATTTTGTCGTGACTCATCACGTGCAGCGTGGAGCGTTGCGAAAACCACGAGCCGCACCCGGATTTGAACCCCGGTTTTCAAAAGATCATCATTCCAGTTTGTCGTCACTCGTCGCATGCGCAGTCAGCTTCGCGGAAATTACGGAAACTTTGTCAGAAAGCGCGTAACGGGCACTGTTCATCCATCCACCGGCTGCCGACAAATAGTGAGGGAATAGTTCCGGTTGTGAAGAAAAAATTCTATAAGTTCGACCTTCGCCTTCCACATCAAAGGCACACCTTCACACCCTCTCAACCTCTCAACCTCTCAACCTCTCTTCATCTCCGATAATGTCTTCCCAAAGAAAGCTTTCAAGTTACTCAGTGTTCTTCATCCCTTGGATCACCCCAGAAAACAAACCTTCCAGAGCAAAAGTATTTCATATCAAAAAGGTTAAAAGCAAAAGTATCTCATATCATGCTTTCTCCTCACCTTCATCTGAGGAACGTGGAGAAAGTGAGATCCTGATTGCTTACCTAGTCTTGCTCTCGAGTACTCATCTCAGACCCCTCCCAGCCCACTTCAAAAATAAACCTGTGTTGAGGTACTTCTTCAAAAACAAAAGTACCTCACAGACGAAGCAGGAGGAGTCTGAGTTACTTTGAAGAGCAGATGAGTCTGGGATGATCCAAGAGTTCAAGAAGATGCCACACCTGCGTGGAGACCGGACTACTTGAAGCATGTGGAGACAACGTGCTGATTCATCCTCAACTAAGCCGAGGAGCACTTGCAAGAAAGGAGGCCCATCCAGTTCAAGAAGAAAGCTGTGGAAAATAAAAAAAATCATGACCAATGATCGCCTATTAGTTCTTTTCATTATCTTTTATTTTCATTTTCTTTTTTTCGTTTGAATTTTCTATATTTTTCTTGCGTGCTTAACTGATTTATTTATTTTCTTTGCAGGAATTTTTGAATATTTGCACCCTTGAAGTTGATTGCAGAATTTTAGCTTGGGGGTCATCGATTGAGTTTTCTGCAAATTAGAGAAGTTTTCAGTCCCTTTTCTTTATTTGGTTTCGTATTATTTATTTATTTTATTTTTAATTGCTTATTATTGTTTTCTGACATTGGGGACAATGTCTAGTTTAAGTGTGGGGGTATCAAGTATAAAAAAATGAAAAAAATGACCAAATTGAAAATTTTTGTACCTTCGACTTTGAACTGGTTCATTTGTTTCCGTGTTATTGTTTTTTTTTGTTTTCTTAATTAGTTTTGTTTTATTTAATTTTTTTCGGAAAATTTTAAAAAATCCAAAAATATTGTCTTGTTTTCCTTATTGTTTTAATTTAGATTTTTATTAGTTTCCCGACCCAATGATATAATTGGATTAAATTTGAACCATGATTATCAAGAACTTAGTTAACATGTGTTATATGAAATTCCTTATTCTCTTGTTAGTATTGTATATGTTTGATCATCTTTGAAAAAAAACCAATTGCACATAGCCTTGTTGATGTGAAACTAAAGCATGACTTAAAGCTTCATATGTGAATTTAGTGACTATATACATCCTATGTGAGTTTTTGAGCCTATTGAAAGTGTGTGCATTTTTCATACACTCCTATTCTTTCATGTGTGATGAACTTATGTGAGATGCATCTCTAGAACTTGCGTAACGATCTTTCGAAATATTTGTCATTGATTGCATGAACTTGAAAATGATAGAGGCATTAGGTTCACCACCATGGCCCAAATAACCATATTTCCCAAAGAAAAAAAAAATGATATCATTAGATTGCAAATTTGAGCCGTATGTTGAGCCTTTTATTTCTTATCACCAGATATGTCTACCCTTATACCTCAAACATGTTTCCTTACCCTTTCCAAGCGAGCAATTTGAGACTGTCTTTTGAGAAATGTTTGTGAAGTACTTGGAAGGTTTGGCAAAAGAATAAGTGTGGGGGTATTTCATGTTTGTATTTATGGTTTAAAAAATAAAAAATAAAAAATAAAGAGAAAAGAGAAGAAAAGAAAAAGAAAAAGAAAGATTGTATATGAAGAAAATAAAAAAAGTTTAAAGTTTCAATTTAAGGGTGTGGTTGGAGGTGTTAAAAGAATCGCTGGAAAGTTTGAGTTCTTATAAATCTCAACAAAAGAATTGCTTGCAATGTAACTTGGAACTTGTGCTTTCCTATTCTTTCGTTTCAATAGCCCTATCCCTAAGCCTCATTACATCCAATAAAAGTCCTCTTGATTTAAGTTTTGTAATTATGACTGTGGAGATGTGATCTTTATGCAAGCTTATGGTAGATCTTTCACATTTGTTTCTTTGAGCGAAACACATTAAAACTAAACACATGTGTGATTGAGTGCATATCCCGTGAGAAGGTTGCTGGTTTGCATATGGTGATTTTAAAAATAAAAACTTGAAATTGCATTAGCATGGCTATCTCACACACTACACTTCAAGGATGATTTAAAGATTACTGCTAATATTTGAATAAGGAAGATGAGCTTGAATTAGCTTGTTTGGTGTTAGCTATGGTTCTTGCTGATTTGTGTTCTCGAATGAAATTCTATGAGGGTCACATAGGGGGAATCTAATGTTTTTCATGTTATTACTTGTTCTTGTTTTCTTTGTTTTGCTCGAGGACTAGCAAAAGCTAAGTGTGGGGGTATTTGATCGGACCATATTTATATACATTTTATATCAAATTCTCTCGTCTTTTCTTAGTTAGTTCCTTATATTTTTGAGCTATTTAAGTTATTTTTGTGTTTATAGAATTTATCAAGCAAAGAAAATAAAAATAGAATAAGTGAAACTTTAAGTGCCAAATTCGTCAAAACTGCCTTACTCACTTATTTTCTTTGTTTATATTTTCGTTTCGGTTTGAGTATTTGAATTTGGTTTGGTTTTGTTTTATTTGTTAAATAAAATTAAAACAGAAATACAAAGGTGGAATAATAGAAGTGGAAACGTGGGCTGCTGGAAAGTGAAGGAGGGAAGCAGTTCTCGGTGGGTGAGCTGGAAGGCAGAGGAAAGAAAAGGCAGATTCGGTGGAGAAGCACCGAGAGGAATCATTTTGGATAATAAAAGAATTTGGGGAGCAGCTGGAAAGCTGCTTTGGCAGCTGAAAACGTGTGAGGTCCTTGGGGGAAGGAGAGCCAAGCAAATAAAAAAAAAGAAACGAAGTGGGGGGTCAGGGAGGAATCATTGGGCCAATTAAAAGCTGAAAGCAGAGACGAATTAAGGGGGAGAGCCTCGGGTTCTTCGGGAGGTGCCTGGGAGCCAATAATAAGGGAGAGTTTAGACGGAAAGAGAAGGCTGTGCGCGCCTCGGGAGAGAAGGCAGCCAAAAAGGCTGCGGAAGAAAATAAAAAAAAAACAAGGAGCTGAGACTTGGGAAAAAGAGGAGGCAGCACCGAAGCTGCCATTTGAGCCTCGGGGAGAGAACCAAAATTGGGGGAGTCAAAGCAATCAGGAGCACCGGAATTGAAAGCTGCCTTGGCACAGCTTGAAACGAAAAAGGAGGTGGCTAGCTGCCTTGATGGCAGCGACCAAGAGGAGGCACGCAGGAAAACCAACGCAGGGAGAGGCGCTGCCCTCTGGCAGCAAGGCACACGGTGCAAAAAGCCAGCGCCACCAAGGCACACGGTGCACAGAAAACATAAGTGCACAGAAGCCTTGGCAGTCTCCTAATTTGGTTTAATCCCTCCAAACTTCAATTATTTTTAATTTCTGTTTTTAATTTATAAATATGTGTAATTAATTTCTGTTTGGCTAGAGGTTAATTCAAAACCATGATTATATTTGTAATTTGAATTGATACCTTCAGTTGTGAATTCTGAGTTGTGATTTAATTTGCTTAAACTGCTTGATTGATAACTTATTTGTGTATGTTGATTAAGAATGCATACTTAATTTACATGCATGAATTTGATGCTAGAATATAAGTGAATTTCACCTAATCGTTATGAACTTATATTCATGAGTAGTGAAGGTTGTTATCCACAATCGCGTTAAGTAAATTCTTGGCAGGAGTATCATGCTTTTCATAGTTACGAATGCCTCGTCAGTATTTATAGTTTTCACAAAGTTTAATGATCTTTGATTGTATCTCTATTGTGCTTTTCACGTAGGGGACTTTTAGAGAATGTGTTGAATTGTTGTATGCTGTTCATCCAATTCAATGACTTAAGGAAAACTTGAAGATTAAAAAAGTGTTGTTCACGGTTAATCTGGAGTATTGAGATTTACAACTTATTGAAAGAACAACTGAAGGTCAATTTAGATTGCATATGTGTCTTGTGTGGAGAAAAACCCTCTAGCCAATCCGTCGCCCATCCGTTCACTTTTATTTTATGTTTTTGTCAATTCTGCAATTTATTTAAGTTTAATTTACGTTTCGTTAAAACCAAAGCCCCCCATTATTAAATAATATTATTTAGTTAATTTTCATTGTTTTTAATCTTTTAATTTAATTTCCGTCCATTTCAATTCCTAGTGTCTTTTTAAATTGTTTTCATTATTTTGAGTCATTTTAAGTGTGTTTCGAGTTATTAGAGTTTTTAGCCTAGTTTTGTGTTTTTGAGTCCTGTTTAATATTTTTAAATTAATTTAGAGTAGATTAGCAATCCCTCCTAATCCCCGGCCTAGAACGATACCCTACTTACACCTATACTACAACTGTCAAAAAGAGGGTTAAATTTGTGCGGTTTAAAATCCTTTGATACTACATACATCACAAATAAATATAAAATGCCATTTGCTCCATTTGTTGCCGTGAATAACCATTTTCAGTCCACACTACTTGGATGTGCATTGCTTGCCGACAAGACCGTTTCAACATTTGTTTGGTTAATGAAAACGTAGGTTAGAGCAATGGGTGGAACACCTCCACCTACTATACTAACTAAGCAAGACAAAGCCATGAAGTTTTAGTGTTGGAGGATGTTATTTATTAAACGTGAATGAAAACAATGTGATAAAGCCTTTTAAAGTTAAAGACTTTGAAAAACAAAATGAGAGTACATGGTACTAAGGGATGCAAGGAAAGAAGAGATTTTTTACTCGTCATCTATTTGAATATAATGGATCTCTTTGTCGACATGCTATGGGTGTACACCAAGCTTTGAGAATTTTTCATATTCCACCTCAATATGTTTTAGAAAGATGGTCTAAGAGCAACTCCAATGTAGGAGCCCTCCCCCCAGGCTATTCACTATTCAATGCACCCAGTGAACAGTAATTGCCCTTAATGAATAGTGTATGCCCCTGGCAATTGCCTTTTGCATCTCCACCCTTGCACTTGAATAGCCCTGTCAATTGGCAATAAAATATTAGTATTTTTTTATTTATAAAATAATACATAATAATTTTATTTGTTATTTCGGATAAGATTTTTAATCGTTCTCGTTGTGCCACGTGTCATTATCCGCAAAGACAATTATTGGTGGTGGATTTTCGATAAGATTTTTAATTGTTGTTGTTGCACCACGTGTCATTATCTGAAAAGACAATTATTGGTGATGGATTTCCGATAAGATTTGTAACCAATCACGTCATGCCACGTGTCATAATCCGATTACAATCTTTGAGGATAGATTTCCACCAGATTTTTAACGAATGACGGCATGCCACATGTCATTATCTGAAAAGACAATTATTGGTGATGGATTTCCGATAAGACTTGTAACCAATCACGTCGTGCCATGTGTCACAATCCGATTACAATCTTTGAGGATAGATTTCCACCAGATTTTTAACGAATGACGGCATGCCACGTGGCATTATCTACAACCTAATCCTTTCTGAATCCTCCATATAATCCACCCTCCATCCTCAAAAATCTCACACCAATTTTCTCAAGATCTCTATCATTATTCATAGTTTCTGCTTCCTTCTTCACCAATGTCTTATTCTTCTTCTTCAAAGATGATGTGGGAAATCGATCAAGAAGAGGAAAAATTGTTTAACCAATCAGAAGGAATGTTCAATGTCGAGGATTGGGCCCAAAATGAGATGGAAAAGGATGATGAGCGTAGACAGAGAGATGACGAATCAAGAATGGCCGGAGCCTCACATTCCCATCGAGTTGTCCAAGCTGTGGCTCAGATCTGCAGGCCCAACAGTGTTGTAAACATTGATAGAAACAGACAATGACGAGGTCAGGAGCTTTTGGATGATTATTTTGTCCGTAACAGTGCATTCACTGATACGTACTTCCGACGTCGTTTTAGTATGGAATGACATTTGTTCAACAGAATCATGAGCGCTGTTTGCAACCATGATTCTTACTTTGTGCAAAAGCCAGATGCATTTGGTGCTATGGGTCTCCTGCCTGAGCAAAAAATTACAGCTGCCTTGCGGATGCTTGCATATGGAGCAGTTGCAAACCAAGTGGACGAGATAACGAGGATGGGAAAAGCAACCATTCTTGAGTCCCTGATGAGGTTTTGCTCCGCAATCGAATCTATCTACACCAATGAGTACCTTCAGAGACCTACTTATATGGACTTGGAAAGGCTTCTGAAGAAATGCGAGATGCAAGGTTTTCCAGGAATGATTGGAAGCATTGATTATTTGCACTGGACTTGGAAAAACTGTCCAAGTGCATGGCAAGACGCTTATAGGGACAGAAAATGATCAAACAGTATCATTTTGGAGGCGGTGGCATCTTTTGATACATGGATTTGGCACGCCTTTTTCGGGGTTCCAGGAGCTCAAAATGATGTTAACGTCCTTGCCCAATCCCCACTGTTTGACGAAGTCCTGCAAGGAAAGGCACCAAAAGTCACATACTGGGTCAACGAACATAGATACCACGGGCCATACTACCTAGTAGACGACATTTATTCAAGGTGGGAATCGTTTGTCAAAACAGTGCCACGTCCACAAAGTGCAAAGGAAAAATACTTTGCAAGCTGTCAAGAATGATGCAGGAAGGATGTGGAGCGTTGTTTTGGTATACTCCAAGCTCGCTGGGCTATTGTTAAGGGTGCTGCCAGAATGTTTGATGTGTAGTCACTTCGATCTATCATGATGACGTGCATCATTCTTCACAACATGATTGTGGAAGATGAGTACGATTATGATGCCGTTGATGACTATGAGCTAGACCCGATGAACAATTCCATAACACAAATATATTGTGCTCATGACGCCACCGAAGAACCTGTGCAACACGAGCCAATACAAAGGGATGGGCGTTACAATGATAGAGTCATTCAACGATATACTGCACTTCAAAGGCCATATATGCACAATGCCCGCCAAATTGACTTGATAGAGCACTAGTGGAAATTGAGGGGTGTTTAAGATACTTAAGTTCATTAGTGTTTGTTTTTATTTGGTGTGTTTATTTTATTTTATGTGGTGTGTTTTTGTAGTTCATTTAGTGAGTTGAAATGTAATTTTGGTTTGTTGATGTAATTTTATTTGGTGTGTTTTTTTGGTATGTTGATGTTATATTATTTGGTGTGTTTTTTTTGGTATGTTGATGTTATTTTATGGGGTGTGCTATCCACACACCCCTTTTTACTTCTCACACACCTCTATTACTTTCTGTCCGTTAGATCTTCTTCAGTTCATCCGATCCGACGGTCGAAATCCAAAAAGGTGTGAGAAAAGTAAAAAGGGGTGTGTGGATATCACACCCCTATTTTATTTGGTGTGTTTAAATGTGTTTTGAATAAAGTATTAAATTCAATAAATTGGAAACAACATAAAGTGCTAAATTCAATAAATTACCAAATTAAATAAATATACTTTTGGTTTAAATAAAGTACTAAATTCAATAAATTGGAAATAACATAAAGTACATTATTCAATTACTTAGAAATTACAACCCGAATTGATTGGAAAATTATGTGTTTCTGTATGGATAATCATCACCTAACCAATTTGTGGTGCTAGGATGATCTTCTCTTGTCGTGCTAGGATGATCTTCTGTTGTCGTACTAGGACCATCTCCTCTTGCTCTCGCTTTTCTTGCACGCCTCCTTTGCACCACGTCCGCTTTCTCCGACTTCCAAAAATATTTAGAGTTCGGAGACTTGCCTTCTAAAGGCTCCTTCATAATGTCACGATCTCGTTGGGCCTCTCTTTCTTGTCTTCTATGAACCTTTTCTTGCCGAAGTAGTTCTCTTTCTCTCTCATCAGTTGCAAATTTTTTCTCAAGAGCTGCAGCTTTTGCATCCTCTCTGGCATTATCAGCCTCAAATTTAGCCATTTCCCGGGCTAAAGTCAATTCACCTTGGCGGGCAAGGTCTTCCATATACTTTGCATAATCATTCTTTGAAGCATTACCTTTTCTCTTTGAGGCATTCTTACCTTGATGCCTAATTGGAAAACTGGTCGACCCCGACGCTTGTTCAACGGGGGGCGTTTCCGGCACTTCTTCTTCATCATCTTCATCAAGATCATGCGAGGCATGATCGGGTATAGAGTGTAGAGGGGTGTTGTTTATGAAAACTTGTGAACCGACAGACACAACTTTGAATGTAGGACAATCTTTGACAACATTCCAACATTCAAGCCGGGTGAATGTTTTGTTTTTGCTTTTGGTTTTGGCACCATACCAAGCTTGTGCTTGAAGTTCCTATACAATGCAGGAGAATAAATAATTATAACGAAAATAGGTAACAAATAAATAATACAAACAAATAATTATAACGAAAATAGGTAACAAATAAATTATACAAACAAATAATTATAAAAAAATAATTATAACGGAAATAGGTAACAAATAAATTATACAAATAAATAATTATAATGAAAATAGGTAACAAATAAATAATACGAACAAATAATTATAATGAAAGTAGGTAACAAATAATTATAATGAAAGTAGCTAACAATTAAATAATACAAACAAATAAATAATATATTGTTACTTGATCCGCTAAACTTTCCCCACTTCGAAGATTAGAACTAGCGTGTGTCAAGGTGTCTCTCCACGTACTAAACGATGTATTAAATAATTTCCAACGAATGGACATCGATTCTTTGGTTCTTTACCCACCCATTTTCTCAAGATAATTGGTATGAATAAGACTCCACATTTCTCGCAATTGCATCTCATTACCCGTAAGCGAATCATGAGTAACTTTAACCCAGCTAGCACATAACACAACATCTTCTGAAAGCGTCTAATTCGTCCCTGCAGCAGCAGTCATTTTGTTTGAAAAAATTTGGATTGAAACTTTAAGAGAAAGATAGGAATGTGATTGAAAGTAGTTGAGAAAATATGAAATTGTGGTGTAAGGTAGATGAAAATGACAAGGTATTTATAGAAAAGTAAAAAAAAAATTTTGAATTTTTTAAAAAAAAAATTCGAATTTTTATTCATTTTTTACAATTTTTAAATTTTTTTTATTCAACTAATTAATCTTTGCCGTTGGATTTAAAAAGAATTCCAACACTCCAGATTGTGCCACGTGGCACAACGGTAACATTTTTTTTTTTAAAACTATTTTTTCTTTTTTTTTATAATTTATAAAGGAGATTAATATCAACCGTTGATTTCAGATCCAACGGTTGATAATAAATAAGAGTTTTTATTTTTTTACCGTTGCAAATCGGACGATTAATATTAAGTAACCGTTGAGATCCTACGCACTGTGGGAAGCCACGTGGCTTCCCAACGGTAACATTTCTGCAAGTGGGCTGCGGGCCCCAGGCCCTGATTTGTTGTCGGAAGACGCATGCACGCGCCTGACGCAGGCCTCGGGCTCTCGGGCTGGCAATCCACGCCGGGCCTGTGACTCGGGCCTCACCTGTTGCTCGGGCTGCCCAACGCTGGAGCAAATCAGACGGGCTATCTGGCCTTATTCCTTCCACTGTCCCCCGAGCAAATGTCCCCGCTAGACTTGCTCTAAGAGTGTGAGAAGCATGTATGCCACCAGAAAGTCTATTCCAAATCATGTTCAGTAAAAAAAATTGCTATTCAGGAATTGTTTCAAGAAAGCTACTAAGTTGAGTAAGGAAGGGTCATTATCTTAGAAGAGCTTGAAATGACATATGTTGCATTACAAGAAGCCTTGACAAAATGTACAATGGCTAATCAATCTCTAAACAGTTAGGAAGAAGTACCCTAATGCGATATACATGACTATAATGATGAGATGGAGAACAACATGTGTGCAATGCCAGTCTTGACCCACAAGTATCAAAGACAAAAGGAGTTCCTAAGAGAATACGAAAAAGGAATAGAGCAAAAAATGCAGAAATTCAAAAAAGGTTTGTTAATTTTTTTTTCTTTTGTATTAATCTTTTTATTATACTTTATGTTATCATTTGTGACACACCCCGATCCGGAAACCGAGGCGTGCCGGCCGTCACGTGTGAGTGACGTAGCCAAAGACGTCAGCGGAAGTAAATTTGGCATGAAGTGCAGCAGTGAAAGTTAAGTTGATAATATACATATGATACAGAGCCGATCCTAGGTGCAGTCAAGTTTAAACAAACATTACAACTACGAAAGAAATCCTACATAAGTGGTGGTCTGTCAGAACTGCCTTGGTGCCTCGCTAACCGTCCACGACGTTGCTACCTAGTACCTGGAGGGGCGCAAAACATAAAAGGTGAGTGGGCAAAAACAAAGTTTTCCCAAAACCATTTCATAAATCCATAAATAACCCCTCGCTGTAAATCAGTATAATTTTCCAAGAAAATAGTACGTATATAAACTTATATACGAAAACTCGTCTTAACATCAAATCTCGTTATCAAAACGTAATAATAGGCCATGTCGATATACTAACTCAGACATCGATATCATCATCAGGCAAGTAATATAAAACTAGGGTGTCCCTAGTGTCCTATCAGCCGGAGTCATCTCTAATGACCTGTACGGCTGAATCTATAGCTCCTCAAACATACTCAATCCCTATCAATCATTATCCTGCACACGAGTCGGAACCACCTATAGTGGTCTGTACGACAGGCTAGGTGTATAATATTACGCTCTGTGCTACGATCACGTGAAGGCTGTGCGACGAATCGCGGGTCACCAACGAGTTGGAACCACCTATTGTGGTCTGTACGACAGGCTAGGCACCTGCCTTGGATCCAAGGTGAGCGTATGGTGCGTGAGGTGAACGATCACGTGAAGGCTAGGCCCTACTCTGGCGGAGCACGAACACCCGAGGTGCAGGTGATTAGCTAAATCACAATCTATCATCATTTCAAGCACTACCACAGTACTTACCTGACTTACCTGGCCGCCTTCGGCGTCAGTGCATAATGAATGCAATCATAATCACAGGCATAAAACATAATTGGCATACGACATGGCAATTCAATTATAAAATCCAATCAATTCGTAAATCAATCAATTTGCGTTTCTGGGAAAAACGTCATTTATATATATACTGAAAACAAAAGCCCACTCACTGATATGTCGACGGGTCGTATCCCCCGAGCCTAGAGTGACTGCGCTCGTCCGCTGGATACGTCTCACCTATACGTGAATTAATCGCAAAACCGTCATTAACAGCACATAAACAAACTACGTAAATAACTTTTCATACGAAGGTCAATTTTGGTATTTGAATATACCAACGCGACCTACACGACGTCACGATCGTCGTGATATTTTTAAAATAATTTTTGGAAGTGGCACGCGCCCCCACGCGCCGGGAATTGCACGGACAGACGCGCCGTCACGTGCTGCGCACGCGCGCCTGAACCCTAACGGCGTCAGGAATATTCCGTTGGAATATTCCGTTATCTTCTAACAGATTCCGTTAGACTTAACTGACGGCGTGAGGAATATTCCGTCACCCCCTACCTCAGCTCCGGCGACCTTCGCCGGCGCCGGACTGGTTTTTCCGGCGACCGGATTCCGGCCAAAACTTCAAACCTCCATATCTTCTTCATTTTTCAACCTTTTTCACTCGTTTTTCTATCTCAAATACCTTGAAAAACGACTGGAAATTCCTCGGGGAATCCTTCCAAATTCGGCCAACCTCGAAACTAGTGATCCCGACGTCCAAAACTTGTAACCGAGGTACTCCGAGGTTCGTGGGACAGTTCTAAAGCTTGTGGTGATCTTGGTTTCACCTAAAACACCCTGAAACAAAAGTACATGAACAGTACTTTGAGTTTAGGTCACGGGTTCGAGATGTTTTCGAGGGTTTCTAGGCCTAAAACCTATATAAACAAACTCAGCAAGTCTCGGGGAGTAAGAATAGGCTTACCTTAAGTTCGATTGATGTCAAGATGGTTTGTGTGTGTTCCTCCGTACATGGGAATCGAGAGAGAGAAAGTGAGAGAGTTTGAGATGAGGAGAGAAGAGAAGAAAGAAAGAAAAGGTGAAGTTGTGTACGTGGGCGTGTGCATGTGCAGGTACACGTGTATACTTATCAGCCCAAACTTTTGGGCTTAGTATTTAGGATACCCAAAGCCCACTATCGTGTCCAAAACGTACCCGTTCGCGCGAAGTCAAGGGCAATTTCGTCATTTCACATCGAGCGTATAGAAAATTCCGGACGGGATGTCACAATTTGTTTATTTTATTTTATATGAACAGTATAAATCTTAATGTCCAGATGGTTTTTGTAAAAAAAAAAATATTTATTCAAGATTTATTTCTCTTATAATATAGGAACATGCAAGCTCCACTTGAAACTTTTGATATCATTCAAAATGCTCAAGTATCTACACAAAATACAGGAAATATATTAATATAGTTATACATTTAATTAAGGAAATCAATGTACATGAATTATTTTCATGTAATCGATTCATTGGTTTAATAGTGTGCATGTGTAGAGAAAGTCAATGTCAACACTTAATGGTATTCTTGTCCATTATGATGTTCAAATTAGAAACACTTGGTCTTTTTTATCACATGACACCAACAGAGCAAGAGCAAGGTACCATTTAGAAATTTGTTGTTTCTTTTATTTTTTATTAAAATTATTTTCCATGTAGTTATAATTTTCATTAACATAATTTTTTTTCTTTTCTTTGTTGAGCTTAGCTAAAGATGGATATGTGTTTGACAATTCACAAACATCTTGAAGAGATTTCACATTTTTAAAGGTACATTTTATTGTATTTTATCATATAATTATATATGGTAAATAATTACTATGAAATATTAGTATGTCTAATGATTGTTCTTGTTGTAATTTTCAGGTGCCGAATCCATGAGGGGATAAAAGTAGAGAAATATTTAATTGATGGATGCTTTTGATCATGTACTATTAAACTTTGAAATGTTTGAGAGATTATGAATTGTTAGATGCTTTTGTTGTGTACTTTTTAATTTAGAAATGTGAATAGGATTGATGGGTATTTAAGTTGGGAATTTCTAATTTTTTTTTCTTTTCTAATAAGTGGGTCCCAATATCAATTCATGTTTTATGCCATGTTCAGTTTTTTATGTTCACTATTATTATTAGGGGTGTGATATCCACACACCCCTTTTTACTTCTCTCACACCTTTTTGGATTTCAGCCGTTGGATCAGATGAATTGAAGAAGATATAACGGATAAAAAGTAATAAGGGTGTGTGAGAAGTAAAAAGAGGTGTGTGGATAGCACACCCCTATTATTATTATTATTATTATTTTAATGATGTGGGTCCAGCTTGTTTTGAGGATGAAGTGAAATTGCAACATGTCTAGCGAGTCTGACTAGACTTGCTTTGCTAGCAAGTCTGGTTAGCAATTCCCCTATTTTAATTTAATATTATCTATTATTTCCATATCTTGAACGAAATAGCAAGGTATTAATGTGTTTTCCATAATACATTAAGGGGACGTTTGTTTGCCCTCACTAAATGAGATTGGACTGGATTAGACTAGGTATTAGTGTAATCCCATGTTTGTTAGAGGAAGGGACTAGCTTTAGTGGGATTAAACCTCACTCGCCTCGACTACTGGCCTCGCTAGATAGTCTTGGCGAGACCCCCCGATTACTACCGGATTGCTAAGATCCTTCTTTTTTCTCGCGTTGTTCCACTTGACACTTCGCTCTGCTCGACTCCTTATCCTGCTTGACAACCTCGCTGGACCATCCCAAGACCACCGCCGCATCCTCGTAAATCACGGCTTCCTCTGCCACTTTCTCTTCTTAGTTTTCTTCAATTTTGTTTTGAAGATTCGTGAAATTATTATTGGGTTTTGATAGATTTTTGTTTTTTATCGATTTGTGGGTTTGATTGATTTCTCAGATTTGATTGGTTTATGGGTTTTGATTGCTACCCATTTGTTTTCAATTTATCTGCTATTTTTTCCTTTTATGAATTAATTGATAAGTTTTGGTAAGTTGAAGTGATTTTTTTCTTCATTCCATGCTTTCGTTTTGCTAGAAATTTGATGTTATCATATTTTGGTTTAATCTTTATCCAAAACTACCCGATTTTCTTACAGTTCCACTACGAGATCTTGAGAAAGCCATGCCCATTGCAGCAAGTTTGCAGGGTCTGGGTGTTCATCTCAGAACTGCAAGAGCAGGTCTCTCTCAACTGGCAGACAAGGAAACAAATACGAGGACCACAAAAAGTCGCCATGAGGTATTGGAATCCTTGATTTTCAATTTTTCAATCGAGAAGGCCAAATGGCATTGGCTTTTGCAGTTTATTCTGGTGTATTATCTTGGTGTTATTGTGGTCATTTATGATGTTTTATTGACTGAAATTAATGGAATTGGTATCTTATGGGAAAATTTGTGAAGAAAGATTTTTATGCACTAGAACTGTTATCAGCTGAAAATTTATGTATGTTTTCGACTGGGGAAGTTGAATCGAGTACTACTTTTCTGGTAATTTTTCTCTAATTTTCAGATTCTGGGTTGTTCTTGGTTTATTTGCTTCTGCACTGGCTTTTTTTTTTTCCTGGTTTTTTGCATCTGAATTCTCTGGCTAGGCATTTTCTTGTGCTGGTTCGTGCGAAAAATCGAGGCTTGAGCAATTTTATGTAGAACTTTGTTTGCTCAAGCTGGGAGCTTGAGATCACAAGGTTTAGTTCAGATTTCGTTTCGAAAATGCTAAGTGGGGTAAGTGAAGAAATTGTTGGAGGAAACAAAGAATTGTTGCTTTTGTTCCCTATTGTCTGCTAGCTGTTGAGAATAAGAGTATATCATGTCTAAATTGGAATGTTTGGTTTTGTTTTTCGAAGTTTGTTTTAGGACTGTGATTTAGCATCTAGCATTTTTGTTCTTGATAATTAGATTCACTTGCAATGAGCCTGTGTTGTTGCGAGTTGTGTTTACATATGTGATCTCTCGTGCTCTTTTTGTTATTCACTTTTTCATCCCCTTTTCATGTTGTATATTATTTACCAGTACACATTATATTATGAATATGGCTGTGCCGTGCGGCCAAGATGCATTTAATCGGATTGTCTAATTCGACAGGCCATTTCCTCTTCGTTCCTGCAATTGTGTGCATCTAAGTTGATCAGAGATGAAGTTGTGTTTTTTTAGCGGCTACAAATTGTGCAGGAGTGGGGAGATTTTAGAATCCTTGTTGAAGTAGTTTGATTGCTGAGAGGTTGAGGCAAAAAAGGCTTGTAATTTCAACATTTTGGAGCTCTAGTTTAACATTAAATACGTTTGTTTTATCAGAATGATAAATGCTCGCTTGACAGAAGAAATAATGTTTAGTTTGTCCTTGATGTGTATTATCTCTAGTTTAATAGATGCTAATACCAATGCATCAGCAAATGTGCATTCGGTATGGTTTAAATAGACGGTCTCCAGCATTACTGTTTACAAAAAAATGACAATAAGAATGAAATATGAGAATTTAACAAAGAAATGAACTCAACGGGTTGGTTTAATAGAGAGCTAGCAAAGATTTGAAACCTTGAACTCAACTGCTCACCATGTGGTTTGGTGAGGGTGAAACCAATGTTCAAGAAATCTTATACAAGGCTCGTTCATCTACTAAATTGCAAATTTGGTTCGATTTTCCCATCAATTTGAGTCGTTGAAAGTTTGATAATTCTTCAAGTTGCAGAAGCGCCTACAATTCGTGAAGAAGAAGAGGGTTATGTCCTTTTATTTTTTCATATATTCATCTTGATATTTTTAATAGAAAATAAATTAAAATATAATAATAATAATTTACTGTTAGTCCAGCTTCTTAGTCTAAAACTGCATCAAACGCATCACTAAGTTAGTCTAGCTTAGTCTAGTCTAAGCCAGTCCAGCTTAGTCCCTGAAGCTAGTCCTGTCCGAGACAGTCCGTTACAACAAACGCACCCTAAGTATTTTCCTAGATTCTAAGTACCTAATTGTTAGCTGGATAAATATAAGTACATTAAAATTAAGATTAATTGTAATTCATGTAATTATATATATATATATTTTAAAAGGGCTCTGTAATTCATGTAATTTCATATCTATTGTTGATGCACAAAATAAGTGAGGACTTTGGTACAACAGAAAGTGTCAGGTTTGTGACATTCGCTATATTGCTTCGATCACCAGTGTAGATAAGTATGTAAAGAGATAGAGGCAGAGAAGCAAACACCAGATGTACATGGTTCACCCAAATTGGCTACGTCCACGGAGTAGAGGAGTTCTCATTAACTGTGAAGGGTTTGCACAAGTACATATGTTCAAACTCTCCTTTTATAAGTTCTAATGAATAGTTTAGTACAAAATGGCATTTGGGATTATTGTGAGAGAATGACCCTTATTTATAGAAGAGTTTCTAGCTTTGTTCTGACATTGGCACGTGTTATGCTGTGATTGGCCTCTGATGTTGACACGTGTCATGCTGTGATTAGCCTCTGACGTTGACATGTGTTGCGTTGTGATTGGCCTTCTGGTTGGAGGAAAGCTCTTGTGGGTCTTTGACGGTATAATGTTGACCGGTGCTTAGTAGTTTCGGGGTTGGTTAAGTATGGTACAAACAGTGCTCCCCTAAGTTCCCGAGTGAGGGAAGCTTCTCGGTTGGGGACTTGCAAGATCCAAGCCACTGAGTAATCACGAAACTTCTAAGTGCTGAAGTGCGGTATCATTTTCAGTTGCCTCTGTCCCATAGGTAAAAGTGGTATCTTGAACATATGTTGACGCACAAGGCAATGTATCATTTTCACTTGAAGCTTACTTGTAGTTTCAGGCTTGGTCAAATGCGATACAAACCATATAGTGGGAGTCCCCCAAGTCTTTGACTGAGAAGATCTACCAAAAGAGGTGACAGACAAGGTCAACAATCAGAGTTCCAAGCAAGTAGTCCTAGATCGGATATGTGATTTCAGACTTCGGCTGATCGTTCTTTTTATCCTTGTCTTGTAGGTTGCATGAAGGATAAGGAGAAGTAAAGGGAGAAGATATGATATGAGATATTTTTTCTTTTGAAGAGGTACCGGGTGAATCGGCACATGTTTTATTGTACTTGTTGACTTTCCATAGGCTTATTCTTGAACTGGGCTAGAGGGTTTTTTGGTTTCCTCTAAAGAAATGAGCCGACTCAAGAATTTGAGGGTAAAAAAAACTCCATCAAATATAGAGTACATTCGATCCTGATGATATGGGATACTGTTGCTCTTCGGTGGCGGTGCCAGCGAAAGGTTGTTGAAGCTTCTCGAGTTATTTGGATGGGGCAGTGATACTAAGCTTGATTCTGACTTAGACTCCTCCGTTTGGATTATGATGTTTTGTAGGAAGGGCGTTGTACCGTAGCGACCTGTTCTAGCTCATCGCTGACCCTTCTGCTCAAATCTTTTGCATAGCCGAAGTGGTGTGTACCCTTTGCATTTGAACGGTCCTTCAGGACACCACTTCTCAGCTAGTCATCCATGCTTGACAGCTTCAGTGTAAAGAGCCAATATTTGATCAACTGTCATGGGGTATTTCCCGGAAGAATTCATGACCTTGAAAACAATTGAGGATGAGTACTTGAGAGCAATGCTAAGGAAACAATCAGGCAAAGGTTCCGGGCAATCAGTTCCAGATCGGAAGTTTGATCTCAGGTTCCGATTGATTGTTATCTTTCTCCTTGTCCTACATGTAAGAACAAGGACAAAGACATGGAGAAAGCATGATATGGGATACTTTTGCTTTTGACCCTGATGATATGAGGTACTCTTTCTCTAGTGTGGCTTGTTTGCAGAGGTACTATCAGGGGGAAAGAAAGCTGAGTATTTCGAGAGGCTTCGTTGGGAGTGTTTTCTCAGATGTGAGGGAGGGTTGAGCATTTTTGTAGGTCTGCCAGGCTGTGGAGGATGAAGGTCGACATATATAGGAATTTCCCCAACAACAAGTGGTAATACTGTTCTTTTACCCTTCTCGGTCACAGCAATACAGTGGGAGCTGCAAGGTTCACGTTTTCTAACTTTGTCGGATATCTTTGGCAAAGTGGTCTGTGGCATCCGGAAAGCTGACATTACGTGTGAAGAGTGTCGACACATTTTATCCAGGAAAACCTGGCTCTCGAGATTCAAAGAGTGGTGTCTCTTCGATTTTTGAACAAGCAAATCTGTTGAAGGTCTGGCTCTCAAAATTCGGAGATTGGTGCCTCTTCGATTTTTGAACATGTAGATCTTTGTTTGAAGATGCATTCTCGGGGAGGATGAAAAAATAGGTCTTTTCACAAGCCTGCTTTACCATGGAGGACGGAAGTTGACACATATAGGGATTTCCCACTTAGCAAGTAGTGGTGTCATTCCTTTGCCCTTGTGGGTAATAGTAGCGTAGCTGGCACTTCAAAATTCGTGCGCCTTAGCTTTGTCAGAGATCTTTGACCAAGTTATCCGTGGTATTCGAGGAGCTGATTTTGCGTGTGAGGATTGCTAAAAAAATTTATCCGAGGAAATCTGGCTCTCGGAATTTAGAGTGTGATGCTTTTTCAATTTTTGAACACATAGTCCTATTGCCCTTCCTTTTATAGGGGTCCCAATTGTGTTCAAAGAGTACATTTAGAGAGCTACTGCTTGTAGAAGTTCCCCCTCATTTTCGTACTTCTGAGATTTATTGTGCCTCATTTTTCCTTCATCATTTCTACAAATGGCTTGCCCATCCAACGACCGTTTTGATTTGAATGATGTGGAAGAAGCATCCTTGTCTCCTCAAGACAACATATGCATCCATCCTTCTTATCCCCTGCTGGTCCTTTTACCATTGGGGACTCTATGATGAAGAATCACATGACTGCTACTGTGGTGGCCAGGAATCTTCTCACCCCCAAAGATAATAGGATACTCTCCAAACAGTTCGATGAGTTGGGTGTTCAGGATTATCTAGCTTTCAGTGTTCAGTGCGCAGGTTCTGTGTCTAACATGAGCCAACGCATGCTGGCTCAAACCCGCCAAGTTGAATCATTGATGGCGGAGGTGGTAAGTTTCAAACAAGAGATCAGAGGGCTCAAGCATGAGAATACACAATTGCACATGCTTGCACATAACTACTCCACGGGCATGCAGAGAAAGCTGGACCAGCTGCAGAAATTCGAGAGTTGGATTCTAAGTGATCATCAGAGGTTTGTGGATTTGTTACAAAGACGTCTACTGCCTTCGTCTTCTGGAGTTTTGCTGTGTACTGAAGCTCTAAATGATCAACCTCGGGTGCCTCCTCTTTTTGGGGTTCTATTTAGTACTGAGGCTTCAAATGATCACCTTCCGGTGCCTCCTCTTTCTGGTGCTCTGCCGAGTATTGAGGCTTCTCATGAGTAACCTTGTGAAGACTCACTCCTCTTTGTTTGTTTTGATTTTTTTTGTATGTTCCTGTATGTAATTTATCGAAAATTCCAATAAACAAGCTTTAATTCGTTTAGCATGTTGTGTTAAATACCCTAAGGCATCATTCGCTAAGTTCTTTGAATTTTTTTCTTTTGTTGAAGTTTGCATGTCGAAACTTCGTGGGTGGATCCTGTAAGTTGCAATAGTGCTCCCCTAATTTCTCGAGTGAGGAAATCTTCTCATTTGGGGACTTGAAAGCTCCAAGTTATTGAGTTGTCGCGAAACTTTTGATTACCGAAGTGTAGTAGCATATAGTAGAAGTCCTCAAAGTCTTCAGGTAAGGAGTTGACGAATGAGGTGTCATGCTAGTAGTCAAGTTTCCAAGCTACCAAAACTTCACCCTTTTCTTTTCTAAGTGGTAGCCCAAAACTCTTGAAGGTTGCTAAGCCCAAAGAAAAATGAGAGCCCTAGCGATTTACATTTTTTGTTTGGTTGTCAAGCCTAAAAAGGAGAGGAGGCCCATGCCTGCTCTTTTTTTTTTTTGGAAGCCCAATTCTTTCTTGCTTCATGTTGAGAGGTAAGGAAATAATGAAAATGAGACCCAAGGCCTGATCCCTTTGCCCATGTCTTCTTCCCCATTTTCCTTGACTTTTCACATTCTTGCATTGTTCATTCTTTGTTTTCTTTTCTGCCACTTTTTTTGCTGCTGTTCACGTTTTGGTGGAATTGTTTTTCGTTTCCACTAATCAGCCTGAGTCACTGCAATATAACACTATCCTCTGTACTCAAATCGCAAAGTCATCTTCATGAAAGTTGTTCCTTAACTCGTTAACTACAACATATCCAAATTTGAGATCCATCGAAGTAGTAAAACTCTAGAAATTCAGGTATGATCAGTGACTGTTCATAATTTGTTTGTCAACCGATCAGACCTGTTGTGAGCTTCGAAACTCCATCTTCTCTTACTCAGATCAATATACTTTATTCATCAAAGTTGTTCCTAATCCTCCCTTCCATAACAAATAAAAAATTCAGAACAAACTAACCTTTAAATATTTCCAGATCTTTGAAACACTCTGGCAGTTTTAAAATCTGCAGAAATCCGGCCATCTTGTTTGGAGCTTTAATACTATAATTTCTGTCACCTAAACATGAAAAGTTTCTTCTTGAAAGTTGTTCATCTTTTCAAGAACTATAAGATATCCAAAATTCAGCTCCATTGAAGAAGAGCAGAAGTTGCAGAAATTTGTTCAAGATCGGAATGTGTGTAGTTCAATAGGTAAGCTTTGTTGAATGTAGGTTTTTGTTTGGGTGTATAACTTGAATGGTTGAAGCTATTTTTAAGATATAAAACTTGGTTTAGCTTCACACTATCTTGATCAAGATTGTGTGAAGCTCTTGCATGTTTTAGTGTTGAAATGTTGTGGTGAAGCTTTATGGTTGAAGCTTTATAGGTGAAGCTTTTGTAGGTGATGCTTTGTAGGGTGAAGCTTTGAATGTGAAACTTTGTAGGTGAAGCTTTTGTAGGGTGAAGCTTTGTAGGTGAAGCTTGTAGGGTGAAGCTTTGTATTGGCACCATAAATTGATTTTGCTTCACACTATTTTGATCAAGAGTGGGTGAAGCTTTTGAGAGTTGTGGTTGGACTCCATTGATGAAGCTTTGTGTTCACCCCCTTCTCTTTTTTTTTCTTTTTTTGGTGGAGGGAGATGAAGCTTTTGTTGACACCATAACTTGATTTTGCTTCACACTATCTTGATCAAAAGCGTGTGAGGCTTTTGAGAATTATAGTTGCCCCTCATTGATGAAGCTTTTGTTGGCACCATAAATTTTGCTTCACACTATCTTGATCAAGAGCGTGTGAAACTTTTGAGAATTGTAGTTGTTCTTCATTGATGAAGCTTTTGTTGGCACCATAAATTTTGCTTCACACTATCTTGATCAAGAGTGTGTGAGGCTTTTGAGAATTATAGTTGCCCCTCATTGATGAAGCTTTTGTTGACACCATAACTTGATTTTGTTTCACACTATCTTGATCAAGAGTGTGTAAGGCTTTTGAGAATTATAGTTGCCCCTCATTGATGAAGCTTTTGTTGGTACCATAAATTTTGCTTCGCACTATCTTGATCAAGAGTGTGTGAAGCTTTTGAGAATTGTAGTTATCTCTCATTGATGAAGATTTTGTTGGCACCATAAATTGATTTTGCTTCACATTATCTTGATCAAGAGTGTGTGAAGCTTTTTGACAT
Organism: Crataegus laevigata; assembly: GCA_963580275.1. Classification (NCBI taxonomy): domain Eukaryota; kingdom Viridiplantae; phylum Streptophyta; class Magnoliopsida; order Rosales; family Rosaceae; genus Crataegus; species Crataegus laevigata. The sequence goes on along the minus strand of OY756945.1, from coordinate 13,011,936 downwards.
TTGTAGTTGCCTTTCATTTGTTGAAGCTTTTGTTGGCACCATAAATTGATTTTGCTTCACACTATCTTGATCAAGAGTGTGTGAAGCTTTTTGACATTTATAGTTGCCCTCCATTTATTGAAGCTTTTGTTGGCACCATAAATTGATTTTGCTTCACACTGACTTGATCAAGAGTATGTGAAGCTTTCTACGAGTTGTAGTGTTTACATTGTTACAGCAGGGATATGTCTGGAGCAGATGCAAAGGGTTGAAGAGCTTGATCTTCGTATACCATGCACTGAAGCCATTGTTGACTTGCAATAAGACTTTGTTGGTGACTATAACCCTTGTTGCGCATAAGTGCTCCCCTAGTTGAGTTGTAAGACTTAAGGGTTTTTGATTATTTGTGAATGCTAGGAGTTCACATGTACAAGTTGTACCACTCGTCACCTTTCACCACCTTTTATCACCTGGTTGGTGGCACAAAGGTGAGTTCCTTCATCACCTAGTTGGTGTTAAGAGTGGCAAGTTGTCGAATGATTTTACAGTACATGTTGTACCTTTCATCACCTGGTTGGTGGTAAGAGTGGCAAGTTGTCGAATGATATTAGAGTATGTTGAACCCTTTCGAAGCTCAGTTGGCTTATGTATGAATGTGTTGAAATGTATGATGTTTATGTTGATTGACATGAATAATGCTTATGAATGTTTTGATATGCATTAAGGAAATATATGATGTTTATGTTGTCGTTGGGAGGGTTTTCTTAGGTCAGGGTAAGACCAAGTGTTTCACTGTTGGGAATGTAAAAGAGTGAAGACCAAGTTGTCTGAATCACCTTTTTATTGAATTTGGCCAGATGGCCTTCATTACATAGGATGCTTAATGGTTATAGCTCGATACTTGTACAGTGTGAATCTACTTGTAATAGTACTTCAAGTGATCAGCGTTCCATGGATGGCCAAGGGTTTCGCAATCAAAGCTTCTGAGCTTGTAGAAGCCAGGGCGATTGATGCCAATAACTTTAAACGGTTCATAGTATTTTCTGAGCTTATGTCGCAGAGTAGTATTTTCTTTAACACCCAGTCCCCCACTTTGAACGAACGAGGTTTGACCCTAGAGTCATAGTAGTTGGAAATGCGCTGCTTGTAAGCGACATTCCTCAAGTGAGCCTGATCTCTGTGTTCCTCGACCAGATCCAAGTTGAGGAGTTGTTTATTATTTTCACTTTGCTTAGTTCTGGACTCGGTATGTTGCTTGCTCAAGCTTAACTGGGACAACTGCCTCTGTACCAAAGGCAAGTGAGAATGGTGTTTCTCCTGTTAAAGTCCGATACGAAGTGCGGTATGACCAAAGAACTTGAGGCATAAGTGCTGGCCAACAACCTTTAGCCTTGTCCAAGTTGGTCTTCAAAGTGCACTTGATTATTTTATTGATGGCCTCAACTTGTCCATTAGCCTGAGGATGAGCTGGGGAGGCGAAGCATAAATTGATATTGAACTTAGAGCAGAAAGTCTTGAACTTCTTATTATCAAATTGTCGCCCATTGTCAGTGATTATGGCATTGGGAATGCCGAATATGCAAAAGGATGTTTTTCCACACGAAGTCCTTTATCTTTGCCTCAGTAATGGTTGCCAAGGGTTCTACTTCGGCCGACTTTGTGAAGTAGTCAACCACAACGATTGCATAATGGACCTTGCCATTCCTCACAGGTATTGGGCCAATCAAATCAAGTCCCTACTGGGCGAAAGGCCAAGTGCTGATCATAGGAGTGAGAGGCTAGGAGAGGAGTGGGGAATGGTTGCATAACGTTGACACTTGTCACATGAGCGAGATACTTTGATGGCATCTTGGTGGAGTGTTGGCCAGTAGTATCCTTGGCGAAAAGCCTTGTGTGCTAAAGACCGAGATCTTGCATGATCTCCGCAAACTCCCTTATGTATCTCTCGAAGGACAATTTCCGCCTCAGGAGGCGTAAGATACCTTAAGTATGGTAGGTTAAAACCTCGCTTGTAGAGTTGGTCATTAATGATCAGGTAGCGGGTAAACTTGTATCGAATTTGCTTAGCTTTGACTTTATCATTTGGGAGGGTGCCATGAGCAAGGAAATTATAAATCGGGGTGATCCAACTATCCCCCTATTGTAAGTTGGATACTTCTGCAACAATAGTGCTTGATGTTGCTAACAATTCAACATGAATCTTTCTCTCAATCTTGTCTTCCATTACTGAGGCAAGGCAAGCCAAAGCGTCTACATGACTATTTGCCGCTCGAAGGACTTGGATGATTTGGTAGTGGAAGTGCTTGAGCAAAAGTTATGTTTGCGAAAGATATGCTGCCATGGAGTTATCCTTAGCATGAAAGTTGTTCGTGACCTGGTTAACCACCAGTTAGGAGTCACTGAAAATGTCAATTTGTTTAACTCTAAGGTGTTTTGCTAAACGCAAGCCTGCCAAGAGGGCCTCGTACTCAGCTTCATTGTTTGATGCTTTGAATTTGAAGTGAATAACATACTCCATTGCCACTTTGTCTGGGGTGATAAGGACTAGTCCTGCTCCACAACCCTATTGGTTGGATGAACCATCAACATACAAAGTCCATACTGGGAATGTTGGTTCTGCCTTCCGAGGCTAACAGATGATGATGAAATCTGCAACTGCTTGGCCCTTCTCAGCTGGCTTTGGTTGGTAAGAGATGTGAAACTCACCTAATGTTATCGCTCACTTAATCATTCGTCCCGAAGTGTCAAGACTTTGGAGTATTTGTTGAAGGGGATGATTGGTAAGCACGATGATGTAGTGTGCTTAGAAGTGAGAGCGAAGTTTTCGGGCAGACATGACCAATGCTAGAGCTAATTTCTCAATGTTGGAGTATCGTGTCTCTGCATCTTGCAAGGCCTTGCTGGCGTAGTAGACGGGTTGTTTGACACTACCATTCATTTGAATGAGAACGGAACTGACATTGAAGGAAAAACAGCTAGATAAATAGTGAGAATGTCGCCAACATCGGGTTTGGAGAGCATGGGAGCTTTACTCATGTACTCCTTGAGGTTCTTGAATGCCTCAGCACACTCATCAGTCCATGTAATGTACTTTTTACCTCCCTTAAGTACTTTGAAGAAATGAGCACATTTGTCTGTAGCATTAGAAATGAACCTAGTCAAGGTTGCCACAATGCCAGTAAGGCTATGGATGTCTTTTGCTATCAATGTCAGATTTTTCTGGACAATGACAACATTTTCTACCAATGTTGGGTAATTGACATCACGAACAAAGCCTATGTCTTTGAGTTTTTCAACTTCTGCCTTCATTACCTCGTATCGTTCGGCATCGTAAGATTTTTGCTTGTCTCATTGGCTTGGCCTTGGGATCAATACTCAAATGATGACAGATGATATTGGGATAGATGCCCGACATGTCCTCATATGACCAAGCGAAGACTTCAGTGTTCTCTTGCAAAATGGAGATCAGTGCCGACCAGATAGGTGGTGACAAGGAGGTGTCGATCTTTACTATGCGATCCAGATAGCCTTTGGAGATAGAGACCTTCTCCAACTCTTCAGCAGGTTGTGTTTGTTGGGTGAAAGAGTCATCTCGTGGATCGTCTGGTTGATCCTTGCCATTTTGGAGGGCCAAGTCGACTTCATCCAGGCTAGTCTTTGTGGCTTGGCCATGTATAGAGAGGGTTTCTTTGGGCACAGGCAGATGTTGTTGCTTGATTGAAGTGTTGTAAAATGATCGTGCACTAAGTTGATCTCATCTGAAGTAACTATTGCCATAGAGAGTTGGGAATTTCATCAACAACATATGCGTGGATACCATGGCCTTAAGATCATTGATGCATGTGCGCCTAAATATGACATTGTATGCATTTAGGCAGTCAACCACCAGGAAGTTAGTGGTAATGGTAGCTGTGTAAGGGCCTATACCAATGGTAAAGAGTAAGTGTATGCTCCCTAAGGTTTGCACGATATCATCGGAGAAGTTTATCAGAGGAGAAATCGAGCGATCGAGCAAGTGTTCAGCCATATTGAGTGCCTTGAAAGCTTCACCGAACATGATATTGACCGAAGCCCCCGTGTTTACAAGGATTCGTCGAACATCAAAGTTAGCTATGTGAGCCTCCACGATCAGTGGGTCGTTATGAGGGTAGATGATACCTTTTTCGTCCTCAGGGTAGAAACATATTGGATCCCAGTCAGGCTTTTGATACTTGCCCCCTATTGTCTTCCACATGAAAGACCTGGTGGCCAAGCCTCAAAGTTCGTTCATTGTTTTTCATGGCCCTGTTGGAAGATTCAACTATGGGCGTGCCACCGCTTATGGAATATATCACATTCACTTGGCATTGGCTATGGTTATCCCTTGAAGGGTAAATGAGGAATTGGTCAAATTTTCCTTCCGGTGCCAAAGCTTCGATATGGTCACCGAGGATGATGCATTTCTCGCCTTCATGACTGTTATGTTCATGGTAGCAGCAAAACACGCATGTGTTCCTCGTGGGCTTGTAATCTGGCTGCCTCGGTTTTGGCTTCGGTATCAGGTAAGCTATCTAAGGTAAATAGCCACGTATGTGGCGTTCAAAGGCGTGTATGTCTCATACCTTGGGGTGGGGTTTGTCTTGACACGTGTTTGGCTTACTACATTGACTTCCTAGGGGCGGGCATTATTGTGGTGATACTCTTGGTTATCGCGATAATGTCCCTTACTCTTTTTACTAAAATGAGAGTTGTGAGGGTGGAAATATTTCCTTTTGCCTTGAGATTGATACATCTGCCGATTTGGCGAAGCATTACGCAACGCATGATGAGGCATTACTGCTGTTTGGAAGGTTGAGGTCTTCTCATTTGGGTGGATCTAGCTTCCACTCCCTACTTGCTGATAAGGGATGGTTGTGGGGGGTTTCTCTTGATATGTCCTTGCCTCGGCGGAGGCATGGTTGTAAGCCTGTGCCATCACCTCAGAGTAAGTCTTCCAAGTGTTGGCATTGATCATGTACTTGAAAAAACAGTCACGTAGGCTTGCCGTGAAGGCTTTGAGGGCAGTCTTGTCATCTGCCTCGGGACAACGAGAATACTCATGGCTTAAGCGACCGGTATACTCACGTAATGATTCGTCTGGCTTCTGGCGAATAGTGTACAAGTCATCTGCGGAGTGTAAGCGATCGGTCTCGAAAATATGTTGAGAAACAAATAATTTCCTTAACTCCTTAAATGAGTCTACTGTCTCAGGTGGGAGACGGCAATACCAATTTAGAGCTCCACCAGAGAGGGTGGAGGGGAAAAGAAGACATCGTTCTTCGTCAATATGAATCCGGCATGCCATGGTGGACTCAAAGAGGTTGAGGTGTTCAATCGGGTCTTCCCTCAACTTGTCGTTCAGCCTTCAACTTGTTTACTTCCTCAAGGAGCTGTAAGACAATGGGGTCCTGAGTGGAGTCATGTACCACTAGGGCTTTCGTAAATCTCCATCGCCTCTTGGAAGTAGGAAAGTTTGATCAATAGCATGTGATTTTTCCTTGGACTCGCCATACTGAGTTCTAGGGTATGTCTGTCGAAACACTTCTGAGTGCCCTATACCCTCATGTTTCTCTAAGACTTGTTGCCTCTTCCCCAAATTGGTAACCTGCCTGGGTTGTGGTAGGGGACCGAGTCTCTCATAAACCTTTGGGTCATTGATCTTTGAGCTTATGTGGATGGGGTTCTCTCGACGTTGCTTCAGGAAGTCCCGACAGTCGCGATAAACAACTTTCGATTCTTCCGCTCCCTCTGCTAGAAGGTGCCTTCCTCCCACTTCCCATACTTTGAGTTGAAACAGCTAGGTTGAGAGAAGTCTCATGTTGATTGACACCTTGATAGGTAGCTCGCTCCCTATCAGGGATATCTATGTGAGAGGCGCAAGCCTCGGGGGAATTTACGAGAGGGAGCTGCCTCGGGGGCAGCTGGGGTGACAAACGGAGAAAACAGAAAAAAAAAAAAAAAAAAAAAAAGAAAAAAAAAAGAAACAAAGCTGCCAAGGGCAGTGGCAGAAAGGAAGAGGTGCAGCGCAAGCAGCTTGCGGCAAGGCTGCGGGTCAGAGTGCAGTGCGCCAGACAACCAGGCGCAGAGAGAATTCCCCATTAGGTGGCGGCCTGGGTTTTCGAAAACAAGCTGCCAAGCGGGCAGCGCCCATTTGGAGACGTGCACAGAGGGCTCACGGTGGAGAGGAAGAAATTCCTCATTTGGTTTTATCCTTTCTCAACTTATGTTTTATTTCTGTTTTAATTTATAAATAATGTGTAATTAATTTGTTTTGGCTAGAGGTTAATTCAAAGCCATGGATATATTTGTAATATGAATTGATTAGCTTCAGTTGAGATTTACAATTTATTGAAAGAACAACTGAAAATCAATTTAGATTGCATATGTGTCATGTGTGGAGAAGAACCCTCTAGCTAGTCCGTCGCCCATCCATTCACTTTTATTTTATGTTTTTGTCAATTCTGTAATTTATTTAAGTCTAATTTACGTTTCGTCAAAACCAAACCCCCCCCCCCAGTGTTAAATTGTATTATTTAATTAGATTTCATTATTTTTAGTCTTTTAATTCAATTTCCATCCATTTCAGTTCCTAGTGTCTAATTTGATCGTTTTCATTGTTTTGAATCATTTTAAGTGTGTTTCGAGTTATTAAAGTTTTTAGCTTAGTTTTGTGTCTTTGAGTCTTGTTTAATATTTTTAAATTAATTTAGAGTAGATTAGCAATCCCTCCTAATCCCCGGCCTAGAACGATACCCTACTTACATCTTTACTACAACTGTCAAAAAGAGGGTTAAATTTGTGTGTGGTTTTACAACTCACCATACTGCTGCTCCGATGATGCACTCTAATCACACTGACTGTAGAGGAACCTAGTAAATTTTGTATCTTACTTATTTATTCCACTACACACACTATCAATTTTACAGCACGTTAATCTTTTTTTTCCTTTTTTCTTTTTAATGAGATTGAATTATTAAGTGAGAAGGAGAGAACAAGATTTGGCCAACAGTTTTTATCTTTTTCCTCTTTAGGCTAACCACTTAAAGCAAGCTATTGTTGGCAAAATTAAAAGTTTTTTTTTTTTTTTTTTTGGTTAAACTGAAAGTATCTTGTGGATGCCTAATTTGTTGGAATTTTTTTGGGGGAGTTTCAATAAAATATGTCCTGAAGCAACATTAGCAAAGAACGGAAATGGAACTAGAGATGCACAGCACAATCCGCGTTTTAATCAATAATAGCCAAAATTTAACACCCAATTTCATAAATGTCACATTTTATAAAATCTTTCAAATATAATAGAAAACTTATTTAAATAGACCTAAATACCTCAAAATTAAAACTAAATGAAAATTAGTGGCAAAACTCTCACCTCACAACTATATGTACGAGCAGCAACATTGTTGAACTTCCCAATCATTTTCATGTTTTAAAATTTAAAACTTTCTGCCCATGGATTAATATTTTTAGCCCCATTGTTGAGAGCAGCATTTTCGCACACCCTCACTCCATTGTTTAGTTTTGATTGGTTTGTGAGATCCGGTACAATTTTGAAGGTGCTAATAGGGGTTATAGATTAATTAGATTTGCGGGGAAGAGAACCACAAATTTAATTGGAATGATCCTCTTGTGAATTGATACGGTTTTAAATCCCTGTCATCCAACAAATTTAAGGAAAATTCGTAAGCACAGTCGGATTGGAATTTAGTTTCAATGAGTTAGAATCCTCAATTAATATCACTTATGTGAAAATGATTGTACAAATAATATTTTGTCATGACGATATTATATCAACAGTTACGATTGAGTTTGAGTTTCAGACATGACCAACAAATTTTCAAGTCAGTACTCAATTAGTTGATAGTTGGACAACACCCACAATTGCTCCACGACGTTTACCAACCGTACTCACGGCCTCACACTATGAACAACGATGTAGAAGAGATCTATTCAAGTGCTTTGGCTTTTCTGTGTAAATAAGCTTTGGGATTTTGAGGGTATTTAGGTCTATGCACATGAGTTTTGTGCTATATTTGAAAGTTTTTTTATAAAATGTGACATTTATGAAATAAGGTGTCAAATTTTAGCTATTATTGATAAATACTTGCACAGTACCTTGCTAAATGGTTTTAGATCATTTGATCATTAGAGGGAGAGGATGGAAATGGAACTTCCGTGACAACTCTAAAAGATAAGCAACATTCAACAAACAAATGGACCGCAAAATGTAAGATAGTGCGGTTTAAAATTGCGCATTAAAAGACATATTAGAGAATTTATAAATGACTCGTGCTAAGTAAAAAATTACAAATCACTCTCACATACCTTTGTAATGCCCATGAAAGACACTTCTAATCCCCTCTATCTAATATTTTGCAATCCGTTTTTGCTGACTTGACATCAATCCCTTGAAACTGGTAAACCCCTAGTCCAAAAATAGCTCTACGCTGTAGAGTTCCAATTAACGTAAAATGATAGAGTTCCTCAGGGTACCATAAAATAAAAGAAAACGAAAAACTCTTGATACTGTTCACTTTAACAAAAAAAAAATCACATTTTTACATTAAAACATCAATCCTAATACTATTCACTTTACCCTTTATTTTATCCATCATTAAAACTCAAAATTTTCAAACCCCTTTTTATTAGTTTTTCTAAAATAAAAAGATATGCACCTATTTATCGCTGTCAAAATTCAAGGGAAACAAAACATTCCTCTTAGTTCTTACCCCCCCCCCCCCCCCCCCCCCCCAACAAAACAAAAATGAATAGTACCGGAATGATTACATACATTAAAAATATTTGAAGTCGCCACCAAAGTTTGAGGGGAAATATATTGAAATAAAGCTTGAATTCGACCGATACGAAAATGTAACAGTACAATTTATCATGTGTAGCTAATATAATTACGTGCACAGAGGACAGTATTACCACAAATACAAGGGCTATGAGAAAGAATGGATACAAAACCAAATTATAACGAATTTTCGAGGAACTGGTACTGCACTCTGTCCTGCAGAGTTGATTAGCTACGAACCCCACATTAACCTATCAAAATTGCTGAGTATAGACATAAATCCTGAAGAAAATAACAAAATGATCAGCCGAAACGACATAAGAAGTAAAAAGGTTAATGCGATTCTTTAGTAAAACAAAACAAAGGAAAACCATGTACCTTACAAGAGATACACCGGACATCAAGACTTTTGGGTCGCAGGAGCATTTTCAGTCAAAGATGACCCTAGCCGAAGCATCAGAGGATAGACAGGGGTGAACTCTTTGTCACCTCGGGCCCTTACATGCGTGGCATAGTCATCCAGTGTTGCTTTGATACCCTTCCATACCTGATCCTCTCCTTGAGAATCTAGCCACAGTGAGTATTGAAAAGGTGTTAGTTTGTTCCTTTGCAACGGTGATTGCAATTCATCAGGACCTCGGGAGTAAAGATGGTGAAGTACGACACTTGGTGGTAGATCTTGAAGAAGAGGAGATCCTCCAAGTTGGGATGTCTCCAAGAAGATGAGAGGTCGAAATGCTCGAAGGGCTCTGTATGGTGCACCAAGTTGCTCCACTGGGAACAAGTTTTGCCCTACCGCTAATTCCAGCTCAGCCATGTCCCTAGCCATCCTTAGCTTCCCTGATTCTGAAAGGGGTCTGACAAGAGAAGCATGCCTGATAAAGAATATTAAAACTCGTGCAGCCATGCTCCTAACGAGTCTGGTGCATATGGTCTCTGTTCCGATCGGAGCAGTTTTCAAAGGCAACAACCTAGACAGGAACTCACTACGAAAGTGAAGAATGCACTTTTGCAACTCCTCCATGTAAGGTGATGCATTGTTGTCCATAGCAGCATCCATGCCTAGCACACCAAATCTCTGTTCATGAATTTGCAAGATGCAAGATTCCAGACGCTCAAGCATAGCTTGGAACAAGGACGTCACTGAGTCACAAGCAACCCCATATATTACACCTAATGAGGGAGATAACACATCTGAAGCAATAGTGGGCAGTCCTGCAATCATCGATGATATGCGTGTATGAATTTCTTGGAGATGCTGACATAACATGAAGTTCTTGAGCTGTGCAGGGGTTGCAGGACCATTGACTTGACGTGCTTCAGGACCAGTTGATATCTGCCATTGGGGACGTATTAATACAATGAGAAATATTTGAACACGGGCAAAAAATCACTTGTCCAAATAAAATGGTCAGCATACATTTCTATTATATAAATGTCTTTCAAATGCCTTCTACTAGATCAATCATAGGTATAAGGCACAACCCTTCATCAGAACTGGCTATCCTTTGACTTACGAATCTGAATCAGAACATTGATGATTTTTAAAAATTTTAAAAATCCAAATCCTCATAGAATAAAATTGCAAGGACCTAGACATCACAGAACAGACTTTGAATTTAACTAATAGATTGAGATTATGCAGAAACTACAAGTCAATGCATGAATTGTTTGAGTTGTATTCAATGGAAACCATATTTATTGAGCTAATTACATCTAGCTATAGACCCTTACACATCAGTCAAAATAAGATTAGGATCATTTGTGTGCACTGGTGTTATATTAAGCAAGATAACTAAAAGATAACCTGGTATTCAGCTCGTTCACCAAGCAAGAGAAGAACCTTGCCAATTTCTCGCAAGACAAGAAGAGTCAAGCGCCCATCCAACTGAACAGATTCTATTTCTTCTTGAATCCGTGATATAATTCTTGAGATCTGATCCTTAGAGGGAACACTTCCACGGCTGGAAACTGGAAATACAGTATTCACAAGATCTGATAGACGACCCAAGCAGAGTGCCAAGAATGATGTTTGGAATATTTCAACAGCTGCAACCAGTTGTTCCTTTCCCTCTGACGTAATAGCAGGTAAAACTCCTTTGACATCAGTGTCACGTGCAATTCTTTCAAGAAGATTATCTATCATAGAGAAAAGCTTCGGATAACCCATAGTGAATACCTCCTTAACAAAACTTGATGCAGTGAAAGCAGACTTCATTTGGTTGGCGAAAGCCTTCACAAGGGCCTCCCACACTCTATCTGTTATCATGGGCTCACCTTCCTAAGCAAGTAACATATAACGTGAACCAAAGTTAATGACTTTGGACAGGATGAGAAGTAACAACAATTGCCAATAATATTAGCAATCAAGGACAAAAGTTATTGGGATGAAAGAATAACAGTAAAGCTTAAAAAAAAAAAAAAAAAGCAGAATTGGGCGGTAAGTCAACAATTACACAGATTAAAAGCTTCAATTTGGTAGGTGACTCTTTGCTCATACCGTGGTAGAGCAAATCAATCATCGTACACAGAAAATTAGTCATATATTTGTAAACCACAACACAAAGTAAATAAAAACAAACTGTAGCAGCTCACGGGTACATGGTGCACTATTGACCGCTAACCTTGGTACGAAATTGTTAGATCTGATGAGAAAATGAACGAGAACCCAACTTCGACAGTAGAATACAGTTGATGACTGGTCTGACTTCAGCAGAGCCAGTATTAGATGATAACTTTTCTTAGGAACTGCCTATTAAACGATTAGGTTTGAACTAAGTCCAATTTAATCCAATTTAATAGTAATCCAGTAATATTTTTTTCATGTATCCATCAACTAATACAGAAAGGAGGCTGGTATCATATCTGAGCAAGTACGTACTAGAATACAAAAGCACAAGTAATTTCTCATGCTTTTTATCAATCATACACACACAATCAAGTAATCAAACAATTGAAAAGCAAACACTATTGGACAAATCCTCTCACCTGAATAACCTCATCAAGCAACAAAACATGAGTAAACGGGTCGCGCTTCTTCGACAACACCCTCTGCAAGTGCCACACCGCAACCATTATCGAATGCAGCTGATCCATACAACTCCCCATCCTCTGCCAAATCGCCTCCCTCGCCTTCCCACCACCGCCAATCTGCGGCGTGCCCCCGCCTCCTCTGATCCCACCCGGCCCAAACCCGCTTCCTCCCGACCCCGAAATCGCCTTCATATCCAATGCTGCACTCACACTCTTCATCCCCATACCCTTATACCTGTTATTCAGCTGATCCATAGCCTGCCTCAGCTCCCCCAAATTGTAAAACACCTGCAGCCCAGTCCCCACCTCGGCCTGGTTCAAACCCTCCATCCCTCTCTCCAATACCTTCATCGCCTCCGTACGCAACTTGTCTCCGGTCTCTTTGACCCACTCAAGTTCGGAATCGACCACATCAATGCCGGTGAGGTCGTATTCGTTGTAGAGAGCTAAGATCTCGCAATGGAGCTGAGCGGCCTTGGCCAGATCGAGGCGCTCCGGGTCATCGGAGGCGAGGGATCGGAGCTTACTGGAGAGGCGGAGGGCTCTGATGGAGTGGTGGAGAAGATCGGAGGAGGCATGGAGATTTTGGAGCTGGATGGTGAGGGTGCGGATGGAGGCGAGGGGGTCGGAGAGCTCGGATCGGGTGTGGCGAAGGGAGGACTGGAGGGCGGCAACGGAGGATCGGACAGTGGAGAGGGCGTGATCGGCGTGGTGGAGGGAAGAGAGCTGGGCGAGGAGGTCGGAGTGGCGGGAGAGGACCTCGGAGCGGAGCTGGGACTCGAGGAGGCGGATGGCATGCTGGAGCTTTTCGGCGGTGGAAGCGGGGGAGCCGGAGGACAGGGCGGCGGAGGAGAAGGTGGTGGAGGAGAAAGAGGGGGAGAGGAAGACAGAGAAGATTGGGTCCGAGGCGAATGTGTCTAAGGGGGATGTGGTGGCGGTGGCGGTGGCGGTAGTTGGGGTGGCGGTTGAGGATTTGAAGGTGGAGAAGCGTTGAAGTGGGGAAGCGGATGAGGAGGCGGGAGATGGAGAGGAAGCCATTTCCGACTCGATCGAGTCTAGACTGTAACTGCTACTGACGGCCCCGATCCCCTTTTGCTTCTTCTATGTTTTTCTTTCTTTTTATTTCAAATCCTTGGCCCAAACACAAATTTCGTAACAAAACAAACATTTAAGCCCAAATCCATAGGCGAGTCCAACGGCAATTGCTTTTCCGCCAGTCCATTTAGCATTTCCCTAACTTTAGATTTTTTTGGTAAAACAATGGCGATAATGGGTTAGACAGTTAACTTAATTATTAGGGTAAATTACAAAAAACTACTTTAGCTATTAGTGTTTCGACACTTTCATATCTCATCTTTTAAAAGTGACAATGTCATACCTCATCTTACAAATTGGTGTCAATGTCAGACCTCCGTCAAATTTTCTGTTAATTTCTCCATTAAGTGTAACGTGGCTAGAGATGTGACTCATTTTTTATTAAAAATTTAATTAAATATTTAAAAAAATTAATTAAATATTAAAAAATTAAAAAACAAAAAACCAAAAAAAGACCCATCAATCGTGTCCCCCTCCCCAAAAACCCAGATCCCTTTCTCTCCCACCCCACCCTCTCTCTCCTCTCTCGCCCTGTAGCCTGTACCCCTAAAATCCCAAAATCCTTCCCACCCTTCCCCCCCCCCCCCAACCTTCCTCCACCACCCACCTTCTTCAATGCCAAGGAGGCCGACGATGGCTTCACCCGCACCTCCTCGAGCTGGTCCCTGTTCATGTCGAGGAATCGGGGCCGTCAATGATGTTGATGTCTTCCTCGGGGAAGAGATGCCCAAGAGAGTTCGTGAGCTTAGCGGCGGCGATCGGAGAGAGAAGGAGGATGAGACCCAAAAAAATTAAGATGAACTAAAATATGCAATACGATGGCCATCCTATATCCGCTTCACAAGATCTTTTGGCTTCCTGTTGAAATTTGACGCTTTTTTTTTTTTGCACAACTCAATACGAATAATCTTAACAGTTAATTGATTTTTCATATTGGTCTTGGGCGCCATGATTAATTTGATATTTGTGGGGACACGGGTTGATGGGAGAAGGGGAGGGTGTGTTTTTGATTTTTAGGTTTTGGGGAGAGAGAGAAGAGAGAGGGGAGAGAAGGGGATCTGGGTTCTGGGGAAAGAGAGAGCAGAGAGAAGGGGATTGGGGTTTTTTTTTGGGGGGGGGGGGGGATACGGGTTGATGGGTGTGTTTTTGGTTTTTTTTTTTTTATAATTATTTTTTTAATAAAAAATGGGTATCATCTCTAGCCACGTCACACTTAATAGAGAAATTAACAGAAAAATTGACGGAGGTCTGACATTGACACAAATTCGTAAGATGAGGTATGACATTGTCACTTTTAAAAGATGAGGTATGAAAGTGTCGAGACATTAATAGTTGAGGTAGTTTTTTGTCATTTACTCTAATTATTAGGACGAAGAAAGTTGGTAGTAAATTTGTATGAGTGTGCATATGCATGATTGTTTGTTGCCATTGTAGTAAAGCACCATCTGTAAACTTTAGATTAATATATATGTGTTTTCCAAAATTCTTGAAGAGTTTGAATTCACTTTTATGAGCTTTATATTAACTTAAATTGAATATCGTTTAATTTTTTTTATTAAAAAACCTCCGTATTTGTCAATTTATGAAACATTTTTCTTCTATATGAGTTGAAATAGATTGTGACCATCAATTGCGGCTAGTAGTATGGTTAAGTGATAGTCATTTTTTATTTGTAAGTAAGAAGTTTTATATTCAAATGTCTCAAATGGCGGGTAGGTACATAACCAATTTATTCTTCTGTAATGTAAATATATCGATGAACGAAAAAAATTGCACCTATTCCTATTTCTTTCATATTTTGGGTATATTTCTTTTCGATAACCCTTAAGGCACGAATCATATTTAAACTCTTTCAATTTCAAATGATATGTTAGAATTTTCTTAGAATTACATAGAAACCCCTCAGGTTTGAGGTTTATTACAATCTCATACAACATCTTTAAAACATTTCACTTTCATACCTCACGTACTATTTTATTTCAAAATAATACATCCGTTATATTTTCCATCCATTAATCCGTTAAGTGTTGACGTGACTGCCACGTGGCAAAAAAAATATTTTTTCAATTTAAAAAAAAAACCTAAATCTTATTATTAAATAAAAAAAATAAAAAAAAGGCCCAATTGAAACTCGACAACCCCCAAACCCAAAAGCCCCTACCTCCTATTACCCGCACCTCACTCCCTCCCGCAACCCAACCCCACCCCCCCCCCCCCCCACCCCAAACCTACCCAACTAGGGAAGTCCTTCCCTGCACCTATCCTCACTAGCACCTCCCTTCACCCCCCCTCCGACGAAACCCAGAAGCCGTGCCGAAACCCATGACCCACCTCACCCTCACACCCACACCCACCTCTACACACCTCACTCCTTAAATCCACACCCATTCCTCCTATTTTCACCTCACGAATTAGGCAATGGCGACAAACACGGGATCCCCTTTTTTTTTTTTTTTGAGTTGCAGGTACGGGGGTCAGGGGAAGAAGATGAAGATGGGGGAGAAGAGAGAGGGAGGAGGAAGGGGTTGAAGACGAGCTAAAAGGTTTTTTTTTTCTTTCTCTGGGTTGCAAGTATGGGGTCTTTTTTTCGGGGGGGGGGGGGGGTGGGGGGGAAGAAGATGAATATGGGAGAGAAGAGAGCAGGATGAGAGGAAGGGGGAGAGAGGTAAGTATGAGTTTTCTAAGTTTTTTTTTTTTTTTAAATTTTTTTTAAGAAGATTCAGTTTTTTTTTTTTAATTTAAAAAAATTGCCACGTGGCATGCATTTGGCAGCCACGTGGCACAAATGTGGCAGCCACGTCAGCACTTAACGGATTAATGAATGGAAAATGTAACGGAGGTACTATTTTCAAATAAAATAGTATTTGAGGTATGAAAGTGAAATGTTTTAAAGATGTTGTATGGAATTGTAATAGACCTCAAACCTGAGGGGGTTTCTATGTAATTTACCCAAAAAATTACCTTAAAATCAAATTTTTTTTTTGTTACATGCGTATTATATGCAAAAATTAGAGTTTAACTTTTGTATTTATATACTTTAAAGTTTGCTTAACATGGACTCAATAAACTTTGCAATTGCAAACTGCAACAATTACAATAAATCATCTAGTTTCACATATATTTAGAAGCAAACAGTAAAAGAAGATAGAAAACTTGATACATGCACTATAACCATTATAACCACACAACTAGCACAAAACAGAATAATGAAAGTTGAAGTAAAAGCAATCACAAAAAAACAAAAATTGATTGAAAATAATATAAAGCCTACTAATTAAAGCAGAATAATCTCGAACAAAATGACATCACAATTTTCATGGTAATTTTTATATTTTTAGTTGTGCTAAATACTCACTGGGCTAGTTTCATTAAAAAATAATTTTTCTTGCGCTTATTTTGTCTATTATCTTAGGTTATACACTAAAATACAAACGTACTGCCACAAATCCTGCCTGGGCTGCAACCCACCGTAACCTTTGGGATGGCTCTGCCACAAACGAACCCTAAGTTTCCCATCATGATCCTTCCCCAAATATTTTGTTAGTTTGTTATGGAGAGAAATGAAAAGCAGAATACAATGACCTCTTGTGGTGTACTGTTCCTCAACGAGACGAAACAAATTCAAAGACTGTGGGTGAGTTTCTTGATTAGCTATAGATATGATCTCACTGGGTTTCATCCTAATGAGTATGCAACAGATGAAATCCAAAATAAATGAACAAAACAGATTACCATTACACTGCAAGTATATAACAAAAAGTGCAATACGGGTAAATACATAAAGTTTCATTTCCAAATTCTCACAGGATAATTTGTATTATCCTACTAATAAAACTAACTACATAAAAAGCAAACTCTGGAAATAAGAAAATATAGTGGTTCACTATCCATATAGTTGATGCCTATGCAACAACAATCTTCCTCCGACATCAAGTCTTTTTTCTTCTTCCTTTCTGCGTTTTCTAGTCTCCCAAATCATGCTTCATTTGTAGAATACAATGGATGAGCCAAGGTCAATTTGGATAAAACGACATGTGAAACTTCCTCAACATATAATTTGTGGAATTTTCCATCTTTAAGTAGATTCAAATACTTGAATTCTAAATTCTCACCAAATTGTCAGTTAACTAGTCCAAAATTCTTTACTGCTTTTTGGAGCAATCTACGAGCATCATATTCGTCATCGAACATCGCAAGATGGAGGTAAAAGCCACCCCACAACCTTAACAAAGGATGTCCCTTTGAGTGCACTGGCCTACTAGTCGACATAACCTAAAAAATATTGATCTCCAATTTACGAATGACATATACATTCTACTTATCAACTTGGAAACCATCAAAGTATTTAGAGTACAATTCTACAAAATTGTAGGGATAAGGTAACCTCCTACTGACGACATGTATGTGATTGTAAACTAAAAAACCAAAAAAGAGATAATTTATCAATAAAGTTATAACATAATAAAAAAAATTAAAATCTATACACCTATATATTAAGGGAGCATAATAATTTGGTAAAACAATTGTAAATTGTAATACCAAAATTTGCCCTTCCTACTTATAACTGTAGAGAAACAAAATAATTAGTAAAGGACATAAGAGTAAATTAATAGTGGACAATAGGAGTAGATAATAATAGTGTGAATTAAAACCATCTCGCATAGAGGTACATACAAACATGGATTTAAATTTCACCAATATTATCAATACCAAGGTCTAAAATATCGATGATATCGGTAGTCCAAAAACACGAAAATTTCGATGGAAATATCGGGATATTATCGATATCGATAAAAATTGAATAAAAACCACGGAAATTGTAAGAAAAACTTGGAAATTTTTATTGAAATTTTGCAGGATGTTTATTTAGTCAATTATCTATTAGTTTATCACAAAAAATTGGAAGGAAATGCATTGCATGATGGATTTAATTGATTTAAGTTGATTATATAGCGAGCTGGCAAACATTGTGAGTGTAGAAAATATGTAGTAATTAATGAAAGAAGTTTAAACACACCATAATTATTTATATATAATGCAAATTTTCAAAGTATAATTCATAAATTAATGTCTAATTGACGATAAATAGAAATGACTCTAATATGGAATTAACCTTCACCTTGTCCATTTGTTCTAACGCTTAAAATAAACTATGAATATTAACTTAAAAACAAAAAAAATTAACTTGAAACAAAAATTAAAAACCTAAAATTTCTTATTTCCCACCCCCAAACTTATATCACACATTGTCCTCAAGGTGTGGAAAATAAAATAAAGAAAAACAAACAAGAAAATAACAAAACTACAAAACCCTAGAAAATGTAGAAGGACGATCAAAGATAAAACAAAAAAAACTAAGAAAATAAAATAGGAAATAGAAATAGAAAAACAATAAATGAAAATAAAATAAAACAGAAAACAGAAAACAGAAAACAGAAAATAAAAGAAAAGGAAAAAAAATTGACACACCAGAGATTCGAAGAGAAGAACTGTGAGCTTGCCAAGGTGAGCTGACAAAAATGTGGAGAAATAAACCACTACATGACACCTCGGGGCTTCGAACGCAAGACATGAGAGCTAGAAATGGCGAAGATGCGCTAACCAACCCGCACAAGTCCACATGTGTGTCAAATCCTCGAAACAGCTACAATTTAAACTGGTGTAGCATTTGCATCTGTCATTTGAAAAATCCTAGGTATTCTTGAACACGCATTGGATCCCCTTCCACTCGCCTTAAGCCCAGAGCCAAACGGCTCTCTTCTGTCCATTCCCATGTCAGAACCTAAAAGGCTTTCCCTCTCTCACTTGCAAACCACCCTGTGAAGTAAGAAAATTAATAATTAAGATTCCCAATATCCTTCAAACCTTCAACCACACTCTCTCTAGAATAATAGGGAGGTTCTCAGCCTTTTCTCTTTGTAATCTCCGAAAATGCTCTTATCTCTCCAACCTCAAGCCCAGTGCCCTTTATAACACCCCACCGTGACCTCCACCATAGTGGCGCACACTCCGGCAAGCACCATTCCTCCTCCCTTTCTCACCTCCCGACAAGCACCATCAAGCAAGGTTCTAAAAAACGCTAGGCGCTAGTCGGGCGGCGAGCTAGCGCCTAGCGCCTAGACAGCTAGGCGGAGTCTAGGCGGGCGCCTAGGCAGCCTAGGCGAATTTAAGTAAATTTCTTATATATTTTATGAATTAATTAAATTTATTATATCAAATGTAAATAATTATTGACTTATATGTTATTTCTTATAGAAGAAGATACATATGTGAATCTTTTTTGTACATATATGATATACTTGCCTAGGAAAAAATACAAAACATTATCTAAATAATTTATATAAGATTTATATATGTGTGTGTATACATATACACAATATATATATATATATACACACACAGACACCAAACTTTTAAAAATATAAAAAGCCCAATTAGTGGGTGGTTTTCATTTCTAAAACCATCACACCGTCCACCTCATCTCACTCTTTCACATCACTTGTCCACCTTGTGGTTTCATAATTAAAACCATGTCAGAGTCTATAGTTCTCATAATTAAAACCATGCTTTTGACCTTGGATTCCAGTTCTTAATTTGCACGATTGCACTTGCATCACCACATATTCAAATGTTTAAGCCTCTCTCTCTCTCTCCCTCTCTCTCTCTCTATCTCTCTCTCTCTCTCTCTTTGCACTCTCTCTTCTCTGAGTTTTTCCAGAAATCTCTAGCAAGCAGCCATAGTTTCCGATGCAGGTGCATATGTGAGATGCGTTGCAGGTGTTGGAAACTTGGAGTTGCAAATGCTACGAGAGTTCGAGTCGAGGGAGTTGCAGTCTTGCAGAGCCTTCGGTGGTGGCAAGAGTTGCAGAGTACCTTGTGCGACGGCAAGAATTTCAGACCGCCTAGAGCGCCGCCTAGCGCCGTCTAGGTGGCTGCCTTGAGCGTTTTTTAGAACACTACCATCAGGCAAGGGGGTGCAGATCTTGATGGGTCTGAGCGTCTGAGCGTGGATAGCTCATTTTGATGGGTTTGAGCGTTTGAGCGTGGATTGCAGAGAGAGGTGCAGATCTTGGCAGCTGCGACGGAGCCTCGGCTGCAGTTGCGACGCCGACGACAAAGCCTTGGCGATATTATGACGATAATTAAGTGTATTAGTGTAAAAATATCCCCATCTAAAAAAAAACGATATTATCAGCAATATTTCGCCGATAATATCGATATTCATACCTTGATCAATACAAAAAAAATTTGTAGCAATGATCCTTAAACTAAAACTCTGTGACCATTGGTCCCTTAACTCATCAAAACGTGTATCTATGGTACTTTTCATCAACTCCGTCAAAATTTCCTCAAAATGAGTCATGTCGAAAAAACCATTGCTACAATTTGGTTAAAGTTGAGAGACCATTGCCCAATTACGTTAAAGTTGAGGGACCATTTCTCTAATTGGGTTAAAGATAAGGGACAATTTCTATAATTTTCTCTCATTTGGTTTTTCATATTTGCCTTTTGATTTAACCTCACGTGCGTGACACGTAACTTATTTTGACGGCAGTTCTAATGGAGGTGACGAAAAGGATCACAGTTGCATGTTTTGATGAGTTAAGTGAACAATGGTCATGAATTTAGTTGAGTGACTATTTCTCCAATTGGGTTAAATTTGAATGACTATTTCTAAAATTTCTTCTTACCAATATATAGGTCAGTATTTAGGAAATTTCAGGGGTTCAACAATCATAGAAGTGCATGGTTAAATTAAATGTTAGACATCACAATTTGTTCAACATCACAAAAATCTTCTTCATGCACTTTATCTCATGTCATTATATCTTTTATTTCACCAAGCATGTTATCCATTTTTTCATAAATTTCACCCACTTTTTGTCTATCACCATCACAAAAAATTTATAATATATGGCATTTGTGATCTTTATGAGAGCATCTACCTCATCCCAAAAAAAACAATCATTTTGCACGAGCTCAACAACTTTTGCCACATTTGTGTTTGTGTTTAGATCTTGATTTTTGAACCAGTTTTTTCGTACTCTGAAATAACAACTGTAGTTTCTAAGGCCTGTCTATACACAATAAGTCTCTTCAACAAACTATAATGAGCTACAAACCTAGTTTTCCCAACTTTCAATAGCTCTAACTTAGAATGACTCCTGGACATGGTCAAAGTCTTAAGATGGTTTAAATGCAACTTAACAATTGACTTTCCTTTTTGGTAAGTGCTCTTAAGCCAATCAAATTTTTCTGCTAGATCTTTAAAGACAAGATTCGATGTATGAACAACATATGGAGACCAAAAGATGTGTTTGTGTGCCTTTCAAATTTTTTGTTCGACAACAACACAATTCTTTGCATTATCAATTACAACCTAAAGTATATTGATTCACCCACTTGTTCAATTTCTTTAAGCAAATAATCAGTGATCTCTTTACCACTTTTTGTTACTCCTGAAAAACTATGAGCATACAAAAACATACATCCTTTATTGTTTACTGCACATGTTCTAAAAATTCCTGCCTAGCTCTACCTAGGCCGGCCACCGCCCTGATTAATGCCTAGGCTTTTGAAAATTAAGAAAGGGCATCTAGACCTGCTAAGGCGCTCGCCTAGACCGCCTAAGCACCCACTTAGCCCAACTAGACCCACCTAGGCACCCGCCTAGGTTGCAACTCACTTAGACAGAAAATAGATAACTTTTATTTCGGATTTTATTTTTTTCAATAAATTGTTAGAAACTTGTTGAATACTTAAATGAGCACACATTATATGCTTGTTCCCCATGTTTTCATTATGTTCAAATACTTCATAATATATATGTCATTATGTTTTTGTAGTTTATGAGGAAATTATATATATTTTAAGTATAAACAAATAGTTAAATCCGCCTAAGTATAAACAAATAGTTTACACGAAATATAACAGATTTAGTTAAATCCGCCTAATCCGCCTAGGCGCTAGGCCCCAGCCCGCCGCCCGACTAGCGCCTAGCGTCTTTTAGTGGATTGTGCTTCATGTTTAACCATCAATCTGATATGATGGATACCTTGTATGTGAGCCATGTCTCTTTAACAGGTTTTAAATCATTTTAAATGCAGTTTTACATGCATCCAGTAAAGTAGTTCTAGCTCTTTCATATCTAGAAGCCTTGTACTCTTTTGGTCTATTACTTATGGTAGTGACCATCTCATGAAATTGTGGATTCCTCAATATATTAAATGGTATGCCATTAGCACAAAACACTCTAATAACCTTTATATCAACTGTTTCTCTAGCCATAGTTTGCATTGTTTCTTGAATCAGTTTTGTTGTTTCACTTTTGCCATCACCTCAAATTTTTTCCTCTTGGCGTGCTTTGTTTATCAATTTTTGAAGCAATTTAAAGTTTTTCTCAACTACATCACAACAAGTAATATTTACACTTTTTTCCGAATGGGTGAACCTAAAATCAAAAGTTCAAAATTAAAAATTAAATAATAACTTTATAATATAATAGTACCTATTATATGATAACTGATGCAAGTAGGAGAACATTTGTTTGGCTTCTTCCAATGATTGCACCTCTACTACTTTGTTTTACCTGATTTCTCAGTAATTTCACTTACTAGTAGCGATTTCACCCTTGTTCTAACATTTACGTGCAATGAAGCTTGCAATGCAGTCCTTCTAGATGATTAAGGTGGACTTGTTGATATTTTATCTTCAATGATTGAGGTTGACTAGTTCATATTTTATCTAATCATTATCAACTAATCTTACTTTAAAGCCGTAATGAGCGTTTTTTCCATGCACGTCTACTTTTAACTAGTTAACTAAAAGTCATTTGTTGCTAGATCTCTTCAGCGATCTTCCAAAGGGAACGCCATCTCATTGGTCTATATTTCTCCATATTCATCGTCAAAATTTGATTCATATGGTCATTTTTTTACTGGGTTTCAATTTCATGCATTTGATTGATAAACGCCGCCGCTAAGACATTATGTTGTGATTTATTAGTAAAATGTGCCAAATTTTCTATGTGTTTGTTTGGTTGTTTTGCTCTCAATCTAGAGTGAAAGGAAATTGAGGACCGTTTGATAACAATTTTGTTTCTAGTTTGTACTTGTTTTGTCGAAGAAAAGTAAAGAAGGCTGACGAACGTTTTTGCAGCCTGTAATCTTAATCTCCTTTTAGAATTTAAGCTATTGTTAAGTTGTTCTTGTAATGAATATGTACTGCCGCTTTTGATGATTTCTTTTTAGTTGTTGAAACACTTACCCAATAGCCCATGTGTGGTGTTTGAAATGCCTTTCCTAGTATATTGTGAATCTTTTAGATAAACATTTTAAAGAATTAGAAGGTCGAGTATATTTGCTATGTGTGATTTGATCAAAATTATGTTTTTGCAGATTCATAATGAGAAACTGTCATCCCATTCTATCGAATTGGGATGCCTTGGATTGCCAAACCAGGTTAGTTCTGAGAATAATAGCTAAGGTTCTGATACTGCCACTTGAATCTTGAACCTACATGCTGATGTCCACGATTTTGATGGCCATATGGCAACTAGTTTTGAACCATGTTTGCTTACTCTATTTGTTTCCACTCTCAACTACATAAAGTTTGAGTTTAAATACTATATGCTCTTAACAACAGTGTCTAGTTTGTAGGATTAAAGATTCTTTTTTCATCTCTAGAATATTTCAAATAGGCATAAAACCATCAAATTCCCTTGTGAAAATGGAGATGAAGTTTGACAGAATTAGCAACTTAATAAGTGATTTTAAAGGCAAAATTTTGTCACATTTGCCAATTAGGGAGGCAGTGAGGACTGACGCTATATCCAACAACTGGAAGAACAAATGGACTATGCTTACTTGTCTTGAGTTTTATGATCTGTGCACTTCGAGTCAAAACCATACAACCCTTGCGAGCATTGTTGATCATGTATGCCTAGGTCATGTTGGCCCAATATACATGTTCAATGTCACTTGTTCCAAATATCAAGCCAGTGAAGATATTGGTCAATGGATTCTTCGTCTTTCACGAAACTCTGTCAAAAAGTTGGTCCTTAACTTACATACTCAACGTATCTACAATGTGTCTTCATATTTGTTTTCTTGTCAAAATCTGATTTATTAACCTTGGACCAAGGTGTGCTAGAGAATCTGATTATTTATTGTCCACTCCTTGAGATATTATTGTTGATCAACTGTGATGGATTCACCCATCTCAAGATTGATGCACCAAATTTCATTCGTTTTTCCTTTGAAGGTGTTCTTGGGGATCTTAGTCTTGTGAATAACTTAAAGTTGGCCAAAGTTCGCATTTGGTTGACTTAAACTTTGACTTAGTATTGAAAATGACCAAAGACGGGTTGCTGGAAGTTGTAGCAATTTGTTCATCTTTTTTTGTTCATTTGCCTCGTATTCAAAGGTTTCATATCGAAAAATACTTGTTAAAGTTAATAAGGAAATTTCAAGAGTTCAACAATAAAAAAGGAAAGGTATATATGTCATGCCTTTTAGGAAATCAAGGATTTCGACAATTTCGATGGGATATCTGTGTTTTGATGTAGTATCCTAAAACATCAAAAGATTTTGATGAAATTTTTTATGAGATTTCAATGAAATATCTGTGTATGGCTTTCTTTTGCATGAAGGCGAGTGACAATCTTCTGAAGAAGAGAAAAATGTAAAGGGTGGTAGAATTTTAGAGGCCACACATTTCATTATAAAGCCATTCGATCTAGATGCCTCACTTACTCATTTCATAGATTTAACATCTATGTGTTTTTTTTTTTTGTTAAAATGCTTTCTTTTATTGTGGTGTCAAATAGATATTAGTAAGCCCTTTTATAGATGTTTGTACCATACTTGACCAACCCCGAAACTGCTAAGCACCAGTCAACATTATACCGTTAAAGACCCACAAGAGTTTTCCTCCAACCAGAAGGCCAATCACAACGTGACACATGTCAACGTCAGAGGCAAATCACAGCGCGACACATGTCAACATAAAAGGCCAATCACAACATGACACATGTCAACATCAGAGGCCAATCACAGCATAACACGTGTCAATGTCAGAACAAAGCTAGAAACTCTTCTCTATATAGGGATCATTCTCCCACAATAATCCCAAATGCCATTTTGTACTAAACTATTCATTAGAACTTACAAAAGTAGAGCTTAAACCTATGTACTTGTGTAAACCCTTCACAATTAATGAGAACTCCTCTACTCTGTGGACGTAGCCAATTTGGGTGAACCACGTACATCTAGTGTTTGCTTCCTTACCTCTATCTCTTTACATACTTATCTACATTGGTGACCAGAGCAATCTAGCGAATGTCATAAACCTAACACTTTATGTTGTACCAAAGTCCTCACTGATTTTGTGCATCAACATTTGGCGCCGTCTGTGGGAAACAACACTTATTCCTACTCTCTCCATCTTTATCAAGCTGGTTTCCATAGTTCGTACACTCTCATTTGACCAAAATGACACTCCACTTGTGCATATTGTGAGGTAGCGAAGGAAAGAACGAAATAAGTTTGCTCTTCAAGCTAAAGTCAATGAGCTGGAGGCTCAGAATAACAAGATAGTTATGAAAAATGAGATCCTCCAAGAGTAGTATGAGAAGCTCTTCGAGATGTTCCACGGGGCTAAGCATGCTCAAACACACGAGTTTGTCACCCCTGTTGAAGTCAGCAATCATCTGAATGGCCCCCAACACGGAGAGTCACTGATATCCAACATGGATATCCCTAATAGGGAGCGAACTACCCATCAAGGTGTCAATCAACATGAGACTTCTCTCAACCCAGCTGCTTCAACCCAAAGTAGGGGAAGTGGAGGAAGGCACCTCTTAGCAGAGGGAGCGGAATGATCGAAAGCTATTTATCACGATTGTCGGGACTTCCTAAAGCAACGTCGAGAGAACCCCATTCACATAAGCTCAAAGATCAATGACCCAAGGGTTTATGAGAGACTCGGTCCTTTGCCACGACCCAGGTCAGCTACCAATTTGGGGAAGAAACAACAAGTCCTAGAGAAACATGAGGGTATAGGGGACTCAGAGGTGTTTCGACAGACATACCCTAGAAGTCAGTATGGCGAGTCCAAGGAAAAATCACATGCTCTTGATCAAACTTTCCTACTTCCAAGAGGTGATGGAGATTTACGAAAGCCCTAGTGGTACATGACTCCACTCATAACCCCATTGTCTTATAGCTCATTGAGGAAGTAAGCAAGTTGAAGGCCGCACGACAAGCTGAGATACCTGATTGGAACCAACCTAGACTTGGCCTTCTTACAAGGAGGATCCTCGAAACCTCCTCCAAGCGAAGACAAAACAAAAGCTCGGTTTACAACTCTATACCATGAGGGAAAACCCGATTGAACACATCAACCTCTTTGAGTCCACCACAACATACTAGATGCATACTGACGAAGAACGATGTCTTCTCCTCTCCTCCACCCGATCTGGTAGAGCTCAAAACTCGTATTGCCGTCTCCCACTTGAGACAGTAGACTCATTTGAGAAGTTAAAGAAATTGTTTGTTTCTTAACACATTTTCCAAACCGATCGCTTACACTCCGCAGATGACTTGTACACTATTCGCCAGAAGCCAGACGAATCATTACGTAAGTATACCGGCCACTTCAGCCATGAGTATTCTCGTTGTGCCGAAGCAGATGACAAGACTGCCCTCAAAGCCTTCACGACAGGCTTATGTGACTGTTTTTTCAAGTACATGATCAATGCCAACACTTGGAAGACTTACTCTGAGGTGATGGCACAGACTTACAACCATGCCTTCGCCGAGGCAATGACATCAAGAGAAACCCCCCATAACCATCCCTTATCAGCAAGTGGGGAGTGGAAGCTAGACCCACCCAAATGAGAAGACCTCAACCTTCTAAACAGCAGTGGTGCCTCATCATGCCTTGCGTAATGCTTCGCCAAATCGGGAGACGTGTCAATCTCAAGGCAAGAGGAAAGATTTCCATCCTCACAACTCTCATTTTAGTAAAAAGAGTAAGGGACATTATCGCGATAACCAAGAGTATCGCCATAATAGTGCCCGCCCCCAGGCAGTCAATGCAATGGGCCAAACATGTGTCAAGACAAACCCCACCCCGAGGTATGAGACATACACGCCTTTGAACGCCACATATGTGGCTATTTACCTTAGTATAGCTCACCTGATACCGAAGCCAAAATCGAGGCAGCCGGATTACAAGCCCACGAGGAACACAAGCATGTTTTGCTGCTACCATGAACATAACAGTCATGAAGGCGAGAAATGCATCATCCTCCGTGACCATATCGAAGCTTTGGCACACGAAGGAAAAATTGATCAATTCCTCCTTCACCCTCCAAGGGATAACAGTAGCCAATGCCAAGTGAATGTGATATATTCCATAAACAGTGGCACGCCCATATTTGAATCTTCCAACAGGGCCATGAAAAACAATGAACGAACTTTGAAGCCTAGCCACCAGGTGTTTCATGTGGAAGACATTAGGGGGGTAAGTATCAAAAGCCTGACTAGGATCCAATATGTTTCTACCCCGAGGAAGAAAAATGCATCATCTACCATCATAACGACCCACTGATTGTGGAGGCTCACATAGCCAACTTTGATGTTCGACGAATCCTTGTAGACACAGGGGCTTTGGTCAATATCATGTTTGATGAACTTTCAGGGCACTCAATATGGCTGAACACTTGCTCGATCGCTCGATTTCTCCTCTGATAAGTTTCTCCGGTGACATCGTGCAACCCTTAGGGAGCATACACTTACCCTTTACCATTGGTACAGACCCTTACCACTAACTTCCTGGTGATTGACTGCCCAACGGCATACAATGTCATATTTAGGTGCACAAGCATCAATGATCTTAAGGCCATGGTATCCACGCATATGTTGTTGATGAAATTCCCAACTCCCTATGGCAATAGTTACTTCATAGGAGATCAACTTAGTGCACGATCATGTTACAACACTTCAATCAAGCAACAACATCTGCCTGTGCCCAACGACACTCTCTCTATACACGGCCAAGCTGCAAAGACTAGCCTGGATGAAGCAAACTTGGCCCTCTAAAATGGCAAGGATCAACCAAACGATCCACAAGATGACTCTTTCACCCAACAAGCACAACCTGCTGAAGAGTTGGAGAAGGTCTCTATCTCCAAAGGTTATCCAGATCGTAGTGAAGATCGGCACCACCTTGTCACCACCTATCCGGTTGGCACTGATCTCCTTTTTGCAAGAGAACACTAAAGTCTTCGCTTGGTCATATGAGGACATGTCAGGCATCTTTCCCAATATCATCTGTCATCGTTTGAGTATTGATCCCAAGTCCAAGCTAGTGAGACAGAAGAAAAAATCTTACGATGCCAAACGATACGAGGCAATGAAGGCAGAAGTTAAAAAACTCAAAGACATAGGCTTTTTTCGTGAAGTCAATTACCCAACATTGGTAGCGAATGTTGTCATTGTCAAGAAAAATCCGGCCAAGGAAAGTCTCCTGCTTCAAAAGATCTTATGGAGAATATGTGTCAACTACACTGACCTCAACAAATGATGTCTGAATGATAGTTTTCCCCTCCCTCTCATTGACAGACTTATCGACTGAACGGCAGGGTGTGAATTCTTGAGCTTCATGGATGTGTACTCAGGGTACAGCCAAATCCTCATGAACCCTTCAGACTAAGAACACACGGCCTTCACTACTGATAGGGGACTATATTGCTATAAAGTCATGCCTTTCGGCCTAAAAATGCAGGGGTGACTTATCAAAGACTAGTCAATTCAATGTTCCCCGAACATATTGGGAATAACATGGAAGTTTATGTTGATGATATGTTAGTCAAAAGCAAACATGTTGACCAACACATCACCAACTTCTGAAACCTTAGCCATACTGAAAAGGTATCCAATGAGGTCGAACCCCAACAAATGTGCCTTTGGCGTGTGCTCTGGCAAATTCTTGGGCTTCATGATGAGCCAACGAGGCATTGAAGCTTATCCCGAGAAGATCAAAGCAATCATTGATATGATATAACCAGTAACTTTAAAAGACATCCAGAGCCTTACTAGCAAGGTGACAGCCTTGACTAGGTTCATTTCTAAGGCTACAGACAAATGTGCTCATTTCTTCAAAGTACTTAAGGGAAGTAAGAAGTACATTACATAGACTGATGAGTGTGCTAAGGCATTTAAGAACCTCAATGAGTACATGAGTAAAGCTCCCCTACTTTCCAAACCCGAAGTTGGCGACATTCTCACAATTTATCTAGTTGTTTCACCTTCAATAGTCAGTTCCGTTCTCATTCGAATGGATGGTAGTGTCGAACGACCCGTCTATTACGCCAGTAAGGCCTTGCAAGATGCAGAGACACGATACTCCAACATTAAGAAATTAGCTCTAGCATTGGTCATGTCTGCCCGAAAACTTCACCCTTACTTCCAAGCATACTACATCGTCGTGCTTACCAATCATCCCCTTCGACAAATACTCCAAAGTTCTGACACTTCGAGATGAATGATTAAGTGAGCGATAGCATTAAGTGAGTTTGACATCTCTTACCAACCAAAGCCAGCTGAGAAGGGTCAAGCAGTTGTAGATTTCATCGCCGAATTCACATATCTTGTCGACATTTCTCCTACACCTGAGGCATTTGCTCTGTTAGCCTCGGAAGCTCGGAAGGCAAAACCAACATTCCCAATATGGACTTTGTATGTTGGTGGCTCATCCAACCAATAGGGCTGTGGAGCAGGACTAGTCCTTATCACCCCAGACAAAGTGGTAATGAAGTATGTTATTCGCTTCAAATTCAAAGCATCAAACAATGAAGCTGAGTACGAGGCCCTCTTGGCAGGCTTACATTTAGCAAAACACCTTGGAGTTAAACAAATTGACATCTTCAGTGACTCCCAACTGGTGGTTAACTAAGTCACGAACAACTTTGATGCTAATGATCGCTCCATGGCAGCATATCTTGCGCAAACATAACTTTTGCTCAAGCACTTCTGATAAGCTCATATTTATACATATTTTACATCAAATTCTCTCGTCTTTTCTTAGTTAGTTCCTTATATTTTTGAGCTATTTTCTTTGTTTTCGTGTTTTATGTAATTTATCTGCTAAAGAAAATAAAATTGCACAAGTGTGATTTTAAGTGACAAATTCGTTAAAAAAAAATACCTTGCTCATTTATTTGAATTTTGCAACTTAAGAAAGCATTTTGGCAGAAAAATAAAGGAACTCTTGGAGAGATGGAAACGGCACAAAGGGCAGCAAAGGAGTGTGAAGGATAGAAAAGCAGTCAGAAAATAAATAAAAAAATCAAGAAACAAAAAGGAAGGCTGCCTTGAGCTGGAGTGGACGGCATCATTGAAAAAAATAAAGAAAAGGGAAGTAATGATGAAAGGAATAAACAGAAGCATGTGAAGTGGGGGAAGGAAATAATAAAAGGAAAGAAGGTGATTAATTATGTCGAAGTGAGTGGAAGGTTTGAGTGCATGTTCAGAAAACAAATAAAAAAAAGAATAACAGAAGCTTAGCAAGGCAGCGTTTAAAGAGAAGAAAAACTGGGCAGAAGCATTTGTAGAGTGTGAGGGAGAGCTGCCTTAGAGCAGCGAGAAAAGAAAATAAAAAAAATAATAAAGCAGCATACAAGCTGCCATAGGGCAGCGAGAGGAGCCAGCGTCAAGGCTGCCAATTAGGCAGCGCCCATTTTGAAGAAGGCTGCCTTAGCAGCGCGCCTATTGGAGGGGACGAAGCTGCCATCTGGCAGCTCGCGGGAGTCTTGGAGCTGGGCAGTTCACGAGAGAAGGGCAGAGGGGAGGTGAAGCTGACTTGGCAGCTTGTCAAGCCGAGGAAAAGGAGAAAGCAGCAGCGGGAAGAACCATTTGGCAGCTGGCACGAGCACAAAAAACTCTCTTTCGGTTTTATCATTTCTCAAACTTATGTTTAATTTTTATTTTTATTTGATAAAAATGTGTAACTAATTTTTAGAAGTTAGGGGATGTTTTGAAGCCTCGAATATGATTGTGAATGTGTTGTGATATTTTGTTTGAATGACTTTTATGAAAGGATGAAAATTGATTCACTACTTATCTCATTGATAAATTCTTGATGTGTTTCTTTGGATGCATACTTAGTAAGCATATTAAGGATTTTAATGCTATGAATATATGTGTGCCTGCCCTTGTTGAATGAGGACCTACATATGTTCTAGAGTAGCGCTTGTTAATTATGGTTAACATGTGAATCGATTTCTAGGATAAGTAAGACAACGCCAGTACTTACGATGCCTTGTGATGTCTCAAACTCTTTTCATGCTTAATGATTTCTACTTGTTAAATCTATGAACACGCCATTCTAGATTGCATGTTAGGGACTAAGTTAAGTTGAAAACGCCATTCTCTTAACATACTACGTAAGAAAGAGTAATAGGTTGAGTTCTAACATTGAGCCAACTTGAGCATCTTCATCCGGAAATAAAAGGAATTTAAATGAAACATAACACATTTGCATGATTATTTGGTGGTGGATAACATTTCCCCTAACTCGTTTTTCTTAATTTGTGATTTAAAAATCTATTTGCATTATTTAAAATTTGTTTCTATTCTGTTTCGTCCGATTTAATTTAAATAGCAAATCAACTCCAAAAATCCCAAACATTTGTGTGAGCATAGTTCGGTGTGTCTAGTTTATGTGTATAAAATTTCGTTGCATTTGGTTAAGTGTAAGTTGGTCTAATAATTAGTTTTCGGTGGCTGGTCAGTGGAGACAGCCACCAATTTTTGTGACATCTTTTTAAGTATTTGGATAAAACAATCTTCTGCGGGAAAGACCCTTATTTTCATATGCTACAATCGACAAATTTTAGTGTTAATAAGGAAAATCAATAGGATTATAGTGTGCTACTTTGTGGTGCGCTATAATTTCCTATCAAATTTTTGGCGCCGTGTCGCCGGGGATTGTTATTTCTAATTGGTTATATTTTTTTATTATTATTTTAGTTTATTTTTATTTTTATTTTTATTTTATATTTTTTTTATTATTATTTCATTTTTATTTTGTTATTTATTTTTATTATTTTCTATTTCTTGTCTATTTTAGTGTTTTTGTTTTATTTGTTTTATTTTAGGTACTCTTTGTAGTATATGCATACTCGAAGGTACAAATGGAGCAAGACATGGCACGTGCGACCATTCAAGCTCAATTGGCGCATCTCACGTCTCAATTGACTCACTATGCCGAAAGGAACACAATGCCAAGTGTCCCTAGATTCGATGTGCCTTATGGGCAAGGATTTCAACTTCATCAATGTTCTCAATTCACTGCGAATGGAGATGCTTGGGGTTATCAAGGCTATGATCAACCAAGCAACAACATGTTTTCCAATGCTTACAATTCGGATTGGACAGATTATTCAGATCATATGTGGGAGGAACCTCAACAAGTTCAACAAGGTGGATATTGGCAGCAAGAAGATGAGTTCTATTCAAGATCTATGCAGCCACCACAACCTCCCCCACAACAATTCCAATCGAATCCATCTGAGGACTTCTATCAATGTCCATTTGCACCACCACAGGCACCATTTCAGCCTCAACAACAACAAGCTCAAAGTAAGTCTCTTGAGGATTTAATTGCTTCGTTAGCTAACTCTACTATATCTCATCAACAGAAAACAGACAAAGCAATTGAAAGCCTTGAGCGCCAAATGAGTCAGTTAGCAAGTTTGATGGGGCAACAACACCAATCAGAAAGGTTGCCTAGCCAAACTGTGGTGAATCCAAATGCTGAGCAGATCAATGCTGTGCTGTTGAATGGACAAGAAGTTTTTGAGCAGCCGAAGGTACAAAGTGATACCCCAATTCTTGGTGCTACAAAACAAGTCTCAGATGGTGTTGAATTGTTCAAAGAACCTTGTGCGCCAAGACAAATGATTCAAGAAGATGAAGTGGGTAGAGAATATGTAGAATACATCAAAGACGATGTATTTGAGGAAACAAAGGCCCAAGAAGTTGAGTTTGATGACAAGGGACAAGTCACAATCATCACATGCAATCTGGCCAAGTTCAAAGTTCCTGACACTTTTGAAAATGTGGTGTTTGTCATTGAGTTTGAAAAAAAAAGTAAGCCATTGTTTCCAATTTTAATTTTGTTTTATACTAACATCCTGATTTTGATGATCCAGGCACCTACATTAGAACTTAGACCGTTGTTGGATCATTTCAAGTACCACCGTCCATTCAAGGATAAACCCATGCATTTGAATAAAGAAGGGAGGCCTAGGAATCGCCCATAATCAGATTTGCATTCCTAAACCCTTCTCTTTCCTGCATTTATTTTTCATGTTTAGTTAATTGTGTTGTTTGTTTGATTTGTGTGAGTTTAAATTTATAACATATTTAGTTGAAGTATGGGGGAAGGTTAAATAAAGTCTTTTTACATTAATTTACATATTTTACTTTTTTTTTTTTTAAAAAAAACAAAAATATAATATATATATATATATATGTAAATAAACTTAAAAACATAAATATTTTACAATGATGAGTGAACTAATTGCATTCATTGGTCATTGGTCAGGTGGTGCCTGAGAAGTCGACGGAGCTCCGGGAAGACGAAGAGCCAGAGTTGGAATCTCCGAAGCCGGAACGCTTGGTGCAACTCCCGAGGACGAAGGCAACATAAACCTCGGGAGTAGCGCCATGAACCTTTCATGATCACTCTGGATCCGACCGTCCGACTCCTGCAGCTGGTCCAGCTTCCTCTTCATGCTGGTCGAGTAACTAGTTGCAAGCATGTGCAACTCCTTGTTCTCGTGCCTGAGTCCTCTGACTTCTTGCCGAAGACTGGCCACCTCCGCCATCAGCGACTCCACTTGACGAGACCGGGCAAGCAGGCGCTGGCCCATGTTTGAAACTGAGCCTGCACTTTGGACGCTGAGGGCTAGAGATTCCTGAACGGCCAGCTCGTCCGACCGCCTAGATAGCATCCTATTGTCCCTTGGAGTGAGCAGATTTCTGGCAATCACCGTAGCGGTGATTTCATTCCTCATCATTGTGTCCCCGACTGTAAGAGGACCATTGGGGGATATGAAGGGCGGATTCCAAATGTTGTTCGGAGAAGACGAGTCATCGTCTTCCCCGACATTCAAGTTTAGGCGACGGTCGGATGGGCAAGACATTTTTAGAGGGGGTTGAGGAAGAAAAGAGTTCAGAAAGATTAAGATTGCTGAAGCGGAAGAAGAGAGCGGAAGGAGTAAAATTACAGAAGTGCAGAAGAGAGTGTTTACAGGAGGGAGTTCAAGTGTGAGGTGGAGAAGAATTAGCGCCTCTATAAAAAGAAGAAAATGAAGAGCGCCCGCTCCTCAGAGATCGAAGCGGCGCTCCTCTCGCAAATCAAAGAGTGACGCTCCTTTCTCAAAGGCCGGAGTCCTGTCTCAAAAGAGCCGTTTCCTTTCTCAAAAGCTGGGCTTGACTCAGCAATCACGTGGTTCAGTTTTTCCAATTTTGTCGTGACTCATCACGTGCAGCTTGGAGCGTTGCGAAAA
Source organism: Crataegus laevigata (assembly GCA_963580275.1). Classification (NCBI taxonomy): domain Eukaryota; kingdom Viridiplantae; phylum Streptophyta; class Magnoliopsida; order Rosales; family Rosaceae; genus Crataegus; species Crataegus laevigata. The sequence goes on along the minus strand of OY756945.1, from coordinate 12,977,437 downwards.
CCACAAGCCGTACCCGAATTTGAACCCCGGTTTTCAAAAGATCATCATTCCAGTTTGTCGTCACTCGTCGCATGCGCAGTCAGCTTCGCGGAAATTACGGACGCGTTGTCAGAAAGCGCGTAACGGGCACTGTTCATCCATCCACCGGCTGCCGACAAATAGTGCGGGAATAGTTCCGGTTGAGGAAGAAAAATTTCTATAAGTCTCGACCTTCGCCTTCCACATCAAAGGCACACCTTCACACCCTCTCAACCTCTCAACCTCTCTTCATCTCCGATAATGTCTTCCCAAAGAAAGCTTTCGAGTTATTCAGTGTTCTTCATCCCTTGGATTACCTCAGAAAACAAATCATCCAGAGCAAAAGTATTTCATATCAAAAAGGTTAAAAGCAAAAGTATCTCATATCATGCTTTCTCCTCACCTTCATCTGAGGAACGTGGAGAAAGTGAGATCCTGATTGCTTACCTAGTCTTGCTCTCGAGTACTCATCTCAGACCCCTCCCAACCCACTTCAAAAATAAACCTGTGTAGAGGTGCTTCTTCAAAAGCAAAAGTACCTCACAGACGAAGCAGGAGGAGTCTGAGTTGCTTCGAAGAGCAGATGAGTCTGGGTTGATCCAAGAGTTCAAGAAGATGCCACACCTGCGTGGAGACCGGACTACTTGAAGCATGTGGAGACAACGTGCTGATTCATCCTCAACTAAGCTGAGGAGCACTTGCAAGAAAGAAGGCCCATCCAGTTCAAGAAGAAAGCTGTGGAAAATCAACAATCATGACCAATGATCGCCTATTAGTTCTTTTCATTGTCTTTTATTTTCATTTTCAATTTTTCGTTTGCATTTTTCTATATTTTCTTGCGTGTTTAACTGATTTATTTCTTTTCTTTGCAGGAACTGTTTGAATATTTCTACCCTTGAAGTTGATTGCAAAATTTAAGCTTGGGGGTCATCGCTTGGTTTTCTGCAAATTAGGGAAGTTTTTAGCCCTTTTGCTTTATTTTGTTTCTTTTCATTTAGTAATTTTATTTTTATTTTTATTTTTATATTTTTATTTGCTTATTAATATTTTCTGACATTGGGGACAATGTCTAGTTTAAGTGTGGGGGTATCAAGAGTATAAAAAATGACCAAATTGAAAATTTTGAAATTTTTTATACCTTCGACTTTGAACTGGTTTCATTTGTTTCCGTGTTGTAGCTTTTTGTTTTCTTAGTGTTTTATGCTGTTTTGGTGTGTTTTATTGTGTTTTGAGGAAATCTTATGAAAATGACATAAAAATTTGAAAAATATTTTGAAAAACCCAAAAAGAATTTTATTTTAGAGTTGTTTTTGTGTGTTTGCGTCTTAGGTACCTTCCAACACAATGATGAGGATTTGGTTTTTAATTGCATGACTGTTAAAGAAAGTTATAAACATGGATGGAAGTTTGATATGCTCTTGATTTATGCTTAGTTGTAGTCGTTGTTTATGAAATTAAATTTGATCACAAAAGAATAAAATTAGTTTTTGTAACATGCTTGAAGGAATGAACTCAAACTAATGCTACATCCCTGTGAGACTTGAGCTTATACCTTCCTTGGAGAGTTATTAATCTTGATGTTTTTGTTTTCTAAAATCGTTGCATGATCTCATTATTCTTTGCTTGGTTGCTACTTAGAAGGCGTTTTATCATCTTAGTTCCAAATACTAGAACTCATATCCGTTTCATTCAAAGCATGACATTGAATTGCATAACACATATCAAGATGAAGTTGTTTAGTGAACCACCACATCCCAAAAAGCCTTACCCTCCATCTTTCTTATGTTTTGTAGGTTTAACCCATCTCGAGCCTTGTTTAGCCTATTCTTGTTGTTAACCGCATTAATCCGCACCCTTGTTCTTAAAGAATAGTGCGCATGACTTAAAAAGAATTCATTTTATTCTACACTTTGCAGAAAAACAAGTGTGGGGGAGGGATTGGTTGTTTTGAGTTCAATTGTACGTTTTGCATTAAAAAAAAAAAAAAAAAAAAAAAAAACAACAAAAAAAAAGAAGAGAAAAACGCATGAAAAGAAAAGAAAGAAGAAGAAGAGTTTGAAATCTGGCCATAAAATGTGTGAATCCTCCCATCGGGTTTAGAGTTGAATTTTCATTCAAAAGTGAATTCTATGCGTTAATCTCATTACTTTGCTTACTATTTCTTTAAGAACCTTTGTTTTTCCATATCCTTTCTTGGTTAACCTATATCCTTAGCCCCTTTGCAACCCTTTGACTTCTATCTTGGTTGTTATGTGTTCAATATGTGGAGTTTGGGATTGGTATGAGCATATGGTGTCCATGGTTCTCGCATCTAAGTAGTAGCATTCCGTTCATGAGATCATATTCATATGTGCATTAATAACTCCAGAAAATGTTTCTTTTGATATAACATATGTGAGTACTAGTTTTCATGTTTACATCAATCTTCTCACATATACCTAGTGTAGGGAGTGTAGTCAGAAAATATGAGCGAAAAAAAAATTGAGTGCATATCTAGTGAGGAGTTGAGTAAATTCTCTAAGGCATGTTACTACATTCAAAATGTTGTTTTAATTGATTAAATGCGAACTAATAAATGGTGACTGTGATTAAGTATGTGCTTAAGGGTATGGATTGCCAAAATCTGTGTAAGTGATGATTTTTAATTTGTCATGTCCATTGGAAATCCCTGAGATAAATGTTGGAAGGTTTAGATTGAGTTTTGTTTTGTTTTCTTTGTTTTGCTCGAGGACTAGCAAAAGCTAAGTGTGGGAGTATTTGATAAGCTCATATTTATACATATTTTACATCAAATTCTCTCGTCTTTTCTTAGTTAGTTCCTTATATTTTTGAGCTATTTTCTTTGTTTTCGTGTTTTATGTAATTTATCTGCTAAAGAAAATAAAATTGCACAAGTGTGATTTTAAGTGACAAATTCGTTAAAAAAAAAATACCTTGCTCATTTATTTGAATTTTGCAACTTAAGAAAGCATTTTGGCAGAAAAATAAAGGAACTCTTGGAGAGATGGAAACGGCACAAAGGGCAGCAAAGGAGTGTGAAGGATAGAAAAGCAGTCAGAAAATAAATAAAAAAATCAAGAAACAAAAAGGAAGGCTGCCTTGAGCTGGAGTGGACGGCATCATTGAAAAAAATAAAGAAAAGGGAAGTAATGATGAAAGGAATAAACAGAAGCATGTGAAGTGGGGGAAGGAAATAATAAAAGGAAAGAAGGTGATTAATTATGTCGAAGTGAGTGGAAGGTTTGAGTGCATGTTCAGAAAACAAATAAAAAAAAGAATAACAGAAGCTTAGCAAGGCAGCGTTTAAAGAGAAGAAAAACTGGGCAGAAGCATTTGTAGAGTGTGAGGGAGAGCTGCCTTAGAGCAGCGAGAAAAGAAAATAAAAAAAATAATAAAGCAGCATACAAGCTGCCATAGGGCAGCGAGAGGAGCCAGCGTCAAGGCTGCCAATTAGGCAGCGCCCATTTTGAAGAAGGCTGCCTTAGCAGCGCGCCTATTGGAGGGGACGAAGCTGCCATCTGGCAGCTCGCGGGAGTCTTGGAGCTGGGCAGTTCACGAGAGAAGGGCAGAGGGGAGGTGAAGCTGACTTGGCAGCTTGTCAAGCCGAGGAAAAGGAGAAAGCAGCAGCGGGAAGAACCATTTGGCAGCTGGCACGAGCACAAAAAACTCTCTTTCGGTTTTATCATTTCTCAAACTTATGTTTAATTTTTATTTTTATTTGATAAAAATGTGTAACTAATTTTTAGAAGTTAGGGGATGTTTTGAAGCCTCGAATATGATTGTGAATGTGTTGTGATATTTTGTTTGAATGACTTTTATGAAAGGATGAAAATTGATTCACTACTTATCTCATTGATAAATTCTTGATGTGTTTCTTTGGATGCATACTTAGTAAGCATATTAAGGATTTTAATGCTATGAATATATGTGTGCCTGCCCTTGTTGAATGAGGACCTACATATGTTCTAGAGTAGCGCTTGTTAATTATGGTTAACATGTGAATCGATTTCTAGGATAAGTAAGACAACGCCAGTACTTACGATGCCTTGTGATGTCTCAAACTCTTTTCATGCTTAATGATTTCTACTTGTTAAATCTATGAACACGCCATTCTAGATTGCATGTTAGGGACTAAGTTAAGTTGAAAACGCCATTCTCTTAACATACTACGTAAGAAAGAGTAATAGGTTGAGTTCTAACATTGAGCCAACTTGAGCATCTTCATCCGGAAATAAAAGGAATTTAAATGAAACATAACACATTTGCATGATTATTTGGTGGTGGATAACATTTCCCCTAACTCGTTTTTCTTAATTTGTGATTTAAAAATCTATTTGCATTATTTAAAATTTGTTTCTATTCTGTTTCGTCCGATTTAATTTAAATAGCAAATCAACTCCAAAAATCCCAAACATTTGTGTGAGCATAGTTCGGTGTGTCTAGTTTATGTGTATAAAATTTCGTTGCATTTGGTTAAGTGTAAGTTGGTCTAATAATTAGTTTTCGGTGGCTGGTCAGTGGAGACAGCCACCAATTTTTGTGACATCTTTTTAAGTATTTGGATAAAACAATCTTCTGCGGGAAAGACCCTTATTTTCATATGCTACAATCGACAAATTTTAGTGTTAATAAGGAAAATCAATAGGATTATAGTGTGCTACTTTGTGGTGCGCTATAATTTCCTATCAACTTCCACTACCAAATCACCCAAGTCCCTCATGTAGATGCCTTGGCTCGCCTCGCCTCAGCAGTGGAAGACAAGATTGAGAGAAAGATTTATGTTGAATTGTTAGCAGCACCAAGCACTATTGCTGTAGAAGTATGCAACTTTTAACTTGGGGATAGTTGGATCACCCCGATTTATAATTTCCTTGCTCATGGCACCCTCCCAAATGATAAACTCAAAGCTAAGCAAATTCGATACAAGTTTACCCGCTACTTGATCATTAATGACTAACTCTACAAGCGAGGTTTTAACCTACCATACTTAAGGTATCTTACGCCTGCTGAGGCAGAAATTGTCCTTCGAGAAATACATAAAGGAGTCTGCGGAGATCATGTCGGATCTTGGTCTCTAGCACACAAGGCTTTTCCCCAAGGATACTACTGGCCAACACTCCACCAAGATGCCATCAAAGTATCTCGCTAATGTGACAAGTGTCAACGTTATGCAATCATTCCCCACTCCCCTCTTGAGCCTCTAACTCCTATGATCAGCACTTGGCCTTTCGCCCAGTAGGGACTTGACTTGATTGGTCCAATGCCTGTGAGGAAAGGCAAAGTTCATTATGCAATCGTTGTGGTTGACTACTTCACAAAGTCAGCCGAAGTAAAACCCTTGGCAACCATTACTGAGGCGAAGATTCGGCATTCCTAATGCCATAATCACTGACAATGGGTGATAATTTTATAATAAGAAGTTCAAGACTTTCTGCTCTAAGTTCATTATCAATTTATGCTTCGCCTCCCCAGCTCATCCTCAGGCTAATGGACAAGTTGAGGCCATCAACAAAATAATCAAGCACACTTTGAAGATCAACTTGGACAAGGCTAAAGGTTGTTGGCCAGAACTTATGCCTCAAGTTCTTTGGTCATACTGCACTTTGAATCAAACTTTAACAGGAGAAACACCATTCTCACGTGCCTTTGGTACAGAGGCAGTTGTCCCAATTAAGCTTGAGCAAGCAACATACCGAGTCCAGAACTATAAGCAAAGTGAAAATAACAAACAACTCACCCTCAACTTGGATCTGGTTGAGGAACACAGAGATCAGGCCCACTTGAGGAATGTCGCTTACAAGTAACGCATTTCCAACTACTATGACTCTAGGGTCAAACCTCGCTTGTTCAAAGTGGGGGATTGGGTGTTGAAGAAAAGACTATTCTGCCACATAGTCCCAAGCGAAGGCACACTCAACCCAAATTGGGATGAACCGTGTGAAGTTATTGGCATCAGTCGCCTTGGCTCCTACAAGCTCAGAAGCTCCGATGGCAAAACCCTTGGCCATCTATGGAACACTAATCACTTGAAGTACTATTACAAGTAGATTCACACTATACAAGTGTCGAGCTATAGCCATTTAGCATCCTATGTAATAAAGGTCATCTGGCCAAATTCAATAAAGAGGTGATTCGAACAACTTGATCTTCACTCTTTTACATTCCCAACAATGAAACATTTGGTCTCACCTTGACCTAAGAAAACCCTCCAAACGACAACATAAACATCATACATTTCCTTAATGCATATCAAAACATTCATAAGCATCATTCATGTTAATCAACATAAACATCATACATTCTCTTCATGCATATCAAAACATTCATAAACATCATTCATGTTAATCAACATAAACATCATACATTCCCTTCATGCATATCAAAACATTCATAAGCATCACGCATGTCAATTAACATAAACATGATACATTTCAATACATTTATACATAAGCCAACTAAGCTTTGAAAGGGTTCAACATACTTTATGTCATTCGGCACTTGCTACAATGTGCCTCGGCACCTTGCCTTTATTCTCACCAACTAAGTGATGAAGGAACTCACCTTCGTGCCATCAACCAGGTGATGAAAGGTACAACCCATACTCTAATATCATTTGGCAACTTGCCACTCTTATCACCAACCAGGTGATGAAAGGTAGAGTACAACTAGAACTATTAATAAACATTTTTTTTCTTGGCAACTCACCATTCTTTCCACCAACTAGGTGACGAGTGGTACAACTTGTACATTTGAACTCCTAGCATTCACAAATAATAAAAAATCCTCGAGTCTTACAACTCAACTAAGGGAGGACTTGTGCGTAATAAGGGTTATATTCACCAACAAATTCTTATTGCAAACCAACGACTTCAGTGCATGGTATATGAAGATCAAGTTCTTCAGCCCTCTTGCATATGCTCTAGACATCTCTCTTCTGTAACAATGCAAACACTACAACTTGTAGAAAGCTTCACACTCTTGATCAAGACTGTGGGAAGTAAATTCAATTTATATGGTTCATCCAAACCTTCGACTACTACAAGGTGTGGCTTGCATCACAATCTCTTGCTTAAGAGTGTAGAAGCAAAATCTGTATATGTTGTCTCTTCCACATTTTCAAATTTCCAATTTTCCCAAAAAAAAAAAGGGAAATTGGGAAATTCAAAAGCTTCAACAAATGGAGGGCAACTACAAATGCCAAAAAGCTTCACACACTCTTGATCAAGATAGTGTGAAGCAAAATCAATTTATGGTGCCAACAAAAGCTTCAACAAATGGAGGGCAACTACAAATGTCAAAAAGCTTCACACACTCTTGATCAAGATAGTGTTAAACAAAATCAATTTATGGTGCCAACAAAAGCTTCAAAAAATGGAGGACAACTACAAATGTCAAAAAACTTCACACACTCTTGATCAAGATAATGTGAAGCAAAATCAATTTATGGTGCCAACAAAAGCTTCACCCACAAAGCTTCACCCACAAAGCTTCACCTACAAAGCTTCATCCAAAAAGCTTACACAAAAAGCTTCACCCACAAAGTTTCACCCAAGAAGTTTCACCCAAAAAAGCTTCACCCAAAAAAACTTCACCCACAAAGCTTTACCCAAAAGGCTTCACCCACAAAGCTTCACCCAAAAGGCTTCACCCACAAAGCTTCACCCAAAAAGCTTCACCCACAAAGCTTTACCCACAAAGCTTTACCTACAAAGCTTCACCTACAAAGCTTCAACAACAAAGCTTCATCTACAAAGCTTCACCCATAAAGCTTCACCTACAAAGCTTCACTACAAAACTTCACTACAAAACTTCAACACTAAAACATGTAAGAGCTTCACACACACTTGATCAAGATAGTGTGAACCAAACTCAAGTTCATGTGCCCTAAAAAATATATGAAGGAAGAGTTTTGGGCTACTACTTAGAAAAGGAAAGGGTGAGGTTTTGGTAGTTTGGAAACTTGACTACTAGCAAGCCACCTCATTTGTCAACTCCTCGCTCGAAGACTTAGGAGACTCCTACCATATGCTACTACACCTCTGTACTCAAAAGTTTCACCACTACTCAATAATTTGGAGCTTTTAAGTTCCCAAACGAGAAGCTTTCCTCACTTGAGAAATCAGGGGAGCACTATTTCAACCTACAGGATCCACCCACTAAGTTTCAACATGCAAACTTCAACAAAAAAATTCAAAGAACTTAAGCCAAGGATGCCTTAGTGTATTTAACACAATACGCTGAACGAAGTAAAGCTTGTTTATTGATATCTCTGAGAAACTACATATATGTACATACACAAGAATCCAAACAAACAAAGAAGAAGAAGCCTTCACAAAGGTTGCTCATGAGAAGCCTTAGTACTCGACAGAGCACTAGAAAGATGAGGCACCAGAGGGTGATCATTTGGAGCCTCAGTACTGGGCAGAACCTCAGAAAGAAAAGGCATCGGAGGTTGATTATTTGGAGCTTCGGTACGCGGTAAAGCTCCAGAAAACGAAGGCAATAGATGCTTTTGGAATAAATCCACAAACATCTAATGATCACTTAGAATCTGACTCTCGAATTTCTGCAGCTGGTCAAGCTTTCTCTTCATGCCCATGGAGTAGTTATGTGCAAGTATATGCAACTGTCTATTTTTATGTTTGAGCCCCCTGATCTCTTGTTTGAGACTTACCGCATCTGCCATCAATGACTCAACTTGGCGGGTTCGAGTAAGCAGGCGTTGGCTCATATTAGACACAGAACCTACACACTAAACACTAAGAGCTAGAGAATCCTAAACAACCAACTCATCGAATCGTTTGAAGAGTATCATGTTATCTTTGGGGGTGAGAAAATTCCTGGCCGCCACAATAGCGGTCATGTCATTCTTCATCACATAGTTCCCAATGGTAAGAGGACCAGTAGGGGATAAGAAAGATGGATGTCATATGTTGTCGTGAGGAGACATGGATGCCTCTTTCACAATATTTAAGTCAAAACGGTGGTCGGATGGGCAAACCATTTTCAGAAATGACGAAGGAAAAATGAGGCCCAATAAATCTTAGAAGTCTGAAAATGATTGGGAACTTCTGCGAGCAGTAACTCTTTGAATGTACTCCTTAAACACAATTGGGACCCCTATAAAAGGAAGGGCAACATGACCACATGTTAAAAAGTTAAAGAAGCACCACACTCCAAATTCTGAAAGCCAGGTTTTCCCAGATAAATTTTTTTTGGCAATCCTCACACGCAAAATCAGTTCCTTTGATACCACGAATAACTGGGCCAAAGATCTCTGACAAAGCTAAGGCACGCAAATTTTGAACTGCCAGCTACCCTACAATTACCCACAAGGGCAAAGGAATGACACCACTACTTGCTAAGTGGGAAATCCCTATATGTGTCGACTTTCATCCTTCATGGCAAAGCAGGCTTGTGAGAATGCCAACTTTTTCATCCTCCCGAAAATGCGCCTTCAACAGATCTACTTGTTCAAAAATCGAAGAGATACCACTCTCCGAATTTCAAGAGCCGGGTTTTCCTAAACAAAATGTGTCGATGCTCTTCACATGCAACATCAGCTTTCCATATACTACAGACCCTTTTGTCAAATATATTCGACAAAGTTAAAACATGTGAACCTTGCAGCTTCCACTATATTACTATGACCGATAAGAGTAAAAGAATAGTATTACCATTTGTTGTTAGGAAAATTTCTATATAGGTCGACCTTCATCCTCCATGGCCAAGAAGACTTGCAAAAATGATTAACCTTTCCTTACATCTAAGAGAGCACTCACAATGAAGCCTTTCGAAATACTCAGCTTTCTTTCCCTCCTATAATACCTCTGCAAACAAGTCACACCAGAGTAAGAATACCTCATATCATCAGGGTTGAAAGCAAGAGTATCCCACATCATGCTTTCTTACTATCCTTATCTGTGTCCTTGTTCTCACCTGTAGGACAAGGAGAAAGAGAGCAATTAGTCGAAACCTGAAATTAAACTTCCGATCTAGACCTAATTGCCCAGAACCTTTACCTGATTGCTTCCCTAGCATTGCTCTCGAGTACTCATCCTCAATTGTTGTCAAGGTCATAAATTTCTCCATCTAAGAAGGTAAAAGAACAGTATTACCATTTGTTGTTAGGGAAATTCCTATATAGGTCGACCTTCATCCTCCACGGCCAGAAAGACCTGCAAAAATGATTAACCCTTCCTCACATCTAAGAGGGCACTCCCAATGAAACCTCTCAAAATACTCAGCTTTCTTTCCCCCTGATAATACCGCTGCAAACAAGCCACACCAGAGTAAGAGTACTTCATATCATCAAGGTTGAAAGCAAGAGTATCCCACATCATGCTTTCTCACTATCCTTATCTTTGTCCTTGTTCTCACCCGTAGGACAAGGAGAAAGAGAGCTATTAGCCGAAACCTGAAATTAAACTTCCGATCTGGACCTGATTGCCCAGAACCTTTACCTGATTGATTCTCTAGCATTGCTCTCGAGTACTCATCCTCAATTGTTGTCAAGGTCATAAATTTTTCCAGCAAATACCCCATGACAGTTGATCAGATATTGGCTCTTTACACTAAAGCTGCCAAGCATGGATGAGTGGTTGAGAAGTAGTGTTCTAAAGGACCATTCAAATGCAAATGGTACACACCACTTCGGATATGAAAAAGATTGAAGCAAAAGGGTCAACGATAAGCTGGAACATGTCAATATAGCAGAATGCCCTTCCTACAAAATCGCATAATCCAGACGGAAGAGTTTAAGTCAAAACCAGGCTCAGCATCACTGCCCCATCCGAAGAACTCGAGAAGCTCCAACAACCTTTCGCTGGCACTGCCGTTGAAGAGCAAGAATATCTCATATCATCATGGTCGAACGTACTCTAGATTTGATGGACTTATTTTGATCCTCAAATTCTCTAGTCGACTTACTCCTTTGGAGGAAACTAGAAAACCCTCCAGCCTAGTTCAAGAATAAGCATATGGAAAGTCAACAACTACAACAAAACACGTGTTGATTCATCTAGTACCTCTTCAAAAGTAAAAGTATCTCATATCATCTCTTCTTTTTTTACTTCTCTTTATCCTTCATGCAGCCTGCAAGACAATGAGAAAGAGGACAATCAGCCGAAATTCGAAATCAAACCTACGGTCTAGGACTGCTTGCTTGGAACTCTGATTGCTTACTTTGTTTGTCACCTCATTCGGCAAACCTTCTCACTCAGAGACTCGGGGGACTCCCACTATATGGTTTGTATCGCATTTGACCAAGCCTAAAACTACAAGTAAGCTTCAAGTGAAAATGATACATTACCTTGAGCGTCAACATCAGTTCAAGATGCCACTTCTACCTAGGGGACAGAGGCAACTAAAAATGATACCATACTTCGGCACTTAGAAGTTTTGTAATTACTCAGTGGCTTGGATCTTGTGAGTCCCCAATTGAGAAGCTTCCCTCACTCGAGAACTTAGAGGAGCACTGTTTGTACCATACTTGACCAACCCCGAAACTACTAAGCACCAGTCAACATTATACCGTCAAGGACCCACAAGAGTTTCCCTTAAACCAAGAGGTCAATCACAACGCAACACATGTTAACATCAGAGGTCAATCACGACACGTGTCAACATCAGAGGCCAATCACAGCATGACACGTGTCCATGTCAGAACAAAGCTAGAAACTCTCTTCTATAAATAAGGATCATTCTTCCACAATAATCCCTAATGTTATTTGTACTAAACTATTCACTAGAACTCACAAAATGAGAGTTTGAACCTATATATTTGTGTAAACCCTTCAAAGTTAATGGGAACTCCTCTACTTCATGGATGTAGCCAATCTGGGTGAACCACGTACATCTTATGTTTGCTTCTTTGCCCCTCTCTACTTATCCACACTGATGACTGGAGCAATCTAGCGAAGGTCATAAACCTGACACTTTTTGTTGTACCAAAGTCCTCACCGATTTTGTGCATCAACACAGCATAAGAGACAAGAAAAATCATTTTAACACACTCTCTCACCTTGTACACACCCCTCAAGTTTCTTAACCATTAAGTTGAACAATTAAGGTAATCAACGGTCAAGATTACATAAAATTCCCCGACCAACTTAGGTTGTGGGAGTCCAAATCCCTATGTATGTGTAAGAATTGTGGCAAAGGCTGTGAAATCATGCTCCTGGATTACACTATTATGATTTACGTAATTGTATATGTGAGATTTTATATTATTTTTTGAGAATTTATTTGAATTTAGATTTTAATTAAACTAGTTACGAAGTTCAAAGTTTGGAAAATTAATTATTTAAAATTCATAGACCGTTTGAGGTTACAATTTATATTTTTGAATAGAGCTCGATCTCACGAACGCGTAGATGTAAACCGTTTGTGAAACAGAGTTATAACGAGAGAGTTATTAACATTTAAAGTTTGGGACAAAATGGTAATTTAATTGTTAACATGGAAGGCTCTAGATTAATTGGAGATTTGATCAAGAGCCACGTGGGTGGCTGTGATGAAAAGATAAGGAGAGAAAGGAGGGTGGGCGCTGCACAATCAAGAAATAAGGAGAGAAGGAAAGGACCAATGATAAGGGGTAGCAAGGAAGGAAAGGAATAAGGAGAGAATGAAGGAATTGGGCAGATTCCCCTTGACCCATTTTGACCCACGACCTGAACCGGTCCTTGGTGACGGTTCCGACAATTTTTCTGCCATTTTTTCGGCAATCCAAGGCACACCATCACCGACACACAACTCCATGACCCTTCCTCTTCAAGTTCCACCCTAAACCTGATGGTTTTTTGTCTTGTTTTCGTGGGAAAGGGCCGGCGGCATCGTGGAGGGAGATCGGCGGAAATCCACCATTTCTGAAGGTAAAATCGTCGACCACTACCTTCATTAATCTTCCCTAGAGCTCATGAACAATGCCCAATCATTGGTTGGAGTGTCAGAGTTGCATTGAGGACAAATTAAGAAATACCCTTTATAGGGTTTTCGATGGATTTTAGTAAAACTGGGGCCTTCCCCGGCCGAATTGGCCTTGGTCAAAGGTATGAAACTTACTCTACTCATTGAGATCTACAATTCTGCAAAAAAAAAATTAAATAGTTGAATTTTTCGGCGAGTTGGGATGGCCGACCGCCACATGCGGCGGCGCGTTGCCAGTGGGCCGCCAAGGTTATTTTACAATAATTTGATATCTTGATCCCATATTTGATATCCATATGAGGTGATTTGACTATTGTGGATCGAGTTTGAATATGATACATCACTTGATCAAAATTTGAATCGACGATCGGACCGTTGGATTGTCACCAAACTTTAATGCATCATAGAACGTAATATTTAAGGATATTAGGAATTGACAAATCGAGAATCGGACGTACGGATCTTTCTGAATTAGATTTCTAAGTTAGGAAGATAAAACGTTGATCGCCAATGAAAATTGTGATTGGCAGAGATCCTACCGTCAGATTGTAGTGAGTTTTAGTAGGTTGTTCTAGAAACATAATGTGGGTCTTTGGAAGTTACGGATCTGAAATTTGATGTACAGATCTTATGGATCAAATTACGTAGGGTGTGGGCACCACCATTGATCGGGACTTGACTATTGGTCAACATGTCTCGAATCGTTTGTAAAACTAAAATTAGAATTAATATAAGTTTAGTGAGGATAGGAGGGCTTGTCTCGGTGAGTGACATTAACATATGTGATATGGTGACTACCGGATTCTTTATATTAATATCCTTTGTGGATATGAATTGGTTTTATAAACGTGTTTTCTATAAAAATATGACCTGGTTTTATAAATGTGTTTTCTATTACAATGAGATTCTTTTATAATTGGCCATCGATCTATTATTATTAAATGTGAATTGATTCATGGATTGGTAATATTTGTGAAAATGTGATTGGAATTGCATATTGAAAGGTTTGTTAAATTGAGGGCTAGTAGGAGACCATGACCTTGCTTGGTTAATCCACGATAGGGGGTCATTAGTGGTGTTGTTTAGTTAATCCGCGATAGGGGACCATATTATTTATGGATCATGCTTGCTTAATCCATGATGGATGATCCTTATGCCCATACATACTTAGGGGTGATCATGCTTGGTTGATCCACGATGGGTGATCACTGCCTAACATATTCGTGGGAGTGACTCTGCTTGGTTAATCTGCAATGAGGGGTAACTACCTACATGGTTCCTTAGGGGTGGCGCCACTTGGTTAATCTGTTATGGGGGGGGCCACTTCCTGTTTGGTTATGTATGTAGGCTTCGGTCGAACTGCGTCCCTCTAGCCTCAGTTTTTAATGTACACATGAACAATGATTTTTGAGAATCTTGTGGTTTGAAATAGAAAACCGTTGGATGTCTAGGTGACTTCTTCGGAGTTTTCAGTAACTTAACTATTATTTCATAAAAAAATATGATTTTATATTCGAGGTTTATACATGGTGATCGATGGTTTATTTATTTATTTATTGAATATTACATATTTATATTGTCACTCACCCGAGCTTCGCTGTTTAACCAAGTTCTGGTTGGCAGTGCACTATTCCCATGACGTAGGCACTGATTATACATGTGATAGATTTGGGTAGATTACGAGAAACTGCTAAATGTTTTGGATTCCGAGGAGTGGTCTGGAATCCTTGCTCTTATTCATTTCCATAAGGTTAATCTAGAACCCTAGATTCGAATGAATGAGAATTACCCCTAAAAGACCTGGTGAAAATTAACTAGATTCACTATGTTTAATTACTTATAATTCAAGCAGGAAATTATGTGGAGTTCCTTAATTAAATTTTTTAAATGATATGTTTCACATTGATTGATTTATGTTGTTAAATGCTAAGATCATACATCTTTGATTCATGACTAGATTAATTGACGGGATTGTGGAATGACGTTGGTTATGGTGCTTATTATTAAGATGATTATTTTAATTGATCATTGTGGCTTGAGAATAATATTGTGCCTCATTGATTAATTGATATGTTATATGTTTTGGATGGAGATATAATGTAGAAAACGTGGTGATTTATATGATGGATGGAACGGAAACCTTGAATGGCATGTGAGTTTGTTATGTAGCCCTGAACTTAGTAAATTTATGCTTGTTAGGTTCTAATAATTGATTGGGGAATGTTGTATCTTTTGGTTTGAACGTACTGTGGTAAACGTCGAAGTGTTTTGAATGGTGAACTACAAATGGCTTGATCCCTATTGAAGGTACGTAGGTAGTCTAACGAGGAAGTTAGATATAGCTAGACAATATACGAAAAAGTACTATGTGATTTGATGTTCAAGTTGTGCTTTGACATATCCCGAAGGTAGGGTATGTTAAACATTCAGATACTTGATGATGTCACATGTCGATCCAGGATGTATGTCGGGATCGAGGCATGACAACTTTTAGTGGTATCAAAGCTTAAGTATTAAGTCTAAGGACCTTTACCTGTGAATGCTAATAATTGTGTCATGGGATCGGTATTGTCTTTGATGACATGACTATGTTGGGGTTATCCTTGTGTAGTGAATTGAAATTCGAGACTATTGAATTTAAGAATAGCTTATTATGATAATTGATGAAGTGGGAACGCTACTCGATGTTCGTTATTAGGAAGTTTCGAGGATGAAATTTTTTTTAAGGGGAAAGAATCTGGATTTCATTGATATGATTTACGTAATTGTATTTTTGAGATTTTATATTATATTTTGAGAATTTATTTTAATTTATTTGAATTTAGATTTTAATTAAACTAGTTATGAAGTTTAGAAAATTAATTATTTAAAATACATATACCGTTCGAGGTCACAATTTATATTTTTGAATAGAGCTTGATCTCACAAATGTCGTAGGCGCAAACCGTTCATGAAACAGAGTTATAACGAGAGAGTTATTAACATTTAAAGTTTGGGACAAAATGGTAATTTAATTGTTAATTTGGAAGGCTCCAGATTAATTGGAGATTTGATTAGGAGCCACGTGGGTGGCTGTGATGAAAAGATAAAGAGAGAAATAAGTGTGGGTGCTGCCCAATCAGGAAATAAGGAGATAAGGAGAGGACCAATGAGAAGGGGGAGCAAGCAGGGAAATAAAGGAGGAGAGAATGAGGGAATCAGGCATATTCCTATTGACCCGTTTAAACCCGCGACCTGAACCGATCCTTGGCGACGATTCCGACGATTTTTCTTCCATTTTTCCTATGATCCAAGGAACACCATCACCGGCACACGACTCCGCGACCCTTCCTCTTCAAGTTCCACTCATGGTTTTGGTCTTATTTTGTGGGAAAGGGTCAGTGGCACCGTGGGGGGAGATCGGCGGAAATCTGCCATTTCTGAGGGTAAAACCTTCGACCACTACCATCATTAATCTTCCTTGGAGCTCAAGAACAATGCCCAATCATTGGTTGGAGCGTCGGAGTTGAATTGAGGACGAATCAAGAAACACCGACGAATTTTAGTGAAATTGGGGCCCTCCCCGGCTAAATTGGCCTTGGTCACAGGTATGAAACTTACTCTACTCATTGAGATCTACAATTTTACAAATTTTGGTAATTCTTTAAAATAGTTAAATTTTCCGACGAGTCGGGGTGGCCGACTGCCACTTGCAGCGGCGTGTGGCCAATGGGCCACCAATGTTATTTTACAATAATTTGATATCTTGATCCCAGATTTGATATCCATATGAGGTGATTTAACTATTGTGCACCTAGTTTGAGTATGATACATCACTTGATCAAAATTTGAATTGACGATCCGACCGTTGGATCGTCACCAAACTTTAATGCATCATAGAAGGTATTTAAGGATATTAGGAACTGAAAGATCGGGAATCCATTGCACAGATCTTTCCGAATTGGATTTCTAAGTTAGTAAAATAAAACGTTGACCACCAATGAAAATTGTGATTGGCGGAGATCCGACCGTCGGATCGTAGTGAGATTTTAGTAGGTTGTTCTAAAAGCATATACTGGGTCTTTGGAAGTTACGGATTTGAAATTCTATGTACAGATCTTATGGATCAAATTACGTAGGGTGTAGGCACCACTGTTGATCGGGACTTGACTATTGGTCAACATGTCTCGGGCCGTTTATAAAACTAAAATTAGAATTAATATAAGTATAGTGAGGATAGGCAGGCTTGTCTCGGTGAGTGACATTAACATATGTGATATGATGATTACTCGATTCTTTTTGTTAATATCCTCTGTGGATATAACTTGGTTTTATAAACGTGTTTTCTATGAAAATGTGACTTGGTTTTATAAATGTGTTTTCTATTACAATGAGATTCTTTTATAATTGGCCATCGATCTATTTTTATTAAATGTGAACTGATTCATGGATTGGTAATATTTGTGAAAATGTGATTGGAATTGCATATTGAAAGGTTTGTTAAATTGAGGGCTAGTAGGAGACCATGTGCTTGGTTAATCTACGATAGGGGCTCATTAGTGGTCCTTCTTGGTTAATCCGCGATGGGGGACCATATTATTTATGGATCGTGCTTGGTTAATCCGCGATGAACGATCCTTATGCCCATAAATACTTAGGGGTGATCATGCTTGGTTAATCCGCGATGGGTGATCACTGCCTAACAGATTCGTGGGAGTGACTTTGCTAGGTTAATCCGCGATGGGGGGTCACTACCTACATGGTTACTCAGGGGTGGCTCTACTTGGTTAATCCACTATAGGGGGCCACTTCCTGTTTAGTTACATATGTAGGCTTCGGCCGAACTGCGTCCCTCTAGCCCTAGTTTTTAATGTACACATGAACGATGGTTTTTTAGAATCTTGTGGTTTGAATTAGAAAGCCGTTGGATGTCTGAGTGACTCCTTCGGAGTTTTTAGTGACTTAACTATGATTTCATAAAAAATATAATTTTATATTCAAGGTTTATACATGGTGATCGATTGTTTTTCTTTTTATTGAATATCACATATTTGTATTGTCACTCAGCCAAGCTTCGTAGTTTACCCAAGTTCTGGTTGACAGTGCACTATTCCCATGATGTAGGCACCGATTATACATGTGATAAATTTGGGTAGATTACGAGAAACTGCTAAATGTTTTGGATTCCAAGGAGTGGTCTGGAATCCTTGCTCTTGTTCATTTCCATAAGGTTAATCTAGATTCCTAGATTCGAGTGAATGAGAATTACCCCCAAAAGATCTGGTGAAAATTAACTAGATTCGCCATGTTTAATTACTTATAATTCAAGCAAGAAATTATGTGGAGTTCCTTAATTAAATTCGTTAAATGATATGCTTCACATTGATTGATTTACGTAGTTAAATGCTAAGATCATGCATCTTTGATTCATGCATTGATTAATTGACGGGATTACAGAATGACGTTGGTTATGTTGGTTATTATTAAGATGATTATTTTAATATATCATTGTGGCTTGAGAATAATATTGCGCCTCATTTGTTAATTGATACGTTATATGTTGTGGATGGAGATACAATGTTGAAAACGTGGTGATTTATATGATGGATGGGAAGGAAACCTTGAATGTCATGGGAGTTTGATATGTAGCCATGAACTTAGTAAATTCATGCTTGTTAAGTTCTAATAATCGATTGGGGAATGTTGTATCTTTCGGTTTGAAAGTATTGTGATAAACGTCGAAGTGTTTTGAATGGTGAACTACGAATGGCTTGATCCCTATTAAGGGTACGTAGGAAATCTAACGAGGAGGTTGGATGCAACCATATAGTATCCGAAAAAAGTACTATGATTTGATGTTTGAGTTGTGCTTTGACATATCCCAAAGACAGGTTAGACATTCGGATACTTGATGATGTCACGTGTCGATGCAGGACGTATGTCGGGATTGGGGCGTGACAAAAGCTCCTCTGTGTGTATGAATATGGTTGCATGGGCAACTGATCTGACTTCCGCAACTTAGAATATGCCAAATACTAGGGATAGAAGTTAGCCATAAACAATTTCTGTGTCATTTACGGTCAAATATAATTTTGGCTACTAATTGTTGAAAATGCGTAAGACCATAAAGATAAAAGAAAGAAAGTTTCGTTGAGATGTAAAGATAAATGCTCTACCATTAGAGTTACAATGACTGACTGAAGCATCCCTTTCGTTTTGTCATTACATTTTTGACACTAGCTTGCTTGAAACGTAGCATACATATTAGCTGGCTTGCAAAGATTAGTGATGACTTCGCATCCACGTTGGTCAGATAGTTTCCTATGCCAAGAAATGTATTATAGCTTAATTATTTTTTTATTAGTGAAGAAGATTAATTAGAATCACGTAAACAACTTCAAATAAAAGCATTTATTCAAACTTGGCGAATTGCTTTTGCTCAGGGTTACCCAACTACAAAATATTAATCGTGGGTGATTAGATAGGGTTGAAGAACAGAAAGATGCTCAAGTCCATAAGCACTTAAGCAGAGCATCAAATTGAAAAAAAAGCACGTATGCGGTCAAATTCAATAATTAAAAATATCACTTTCTTTGTTGATACTTCGGTTATCTGCATGGCTACCATGCACTGCAATGTGGCACACAGTGATTAGCCAACAGGATGCCAAATATTTGGACAGCCAAACGCCAAATTTCCAGATTTCTGATATGATGTGGGATGTGGACATGGAGGCTAGTGTTGGAGCAATATTAGAAAATATATAGATGTGGACATGGAGGCTAGTGTTGGAGCAATATTAGAAAATATATAATATATAATTTCCAACAGCTAGAGCATTCACACATCCCTATCGTGATGTTATGATCTCTTAAACTTCCATTTAATCTGTAGAAAATACAACAAAACTTTGTACTAGTTTATAAAATTCAAGCCAGCAAGGCAATCAGCAGAGTGAGCACTCATCATGTAACATAATCAGGAAAATACTTGAATATTGAGGTTGTAGCATAAAATCAACTTCTTATATGCCACTTATAAGGTCTCTTATTAGTTCATCGAAGTGGTATTCATACAATAGCTCGAAAATTTAATTTCAACAGGTGTGATTTTAGTTATTGAGTGTAATACACGAGTCTCTTGAGTTTAATTTCTGTAAGATATATATAGTTCCCGAGTACGTGATTCTTATATGGGAATTAACCTCACATAAACCACTATAGATGGCCATAAATATAAGAGGTTATTTCTCATTACAAAGAAATCTCATTTTGATTTGTGAGCAAAATATCAATTTTTGTGAACCTAATTAACTAATTACTTTTGCACATCTCAGTCTTGATTTGCAGCTTACAAGTAAATAAGAATAACTTCTTAAAGTCGTGCAGTGTTTCATATGGAATTAATTGGCCTCCTCAATTGACTACATAGCCAATTTACCAAATTTTATGCTTATGATCAAGACCGTTCATATTATAAAGTATTTTGTAAAGATCATTTCTGCAATAATAATAATAATAATAATAATAATAATAATAATAATATGAAATCATTCAGTCACCAAACTATAAAGAACCATCTATCTATTTTTTATAATTAATTGATTAAACAAGTATTAACTGTATAAAAACAAAAGATCCATATATAAAGACTTATAAAAAAAACAATTCAGATTATAACACGAAATTCTATAAATCGACGACTAAGTAAATTAGGAGAAACTCCTCAATCTTGAGGAGCCAAGCATGGCTCTTTTCATATTTGCCACCAATTTTTTATTGTTATTGAATAGCTAGCGGCGTGCCCTGAATGCTCATCTACCCCATATGGCATGCAGTGATATATATTATTTTAACACTTAGCTTAATACCCGAAACAACCATCCTCTTGAATTGACCAATGTCTCCATCTTCCCATGTAAATACAAACCCCAGCATCTTGTTTCATGGGGGTCATACTCTGATAGCGAATGAGTGTGTGTTTGTGTGAATCCCGTTATGAAGCCTTCCCTTTCTTGGAAAAGAAAAATATTGGAAAAAAGAAATATTAATTTTCAGCATCTTTGTCTTGTGTCCTCTTCTTTTTCCACCACCTTCAAAACTCACCTTCTTCATTAACTCTAATATTTATAAGCTCTTGAGTCCTCCGCTTTAGCATCCAAAACAGCTGGGAGGTGTTTCCGAGGACGGCACAGTTGTAAGAAACTATGGGGAAGAAAGTAATCCAACAAACTACTTCACTGAAAATATCTAAGCAAGATAACAAAGAGTTTAACAGTTTGATAAAACTCCTGAGGCCTAAAGTCTACATCACTGACAGCTCTAGCTTCAAGAGGCTCGTACAAGACCTCACCGGCAATGGAGCCTCGAATCCAATTACCACTCCCTCCTCCCTCTCGCACCCTTTGGAAAACTACAGACCGCTGGTCGAGGAGGAGAAGGAAATCCCAGTAGTTGTGGATCTTGAGCCTGAAGGTAGCGTGGATGTGTCTACTGATGCGTCCTTTGATTCTTCGGAACTGTGCAGCCAGGTGTTTATGAATGACCAAGAGTTCAACCAGTTATGTTATCAGATTTATTCGGATGATCATACTACAACAACTACCAGTAGTTCAGAAGGCTCAGCTGAAGAGCAATTGTTGGTGGATGATATGTTACCTTTTCAAGATCTTGAGCAATGGCTCGATTTAGACACTGTTTATCATCAGCCTAACCATGATCCTTTTTTCAACTATGGTTATGCTCAACTTGATCAACAAATCAGCATATATGACTACGAGCTCTCAGGAATGCTATGATCGAATTGTTAAATTTCGTTGTACGAGCATCGCTCTTTAATATTCTTTGTCTTGATGCTTAATTAAGTAGTTCACATGTTCATAGCAAAAGAAATGTGTTTATTTGATGTGTATTCTTTGTGTAGAGAGCCCATTTCCGCTTTTACACGTTACTGTTTTTAATCTGTTCAATCGTGCTACTCCTCCGCATTCTCATCCGTGCTTCTCCATTTAGATACGTATGTGTATATTATTACATGCTTGCTAACATTATCCATTCATCATGGACAGTCGTACGTATCGTAGAATGGTGGATTTTTTGTTCTACTTTAAGAATGGTGGATTATTTTATTTTTAAAAACTCTTCTACTAATTTTTGGATTCTATTATGTACAGTACGAATGCACTGCACAATCAACGTCTACTCGTATCACCTAGCTTTTTGCTGTTTGAAACTTGAAATCTACTACAGAGAACAGTGCGGAAAATGTCAGTCAGAATCAACAATGATAGGCTTTAAGATATTGAGTTATGTCCTCAGTCATTAGTATCGTAACTTTGAGCATATGATCTTATGCATAAAAGTAACGTAACAGTACATAGATTAGGCATAAAAGAAGCGTAACGATACGTAGATTGCATATTTGTCCAGCAATATATGTGAGTCACAACTCACATAGAGAGAAACACAAAAGCAACCTGCAAATGCATTTGGTGGTATTGCTTTATTACATAGTTACTTCATGAGAGGACGCACGACTCCAACTACCAGTGTCTGCTGTGAATGTTATGGTACATGCGGCGACTACAAGATGAATTGAAATGTAATCTGTGTTTGTTTTGAGTTTTTTTATTTAAATTACTAATGAACTTCTTCACCTCTCGCAGTGAAATGTCCCGGAGCCTTTGGGCGAGCTGTCTGCTGCTTTTATAAAAGTAACTTTTCCTTTCATTTTTTGGGCAGAGGGTAACGCAGAGCTAGTTACAGTCCGATAATTCTTTTGGAGGTTTTCAGGAATTATATAAGACATTATACGATTTATGATCAGTTATGATAAAACCCGAATTATTTCTGAACTTTACATTTCTACTTCCTGTATGGGTAGAGAAACAAAGCCGTGATTCTCAGCAGCAACGCCTGCTGATGTACATTATACATTCAGTGGCTGACTATTCCCCCCGAAGTCGTCAACATTGTGATCAAATGGGTGTTAATGTGGATTAAGAAAATGGGAAGTGGGCGCTGCTTTCTCCTTCTCCACTTGGTTTCATAAAGCGTTGTAGGGATGTTTGTGACATTCACCGAATTATTTAGCATTATTTTCAGTAGCAGCAGTCACTGACTAATCCCAACTGACATGGTTTTTCCATTCTTCGACAAGATTCTCTAAAGCGCGCGACTAGACTAGACGGCTACTGATTCTATAGACCTCCTCAAGGCAGTGCTACTGATTCGTTAATCAACTGGTTTTTTTTTAAAGACGGTGGAGATTTTTCTAAACATGGTGATAAGTTTGCGAATCAAGAACCAGTTGATTCACTAATATTTCGAGTTTG
Source organism: Crataegus laevigata (assembly GCA_963580275.1). Classification (NCBI taxonomy): domain Eukaryota; kingdom Viridiplantae; phylum Streptophyta; class Magnoliopsida; order Rosales; family Rosaceae; genus Crataegus; species Crataegus laevigata. The sequence goes on along the minus strand of OY756945.1, from coordinate 12,954,180 downwards.
TTCACATCACCGGCCGTATAGTGCAATTAATTGCTAGCACGCACTTGGTTTGGCACGGAGCACAAGCTTTAAACATGCTCATTCTTGCTCTAAGTTTCATGAGTTTTTGCAGTCGTTTTAACAAGCGTTAATGTCGACAAGATTTGAGGCTTTTCAATAACATCCAAATATTTTCACTCACATATTCGGGTTCAGTACCTCCGTTCACTTTCCCACGATGAGTTTTGCTCTCGCATGGCCCTCATTTATTTGGAACTGCTCTCCTATGCCAAAATGAGCCATCAATAACCAAACAAAAGTCACTAGCTCTCCACCTTTGCTCAGTAGTTGCGCATGGTGATTTGCTCGGCAATGACTTGCGGTATAAGACATAATTTCCACCCACACTTCACTCATCAGCTGCCATTTCTTGTCCTCCAATTTTCTCAACTCTTTGGCCAGAATACAAGCATCGAACAACACAGATTTACTTCTATCCCCTTTGACAGCAACAGGCTCAACATCTGTATTTACCTCCAGGAGTTTTTTGCAAGCTTCTTTCACTCTTCCAGGTCCTAGGTCCCTTCTGCTGAAGAATTTCTTGGCTTCTGCGCACGTGTCCCGGAATCTTATTTGTCCAATTCCTGTTATAGAAGACATCATAGAAGGCTGCATAACTAAGAGGTACAACATATAATCAGATATGGTCTTGCTGTGTTCTTTACTTTTTTTAGTTTCATCACTAACTTCAGGTATAGCTTCACCTTCAGCTTTGCTTTTGCCATCGTTGAAACACAACTCTGTAGCAATGTGCCACAATAAAATGCTCTTGTCGTATTCCACATCAACAACATAAGATAGTAACTTAGTGATCACCTTACTATCCCAATCGCTACCCTCGAGAACCCAATCACCTCTGGCCGCACCTATTTTCCTTGCAGTTTCAGGATCATCAGCAAGCATGGATTTACTTATCAACTGCTCAAAAATAAAAACCCATAACTCTTCAGCGAGCGGCTTTTTGGTCCTATATGTCAACTTATCATGAAGATCCTTGAGGCCAAATAAGGTGATGACTTTAATGTAGCCAATGCCAAAGTAGTCATACCATTTCGGGGACATTTTCCGCCTCTCCTTGAGGGAGTAATGTATCAAGTTGAATGTAGAGACAGATTCGTACCACCTCCGAAATAGGATTCGCCTAATCCACTCCAAACATTTCGTTGCTTTTGTTTTAGGAATTTGGCATCCCTCATTTCTTGTTTTTGCCGTAGGCCACCACCACGATCTCTTGAAATCGAGATACTTACCGAAAATAGTTTTGGCTAGACCAGAATTCTGCCAAAACTTATTCAGAGCAGCAATGGTCCAATCTGAGAATGTAAGCATGACAATAGCTATTGAATCCAAGCTTATGGCACCAAACAGCAAGGTATATGTAATTCTAATATCAAACGAATGCAAACCCTCTTTCTCTAATCTATAGAAGAAAACAAGGGCTACAACAATCGCGCTGAAGGAAACCACCCGGAGAATGTATGCTCGCTTAGTATGCACCACAGCAGCCTTGGTGAAGAGAGCTTCATACATAAAGTTGAGCTCGACTGCAATTAATTTAAATGCTTCTTTCGGTGTTCTTTCATGGAAGACTGCACGACTCTCCTGGCGTTCATGGAAGCTGAAAATGAGATCCACAATTAGACCCTTGAAGATTTGATAGAAATAATGAGCATGTCTCACCACTGCAATATCACTGTCCAGCTCATCTTTGCCTATCACGTAAGTCACCGTCCTAGATTCCTTGCTGCGTTCTGCTGTGAGTTCTATGTGAGTTGGAAGATGGGAATCTTTTCTCGAGGAGTACTCTTCCATAAGCTTCGCGTAATTTGGTCCTGGATCAGCTTCTTTTATCATGGCTTCCTTGAAATTATCCAAGCTTGCACTATACAAGGACCGTGTGCGCTCAGCATACTTGATGATTCCAGCAAGAAAAAGGAGGCCGGTTGGGAGCCATAGTTTGTTTTTGGGGAAGGATCGAATGAAGACATACACAGCAGCTGCAACTTGGAATATGAGGCCAAGAAAGTGCCTGAGCCAGAGAGTGTTATCTTCAAGCGCAAACGCAGTAATGGTGTCTGGACCGCCAAGGTGCAACAAAAGAAAGGGAGCCCAAAATGCCAGAAGATCACCAGGATAGTCGTCACCTGCATGGTCGCCTTGGCTGTTTGAGATTAATCCAATTGCAAAGTTAGCAGCCCAGTCAGCGAGCAAGTAAGATGACCAAACGATGAACATTATCCCCATGTTTGGCGTCCGCTTTCGCGCGGGTGCAAAAAGAATTAAAAGGGTCTGCAATGTGAGGCTTAAGAGGATAAAGCCCCTGAGGTTCCACTTGTCCCATAGCTTCTTGATGCTGTTAGGAATGGGGTTAACCGTACCGGCCATTTGGCTCCCTTTCCCTTTCGTTTTCTTTCAAACCACTGGAGAAAGAGCAGTTTCGTAGTTAGATTCTACAAACCTGTGTAACTAAAACATGATAGACAAAATGTCGGACTCTATACCCCTATTTAGTGCAAAGATTTTGACAATATGTGTAGAGTAATTTTCATTTTTAACTCCGAAGACCTTCAACCTTGGGATTAAACACTTGGGAAATGATTTCATCATTTCCTTGAACACTTATCGGTAGGTGATCAAATGTTCGATTGCGAAAGCAAATGCATAACAAAATCCAGTTATCCCTAAGGGGTGATTAGTAAGCAGTTGAATCAAAACTCCAAAACATGCTCAGGCTTTGTGAATTTGAGGAACCGGGAACCAGGCGGGGTTGAATAACTATATAACTATTTGAGGACCTCTTCTCTTCTTTTCTTGATGAAGAAATGGCATCTTTGGTATTCTTTCTTGGATCCAAATTTTTCTGTTTTCGAAACTAATCAGTAGGAAGTCATTTGCATTCGTTATTTTCAAAGCCATAAATTATTTTCAAATGAATACCAAACAACCTCAATGTTATTCACTAAACTGGCCTTCTTTTCGTTACATAATGTATAGAGGGAAGCGTGGCTTTTCAAAACAGAAGATTTGATGAAGCAGACAATGAAGAGAAAGCAGGAAATGAGGATGAAAGAAGAAGGTTAGAGGAAAACCTGATGTGTTCCGAGCTGTGCAGGAGGTTGCCTGAAGCTTGCTGAATTTCGCGTCTCAAGTCTGAACCTTGTCAACAGCCATACTGGGAGACTGGGAGTCAAGTCAACTGTAAAGTCTCATAAACATGGATGGAAACTCAAGAGTGAGGATCCGGGTTCCGGAGATCCCCTCTAATCACATTCCCAGTTAATTTTCGTCTAATATTATTTATTTTTAATTTTAAATAAAAAATTTACATTTATTTTTAATTACACAATGTACGAGAACAAATATAATTAAAAGATTTTTTTAGATTCTTACAAAAAAATTATCCGGTGAGTATCCTCACTCGAAACTGAATTATTAGCCGGGGAAGAAAGCACCCTATAGGCCGTAGGGAGCCGTGGGCCCATGCCCATAATCAAATAAAGAAAGACCTTGCCTTTGATCAAAAAAAAAAAAAAAAAAGAAAGAAAGAAAGAAAAGGAAGAAAGACCTTGAGTAATTATTTTATAAGGGTGTGATATTCACACACCCTTTTTTACTTCTCTCACACTTTTTTGGATTTCGGCTGTCGGATCGGATGAACTAAAGAAGATCTAACGGACAAAAAGTAATAGGGATGTGTGAGAAGTAAAAAAGGGTGTGTGGATAGCACATCCTATTTTATATTCAGAGCCAAGGAACCGGCTGTTTGCATGTGTTTTTTGGTGCCTATGGACATTATTCCTGTTTTTATATGAATATGAAAAGTTATATGGCTTATTTTTAGGCAACTTGATTTTGATCTTAATTTTTTGTCTGTAACTCAAAAGTTATTTTATTTTTTGTAACTCAAAATTCGTTTTATTTTGACTTGTGAACTCTTTCCTCTTTCTCAAACTTATAAGTTGTCTCCTAAAACATATGTGAGACTAGATAGCCAATAAAACTATGCTACATGAGTTAACATTCAAGAATCAAAGAATATTAGGTTTAAAAGAAATTGAAGAGATGAGCTTAGAAAGCAAAATGACGAGTTTTGATTTACAAATATCAAAGTTAAATTAAAATGAAGTTCTAAGTGACGTAACTAAAATTAAACCTAAAAGATTTAAACGGTTAAGAATATATGAGAGTATCTTATTAGATTCCCTTTTTTCTTTTCTTTTTTTATAAATTGAATAGGACTGTTCTATTTATTTGACCAAAATATGCACTTTTCCCTACCTGGGCCGAATATGAAGGATTGTCTACCTGGGCCGAATATAACTCCAAGCAGTTCACCACAACTGCACATGATGCAGCGTGACAAGAACCCTTGTGAAGGGCATGCTGATTCAGAGGAACTTGATGATGAATACTGGCTCAATAATGGATGGGACTAAATCATGCAAAAGCGCGGTGGATTATGGTGACAAGACGTGGACTAGCCCTAAGTGACAAGTAGACAATGGGAATCGTATTATAGTTTGAGTGAGATGTAAAGTAAAGAATTTTATCTAGAATAGTTTGAGTGTGATGTAAAGTAAAGTTGATTGTGATGTAAAGGAGATTCCTCTTTATATTCTTTAAAAAATGGACAAAAGACGAAGATGCTTCTCCTCTCCTGATAGTTCTAGGAGAGGTTCGGGAGAGTTCCTTCCAGGCCTATAACTCTGTGTGCGCTTTGTAATACTCATACTTGCTTGATATATAATATATCAATATTTGTATAACCATCCTTTGTTATTCTACTTTTAAGTCATTCTAAAGAGTAAAGATCCTGGTTAGTTTATAGCTTAGTTGTCTTCAGCAACAGTAGTAGACTTATGGACGCTAATTTGGGTTGTGCTGTAGGTACAAGACTCCTAACTGCGAGGTCTACATCTCAGAGACATAAGAGCTTATCTTCTCCGTGATGCTCTAGAAACCAAAGAAGTTCAGTACAGAAAGCACTTTTCAAAATACTTTGGATGGAAAACATTGTTGAAGCTCACTCCTGAAGGTCGTAAAAATATCTGGTGAAGCAAGCACGTTGAAAACTCCATAATACCATATTTGTATGTACGTTACATGAGCAAAATGATATGTTGAGCCGCTTTAGAGCAGTAGAACAAATCGAAATTACTATAAGAAAACATTGTAGCTTACCAACATGAGCAAAGGCAAAAGCCATTATGAACTGATGTCAAACAATGTAAACAAAGCATAAAAAAACATGACAGTACGATAGACACAGATCAAAAACGAGTTATTTGACAAACAAAGAGAGCAAGAAGCCTTTGTCATCTAGCTTGCGTTTGTTGTGGAGCTGGAATGCTATGCAAGGATTTCAGTTGCCTGCTAATGAGCTTACTGTTATGCATAGCCAGTTGAAGTTGCAGGTCATCCGACCACCATTGCTCTAACCCGTGAGCCTCCAGAAACTTCTGGTTTCCTTTTGACATCACAAACAGCTTCGCTGCTACTTGCTCGTTTGTTGGACGCACATTCTCCTTGTTGGCATTGGCTCCTTCTATTCCATCATGTTCGGTGTAAGAGCAGCAGATATAGTCACTGTTATTTACATATAAATGAGGAACCCATTTTCCCAAGCCTACACCAGGATTCTTCAAACCCGAAAAATTTGGTATCCAATCCTTCAATGCAAAACCAGGAGCTTTATCCCCCTCTTCACTGCTGACCTGAGTTCCACTGCCCGAAGGGAGCATTGACTTAAATCTCTTCCAAGCAAATCCTGCTTTCTCTCCAATATTTCTGAAGCTCATTGCCAGCGACACAGACGGCGGATTGAACAGATGAGTCTCCACATACATCCCTTCTTTAGCTAATGCTTTTCCCACTTGGAGAGCAAATCCGGCCCCCAATGAGTGTCCTGCAATACACACATTACCGCTTCCATACCGTTCAGCAACTGATTTCAAAGCCTCCATAGCTGTTTTAAACCTTACAGAACCCTTCAAGCTCTCCCAAGCAAGAAAACGAAGGTCGTCTTCAATATCCCTTCTCATAGTTGGGCCTTTGAGCAATGTTCCTCGAAGTGCTAGAACCGCCTTTGGCGCTCCGCTTGGTCTGATAAGTACAAAGTCAGCAAGTGCTGCAGATCGATCCCATTCCAGTATTGCCCCAAATATGGATCCATCTCTTTCATCGATTAAGGTTCGAGACAATTTATACTTAAAGGGTATCCACCATTTAGGAGCTAGAGCATGTGCTTCATCCCGATTCTCTTGTCTGTCGAGTTCAAGCAAATATATTGCTTGAATGAAGCACGCGATTACAGTTCGTTTATAATTCCCGTCCTTCCTGTATGAACAGAAAATTTTGATACAAATTACAATTACACACATCGACTGGCTTGAGGTGATTTGTCAAACCTACAATTATTTACCGAACTTCTATCTGAGATCCAATAATGCATTTCCCTAATTGATCAACTATTTAGTCAAGGGGATTTAGTCTTGAACTATCACATCAATAAAAGTTAGGTCCCTAAGTTATTTTTTCGGTAAAATAAGTCCTTTAATTCGTTAAAAATTGTTAATTTCATCCTACTAACTTGCAAAAACTCTGTTATCTTCTCTGTCCCAGACGTAGTTTCCTTTTATGTTCCACAAAAACAAATAAAATTCAAAATTAATCATTAGATACCCAAAATTTCATGGGCAAGTTTCTAAATTTCCACACTTACTATAAAAAAAAAAAACCATTCTGCTAAAAAATAAACAACAATCCAACATATTTCAAAATTGTAAAGTTCCAGAATTTCCTGAAATCTTACAGAACTCATAAAATCTGAAATTGGTACTTACCAGCTCGAGTTTATGAGGTCTCTCCAATTCGGAGAAGTCAAATTGCGAGGTCCGGATACATGAAAAGCGTATGGATGAGCAGCCTCTGCTGCCACAACTTCCTTAGCTATCTCCTCGCCGCCGCCGTGCTCTGTCATCAATACACTGGCACCAGAAACAGCACCGCCTCGTTCTTCTTCTTCTTCCTTCTCTCTTTGTTCTGGGTTTGTTTGCATGATGAGGGGAGAGAGAGGGGTGGAGTGGGGTTATGGAAAAGGAAAGGTGAAGTCTTTTAATTGGTTTCTGATTCGAAGAAGTTCATGAGAAATAGGATAATATCGGCTTCCCTTTTAAATTAATTTATTTTAATGATTCGAAACGCCTGATTTGTACGTACGCCTCCAACGGTCATATTACTGGCTTCCTCAGTGGGTTCAATTCTAAATTACCATATCATCCCTCTCTAATTACAAGAAAATGTCATTTAAAAAATCCCCAATTTTTTTGCATACGAATTCTCATATCGAGAAAATTATAAAACAATCACATTTATGCATCATGCTGCAAGTTCGACCCCCACTTATACTTCTTCTTCCTAAAAACTAACTATCTAATACACAAATGTCATCGTTTTACTCAAAAAGCATAGAAAGCATTTTTTAGAGGGCAATAAATCCGAAGGATATTTTGGTAAGTGTAGTCCTTCTTGGGGTTTTAGTATCAAATTGCAAGCTGGATATGTTATGTTGGTGGGGTTAAAGAAAGTCAAATGTTATACATTTGCATACTGTGAGTTTAGGATATCCTTAGGATCCTTCCTCAACGGTGATTTTTTGTTAGATTATAGGGATCATGTGGGGTCACTTAATAGATTTCTTAATCTAGAAGTTAAAATATTTAGAGTGCGTCTGTTGCACCGGACTGTCTCGGCCTGGACTAGCTGCATGGACTAAGCTAGACTGGCTTAGACTAGACTAAAATGTACTAGCTTAGTAAAGCGTTTGGTGCAGTGTCGGATTAAAAAGAAGGATAATAACAAACTACAACTTCATATTTTTTTAATTCATATCTAATAATATTATATTAATTAATTTTACCTTTTTTATTCTAATACTCTCCCTCTCTCTAGAAGCCTCCATGTTTTTCTCCCTCTTTATCTCCCTTGTTCTCTCCGTCCGCTCTCCTTCCCTCCCCACGCTCTCCTTCCCTCCCTTATTTTTTCCGATTAATTGCCAAAAAAAATTTCTGCAAAACGAAGAATCGAGCTTGGTTTTTCAGGTTCTTGTTCGGTGCAAGATTCGAACTAGAGAGAGCTTTCCAAGTCTGTGGAGCAGTGGAACCGGCCTGCAGCGATGCCTGGCAAGCTGACCAGTGCCGAGTTGGGATTTGTGGAGTCAGGGAAGTGAGAGATGGCGATGGCTTGGATTTCTTGGATCCATTTCTGTCAAACCCAATATTGCAAACTTGGAGATCCTCTAATTATAGAGCCTGAGTTGTCTTCTGGGTGCTGCAGATGGAACAAAATACAAAGATAATTGAGATTATAGCAGGTAGGAAGTGCGTTTATGGGATAATATTCACTCTGGGCATCATTGTGGGATTTGGTTTCCTTTAAATGCTGGTATAATCCTTTCTTCTTCATTCGTGTGAACGGGAGGGCTATTGTTCCTTCCGATATTCTTTAATTTAGAAGTTTGATAGAAACGGAGGTGAAGCCTAAGGCGAAGAACAGAAACGGAGGTGAAGCGAAGAACAGAAACGGGACTATGAATCCCCTCGTTTTTTGTGGCTCTCGCTAAGCCCACCTAGCGAAGAACTTAGTTGGCACGAGTCTGGCTTAATCCCATTAAACACAATCCCAATTTACACCAAACACAGGACTACTAATTCTAGCTAAGTAGTCCAATCCAGTGAAACTTAATCTTGCCAAACAAACGCGCCCTTAGGAGCTAACAATGTAAATTAAAAAAAAACAACTAAATAAAATCAACGATGCATGACTATTTGGTCTAACAGCATCAGCCTTCAGCACTCGTACAAATACACAGAGCCATTTTGAGAGTTCGTGGATTTTGTGCGAAATTTATAAAAGGGTTTCTCCTTAAAATAGTTTTCCAAAAAAAAACAAAAGGTAGAACAATGTATTTGATGCTATAAAGCAATAATTTAAATCAAAACAAATTTTAGGTCTCACGGATTGTAAGTTTACATATGTAGTTAAATAGTAAGTAAAAAAAGTTACAAATATAACCCTCACTAAATAATCAAAATAGTTCAATCTTAAACAACCAAACAAGAAAAAAAATGCAACACGTCACATCCCGGTCCTGGCTCGACTCTGCCATAGCACGATATTGTCCACTTTCGGTCCCGACCACACACTCACGATTTTGTTTGTAGCAACTCACACGAGAACTTCCCAGTGGGTCACCCATCATGGGATTGCTCTCGCGTGAACTCGCTTAACTTCGGAGTTCCGACGAACTTTGAAGCCAGTGAGCTCCCAAAAGGCCCCATGTTATTTGGAGGTGGGAATGTACATATAAGGCTTACAAGATCCTCACCCCTAGGCAATGTGGGATCTTACAATCCACCCCCCTTAGGGGCCCAACGTCCTCGTCGGCACACTTCCGGCCAAAGAGTGGCTCTAATACCAAATTGTCACATCTCGGCCCGGGCTCGACTCCGTCATAGCACGATATTGTCTGCTTTGGGCCCCAACCACACTCTCACAGTTTTGTTTCTGGGAACTCACACGAGAACTTCCTAGTGGGTCAACCATCATGGGATTGCTCTCGCACGAACTCACTTAACTTTGGAGTTTCGATGAACTCCGAAGCCAGTGAGCTCCCAAAAGGCCTCGTGTTAATTGGAGGTGGGAATGTACATATAAGGCTTACAAGATCCTCACCCCTGGGCGATGTGGGATCTTACAATTGTAATAGCCCGTCCCTAAAAATTATGATTTTTATAATTTTAGTACGTGGAATTACGAAAATGCCCTTCGAAGCACATACGTCGATTGATGTTGACCGCTTTGTCATGTCACGTAAGGTTCATTTTCTTGGTGTAACCTCGTATTATTCATCGCTACGGACGCGTGGGTGCAAACAGAACGTGATTTGGAGTTATAACGAAGGAGATAATGAAGTTGAGGACAAAATTGTAAATTTATTATTTTCTAGTAAACTCTAGATTTCTGGAGTAAAATCTGGTCATGCCACGTGTGTGGCCGAGAGTGAAGGAAAGAAAGATAGACGGTGGAGATAAAGGAAAAAAGAGAGAAAGGAAGGAGAGGTGAGACAATCAGAAGATGAAAGATGTGAGGGTGACCAATTAGAGAGAGAAAGGAAGGAAATGAGAGACGAGAAGAAGAAAAGGATCGGCCGAATCCCCTTTGACCTGCGTCAACCCTTTCGACCCAGTTCTAATTCTGGCCAATCTAGGCTATTTCTAAGGCAAAATTCATCCATTTAATACCTACAGACCACTTCCTAGCCTCTCCTCTTCCATTTCCACCCAAAATTAGAATGAATTTGGGGGAGAATTTGTGAAAAGTTGACGGCGAGGCTACGGGTTCATGGCCGCCATCCCACAAATCCTGAAGTAAAATCCTTCGATTACCACCACCAAAACACTCATTTGGAACCTAGGAATAAATCCCAATCAATGTTTGGGGCAGCGGAGTGACGAAATGGACGAATCGATGAACACCCTTTATAGGGTTTTTGACGGATTTTAGTCAAATTGAGGCTTTTCCAGGCCAAATTAGCCTTGGTCATAGGTATGAAAGTTGTTCTACTCATTGAGATCTTCATTTCTGTAAATTTTGGTAATTTTTGGAGGAAGTTGAATTTTTCAGCGAATCGGAACGGCACGTGGCCAGTGGACTGCCAATGCTATTTTTAGGTTATAGTAGACGCCTTGAGTTCGGTTTTGAGAATTGAATGACGTAGGTTGATCGTTAGAACCTAATAATCTACGATACGTGAATAGGCCAGTATGTGAATCAACGATCCGACTATTGGATCGTCATCAAACTTTAATAGATTATTATACGTAATATTTGAAGAATTTAGGAGCTTACAGATCGGGAATCCGACATACGGATCTTCCCGAATTGGATTTGAAAGTTCGTAAATAAAATGTTAACTGCCACTTAGTTTTGGCAATTGGTGGAGATCCAACCGTTGGATCGTTCCGAAACTTTAGTATGACATTCTAGATGCATAATGTGAATTTTTGGAAGTTACAGATCTAAAATCTGATATACGGATCTCTTGAAGCAGATTACATTGGGATATGTTATAAGTAAATTATGTATTCTATCGATACGAATTCTTAGAGGTGATTTGATAATTGTTTTAGGCGCTGATCATTCGTGATGCCTCAACGTTGTGCTAGGGAGTTATAGGGCGGACTCCAAGTGAGTGGGCTTTTGGTTTTGTATATATACATATATATGATTTACGTTTTTTCCCAGAAAATATTTTAAGTGAAATATGATTTACATGCCATGTCAATTGCATCATATATTAGAATACACATTAGTATAGATATGCATATTGTTGCTTGATGCTATGGACGGCCAGGTAAACTTCAGGTGAGTACATCATGATGTTAGTGAGTATGGTGAGTATGATTTGGTTAGATACATATAGTGCTCAGTATCATGTACCCGGTGTTAGTGTTCTACCCGAGGCCAGGGCCTAGCCTTCACGTGATCGTTCACCTCCCGCACCACACGCTCACCTTGGATCCAAGGCAGGTGTGAGCCTGTCGTACAGACCACATTAGGTGGTTCCAACTTGTAGGTGACTTGTGATACTTCGCACAACATTTACGTGATCGTAGCACTTGAGCATATTCATATATACACCCAGGCTATCGTATAGACCACCATAGGTGGTTCTAACTTGTGTGTAGAAATTGATAGATAAGTTATAGATTCAGCTGTACAGGTCACGAAAGGTGACTCCGGCAAACATGTCACTTGCATTGCTTTATTTTTACCTGGACTGCATTTTATATTTGCTGAAACATGACATGGCATATGCATGGTCTTTACTGGTTTCGAGCATGATTTCCTTATATATATGTAGCATTATCTTTCTGGGAAAGTATATGGGTTTTACGGTGATGGGTTATTATATTTGAAAAGAGAAATGTATTTTCAAAACCTTTGTTTTTGCCCATTCACATTTTTTGTTTTTCGCCCCTCTAGGTGTTAGTTGCTGAAAGTTCGTACCGACTAGGATTCTTCAAGAATCTCAAATTAGGTGGCTATTTCTAAAGGTATGATTCTTACCCACTCTACTGTACCTTACTTATGCTCTAACGTCATGCGTGAGATGGGTTCGCTCCCAGTCACCAGAACACTCTAGTATTTAGGAACTCTTAGATTTAAATTTATTCAAGTTTTCCACATCACTACACTTTATGGCTTCGTCACCTTCCAGATGTCGGCTAGCACAGCTCGATTCGGGGTCTTAGTAGACATTCCAGGTCGTGGTGTGTCAATTTGGTATCAGAGCATAAGTTGGGCAGTATTGCATCCATTACACGCGTGGTGTAAGCATTTTAGGTTCTTGAACCTAAATATTGAGTCTTGCCACCTAGTCGAATACGGAAAAATAGGTTAGCTTTTCCTAAGTTTTGTCGACTTGTCGACATTTTAGAAGATCATTTTGGAAAATGTCCTTAAAATAATCAAAGATATTCCTTACCAAGTAAAGATGTAGATTTAAGGTAAGTTGATGGCCTAGTTTAATGTATTGATAACCATATATCACCGGAGATTGGAAATCTGAGTTAGTTGTGATTCCTTGGCAGTATTGTTAGAGTACCACCTATTAGAATTTTTGCGAAGTCTACTTTTGTTAAGACTCTAGGAATATCTCATGTGGCGATGTGGTGCTAAAGTGGTAGCACTCAACGGATGAATATTTTGGGAAAATTACTTTTGGTCCCTGATAACTCTAATGCTTTTGTGATGTTACTTTTTGATCATCACGAAACCTTGTTAACTCATTCTTAATTAGACTTTTCTACTTTTGACTTGAGACGGCAACAGAATTGTTTAGCCTTTGGCATAATTTTACATTCTCAAAATTGTCTGAGTCTTTGATATTTGAGATCGCGCCAGCTCTGTTTGTACCCTTAGTTTTACGTCCTGGTATAAAAGGTAATTTGGTTGATTTTGAGTTATTAGAATGTTCCTCATATCATTTCTGATGTTGACAGACTGTCTAGTAAGATCACCTAGACATTGAAATCGTGTATTCAATCCAGATATCTTGTGCTCTAGATTTCATGGACTTGTTTTGACCTTCAAATTCTTAAGGGTTCTTTTTGCATTCTTGACTTGGTTCTTGCTCAGTCAGTGCGGAATTTACGATAAATCTACTTGGCGGATGCGTGCCCCAGTATCATACTGATGCTAGCAAGAATGATTTAAGTATAATCTTTTTGTGAGTTCACTAGACTTATTAAGAAACAATTTCAAGCGGCCTTGGGGATCGAGCAGTAATTCAGCATGGTATTGGTGAAGAGTTTTATGATCGTGGTAACATGGATGCTGAAACATTTTAACAGCTGGTTTGGTGCGCTTTGGGATAGTACGACATCGTGATCGAGGCATGAATCGGATGATTTAGGCATACTCGCACATGAAGAGCGAAACAATATTTTGGCATCCTCAGGAACTTCTCACTAGCTTATCGAGACAACAACGAGTTGTCAGCATTACAGGCTGCAGATTGTAATATCAACGACTTAATTGTTGAGTTCACTAAGCAAGTGAGCAAGTTGACTCGTCTACTGCAACACTTACTAATTAGTTGTGGTTTGGACTTGACTCATAACTTGCACGCTCATTCTCAAAGATCATGACGTGACAAATGTTTGGCGAGGTTCATTTCCATTTTGGGTTTTGATTTTTTTTTTTCGTACAAATATTTTCTTACTACGTTATTTTATTTATACGGGTATTATACTATTGTATTATAGAGGAAAGAAGAAAGTATGAGCATGGAGGCATGAAAGAGGAATAATTGCAATTCGATCATGACGGAATGGCATTCTCTTTTATGCAGCTGCTCTAACTTGATATCTCTTTCACGTATTTATTTTCTACTGTCTTTTCACTACTTTTATCTAGCAAATGATTTTAAATTTCGGGGACGAAATTTTTTTTTAAAGGTGGGTAGATTGTAACAGCCCGTCCCTAAAAATTATGATTTTTATAATTTTAATACGTGGAATTACAAAAATGCCCTTCAAGGCACATACATCGACTAATGTTAACCGCCTTGTCATGTCACGTAAGGTTCATTTTCTTGGTGTATCCTCATAGTACTCGTTGCTACTGACGTGTGGGCACAAACGGAACGTGATTTGGAGTTATAACGAATGAGATATTAACGAATGAAGTTGAGGGCAAAATTGTAAATTTATTATTTTCTAGTAAACTCCAGATTTCTGGAGTAAAATTTGGTCATGCCACGGCGGGGCTACCACCACAAAATCCTGAGTAAAATCCCTCGATTACCACCACCAAAACACTCATTTGGAACCCAAGAACAAAGCCCAATCAACGTTTGGGGCAGCGGAGCGAAGGAATGGACGAATCGATGAACACCCTTTATAAGGTTTCCGATGGATTTTAGTAAAATTGAGACTTTTTTTTGACCAAATTGGCCCTAGTCACATGTATGAAAGTTGTTATACTCATTGAGATCTTCATTTCTATAAATTTTGGTAATTTTTGGAGGAAGTTGAATTTTCCAGTGAATCGAGGCGGCACACGCCGCCGCGTGGCCAGTGGACCGCCAATGCTATTTTTAGGTTATATTAGATACCTTGAGTTCAGTTTTGAGAATTGAATGACGTAGGTTGATCGTTAGAACCTAATAATCTACGATACGTGAATAGGCCAGTATATGAATCGACGATCTGATTGTTGGATCGTCATCAAAATGTAATAGATTATTATACGTAATATTTGAAGAATTTAGGAACTTACCGATTGGGAATCCGACATATGGATCTTCCCGAATTGGATTTGTAAGTTCGTAAATAAAATGTTAACCGCCACTTGGTTTTAGCAATTGGCGGAGATCCAATCGTTAGATCGTTCCGAAACTTTAGTATGACATTCTAGATGCATAATGTGGATTTTTGGAAGTTACAGATATGAAATCTAATATACGGATCTTCCAAAGCATATTACATAGGGATATGTTATAAGTAAATTATGTATTCTATCGATACGAATTCTGAGAAGTGATTTGATAATTGTTTTGGGCGCCGATCATTCGTGACACCTCGATGTTATGCTAGGGCTTCGTAGCGCGGACTCCAGATGAGTGGACTTTTGGTTTTCTATATATACGTATATATGATTTACGTTTTTCCCAGAAAATGTTTTAAGTGAAATATGATTTACATACCATGTCAATTGCATCATATATTAGAATATACATTAGTATAGATATGCATATTGTTGCTTGACGCTGTGGACGGCCAGGTAAGCTTCAGGTGAGTACACCATGATGTTAGTGAGTATGGTGAGTATGATTTGGTTAAATACACATAGTGCTCAGTATCCTGCACCCGGTGTTAGTGCTCTGCCCAAGGCCAGGGCCTAGCCTTCACGTGACCATTCATCTCCCGCACCACACGCTCACCTTGGATCCAAGGCATGTGTCAGCCTGTCGTACAGACCACATTAGGTGGTTCCGACTCGTAAGAGACTTGCGATACTTCGCAAAGCCTTCACGTGATTGTAGCACTTGAGCGTATTCATATTTACACCCAGCCTATCGTACAGACCACCATAGGTGGTTCCGGCTCGTGTGCAGGAATTGGTAGATAAGTTATAGATTCAGCCGTATAGGTCACGTTAGGTGACTCCGGCAGACATATCACTTGCATTGCTTTATTCTGACCTGGACTACATTTTATATTCGCTGAAACATGACATGGCATATGCATGGTCTTTACTGGTTTCGAGCAGGATTTCGTTATAGATATATATATATATATATATATATGTATGTATATATGTAGCATTATCTTTCTGGGAAAGTATACGGGCTTTATGGTGAGGGGTTATTATATTTGAGAAGAGAAATGTGTTTTCAAAACCTTTGTTTTTGCTCACTCACGTTTTCTGTTTTTCGCCCATCCAGGTGTTAGTTGCTGAAAGTTCGTATTGACGAGGATTCTTCAAGAATCTCAGTTTAGGTGGCTATTTCTAAAAGTATGATTCTTTCCCACTCTACTGTACCTTACTTATGCTCTAATGTCACGTGTGAGATTGGTTCGCTCCTGCTCACCAGCACACTCTAGTATTTAGGCACTCTTAGGTTTAAATTTATTCACGTTTTCCACATCACTACACTTTATGGCTTCGTCACCTTCTAGGTGTCGGCCAACACAACTCGATTCGGGGTCCTAGTGGACATTCTGGTTCGAGGCGTGTCACAACAATTCTAACTTTAAAGTTTCACTTGAATATGTAGCATTATTATGTAATAAATTAAAAAGAAAATCGTTTTCATTGTTCTTATTGGCACTCCAAATTTTTGTATTTATATTTGGAAAAAAAAATGTACACCAAATAAGGAGTGTACAATAAAATTTTAAAGTGCTACTAAAAACAATATTTTGAAGATATAGCATTTACGTATAAATATTAGATGGTAAAGGAGTTTTCAAATTTGAGACATATTGCTTTTCCAAAACCGACTCAGCAATTACAATTTATATTAGACTCGAAAAAAAAAAGTGCAGGTGGTTCGATTTGCTTTCTATTGAAAAAGGTGTTGAAACCGCCTTTTGTTTTTGGGCCGGCTGCGACCGAACCGAGTGGTTTGATATTATTTCTATCGGAAAAAAAAATTAAGATTGAACTAAAACGCTTCAAATTAATCAAATGATTTAAGCACATGATGTTTTTCTTATTTCTTGTCGCAGTTTGTTCTTGTTTTCGCACACTTCTGTACCAACCAAAACGAGATATCTCTTTCAAAATTTCTCTGCTTTTTCCTCAGAAATTCTTTCTATTTTACAGTACAAATCTCATTTTATTATGACATTGGGGAAAATACTTGTTAATTTTGTATAAGTAAGAGTGACTGAACCAATCCTAACCAAATTATCACTAAATAATAATGAGTTTGATTCAATTAGAGCATCTTAAACGGGTCAAAAAGTTCACATCAACAATAACAATAAAAAAGATGGCGACAGTGTTTTGCGATTAATATGTCAATTCTTACGTGACAAAACGTGGGTGGACATAAAAAATTGTTCCTGTCAAATTTGACAGCAAACTTCAAATCTATTTTTAATGATTAATAAATACTTTTTACCATTTTTATTATTATTTTTGTCCTACAAATACTTTTTAAATTATAAAATAAATAATCTTTAATCTTCTTTAATTAATATTGGAAAGCCAGAAGAATATTTTGATGTCTCAAGGCTTCACCAAAAAATTTTGGACAAAAAAACCCCCCAAACAAAAAAAAATAAAAACTGGCCGAAAATAATAGAAGCAAATTTGCAAGGGTAATTTTGTCATAAACTTTAAAAAAACTGAAATTAAAAAATTAAAAAAAAGGATTAAAGCCACGTGGGTTAATCTGTAAACAGAAGAAGTTTAGGATTTTTACGGGCTTTTGAAACTACAATTAGCAGTTGCAATCCAACGTGGGAGAAAGACGGGGTAGAGACGTAGAAGTTTAGGATTTTTATGGGCTTTTGAAACTGCAATTAGCAGTTGCAATCCAACGTGGGAGAAAGAAAGGGGTAGAGACATGACCAACTCCACTCCTATTCCATTTTCGGATAAAATATTAATCTAACAAAATTATATTAAAAAAATATCTTAGAAATTTAAAAATGAGATAAAAAGAAGGGTAAATTACACCATAGCCCCTCAGGTTTGAGGTCTATTACAACCCCATACAACATCTTTAAAACATTTCACTTTCATACCTCAAGTACTATTTTATTTCAATTTCATACAGCCGTTACATTTTCCATCCATTGAACCGTTAAGTGCTGACGTGGCCGCCACATATATGCCACGTGGCTGCCAAATGTCTGCCACGTGGCAAATAAAATAATTTTTTATTTTTTTTAAATTTAAAAAACCCAAATTTTCTAACCAAAAAAGGGTAAATTACACCATACCCCCTCAAGTTTGAGGTCTATTACAACTCCATACAACATCTTTAAAACATTTCACTTTCATACATCCAGTACCATTTTGTAGTAGATCCATCTAATCTCGAGTAGAATTTTTGGGGGTGGGTGATGGGGGATGGGAGAAATGGGTGGCTCGGGTGGGATTTGGGGGGAGGGGGGTGATGATGGATAGAAGAAGGGGTGAGTCGGGGAAGACGATTTTAGGTTTTTTTTTTTTTTTTTTAGAAGATTCAGGTTTTTAAAAATATTAATAAAAAAATTTGTCACATGGCAGCCACATCAGCACAAATGTGGCAGCCACGTCAACATTTAACAGACCAATGGATGGAAAATCTAACGGAGATGTTATTTTGAAATAAAATGATACTGGATGTATGAAAGTGAAATATTTTAAAGATGTTGTATGAAGTTGTAATAGACCTCAAACCTGAGGGGGTATGGTGTAATTTACCCATTTTTTTTTTTGATTGAGAAAATTTAGGTTTTTTAAATAAAAATTTATTTTTATTTGCCACGTGGCAGACATTTGGCAGCCACGTGGCATATATGTGGCGGCCACGTCAGCACTTAACGGTTCAATGGATGGAAAATGTAACGGCTGTATGAAATTGAAATAAAATAGTACTTAAGGTATGAAAGTGAAATGTTTTAAAGATGTTGTATGGAGTTGTAATAGACCTCAAACCTGAGGGGTTATGGTGTAATTTACCCTAAAAAAAAAATTAAAAAAAATGAGATAAAAAGAATTAATATCTCGCAAAATTATATATTTGTATATAGATACATACGAAACCAATGTGGGAGAAAGAAGGGGGTAGAGACGTGACCAACTCCACTTCTCTTCCATTTTTGGAGAAAATATTAATCGAACAAAATTATAATTCAAAAAATATCTAAGAAATTTAAAAAATGAGATACAAAGAATTAATATCTCACAAAATTATATATTTATATATAGATATATACGAAACCAACGTGGGAGAAAGAAAGGGGTAGAGTTTGCTGTTAGTTTTCAAAAAGGAGTGTAATTCGCCCACTACAAATTCAACAGTTATGTAATTGCTCTCAACAGTTGTTGCTTGGTATTACAAACTCTCACACTCCAATGTGGGATAAAACGGGTTTAAGCAACGTCTGAGTCATCATTCTTCTTTATTTTCAAAATTTTCACTTTTTTGCTTTGCCATTCTTCTCTCTCTCCCTCTCCCTCTCCCTCTCCCTCGGCGTAAAAAGGAAATTCATGTGGGTGTAAGCTTCTTTTTTTTTACTTCCAATGGTTTTCGCCTTTAAAACGTATGTGCTATAGCTTTTGCAAACCCTAATCCGTCTACATATTCATTTGTGTGTGTATATAAATATATGTATATTGTGCTTTTAATTTCAATTTTGTTATTCTTTCTCTCTCCTTTTTGTTATAGGGTCAAGACAATTCTATTAGGCTCCAAAGTTCAAAGGTTTGAGTAACTTTCGGTAAATCTCAATCTAAATTTACCTTTTCAATTTTTAGGTTTTTTTTATGGTTTATCTTTTAGGTGATGAATTTGATGTCTACTACAGCTTTCAGGATGTATATATGAGTTTGTATTTAGTATTCCTAAGTCAATTTTAGTTTTTTATACTTCTTCCTTTGAAATTTTCATTGTGCGTGTTTAAAATTTTGGTCAGATTATGAGTTTCAATTTTGATTATCTTGATGTGCTATACGTGTGCTATAGAAATTTAAAAAATATTTGTTTTCATTCTTATGATATTTACAAGAATACCCACAAAAATGGAGAATAAACTACCTATTGATAAGATCCGAAACAGACATGTCTCTATTTTTACACCTAGTTGGGAGATAGTTGTCGAAGTAAAAACTATTGATCTAAGCCAACTGATTCTCAAAGAGTGGAAAAAGAAGAAGCATGAGCAGTATGTATTCTAAATTCTTTATTAAATTTGTTACAAGAAATTCTAACATTATATGTACCTTCAATATATAGGTGGCGCATGAAAAATGTTGTAGAAGAATTAAAACCTTCAACAACTCCTCACATCATATGAATTTGGAATAAAGTCCAACAAATTAGGTACAACACCATTTCTTACCTATTTATTTTTAATGGCATTGTCTATATCATTCTACAAATTAATTATCTCAAATTAAAAAATTAAAAAAAAATCTACGAATTAATTATCTCGAATTATAAAAATAAAAATAAAAACAATTTATAGGTGCAGGAAAAAGATTAATAGTGACCAAACAACTTTTCTAAATATGATAAGTATTCTCTTATTTTCATACAGAAGTATACTGTAAATTCAAATTGCATTCAATTTTCAAATAGAAATAAAATTGCATTTTTTCATCAGTTTTACAAGCATCACACTCGTCTCAAAGTACAAGATTAAGGTAACATTTTTTACTATTTAATTTTGTAAACATGATTACAATTTGTTACCTAAAACTTGACAAATGATTTATCCTTTAGTATTCTAAAAGTAACTGGAGTAAAAGTATTGCCATGAGAAAATTGTCAAAATTAAAGGTATTTAGGTTAAATTACTTACAACCTTTATATTTGGGATTGTGCATTATAGTTAGACTTCTTATTTTATCATCATTGCTTGCAGATTAACCATGAAAATCTAAAGCATCAAGTGCAAGCAAATGGGTGGCAATCATGGCTTTGATTTCACATGTAGACGCTATGTTTACATATGTACATGTTGTCCATATTTTGCTTTGCTTCATATATTAGGAGTTCATCCCTAACTAGCCTATAACTTTGACTAAAAACTTATGAATCTGAAAATTTTTGATTTAAGGACTTGGGCAATTGTAGAAGAGGCAAAAAGATGTAATATACTAACTATCATGCATGAAGACAAGAGTTAAAAAAAAATTAACAATAAAACATCATCCTAAACCTACACTAACTAAAGAGGATCTATTATTTTAATCAAAGATACTAGAATCGGCGTTAAACAACCAAAATAGCAACTACATGTTTGGGATACTAATAAAGTTAGATTGACATTCTGGTATGAAACATAATCAAAGATCTTTTGGTTGTTCTTCCACATTCTAGTATGTTGATGTCTTTCACATTGTTTAAAACAGCGACTATAAGTTTGGGATGTAATATACATAAAAGATCTTTAGGGGCCCGTAGCGCCCGTGATAATAAAAAAGGCCTCTCGCATGCGCGTGTGCATGTAGAGAGGCTAGTCTATATATAAGGTCAAAACAAAAGGTGAATAGTATTTTTGGTGTCACCAAGCTTTAACAAAAATATTTAGACAAAAATGCCCAAGACAAAAAACTTCAAAGGCAACCCAAAATAATGCAAGGACATTTTTCGTCATTTTAACAATAATTTTTTTAAAAATAATTAATTTCTTTTGTACAATTTTTTTTAATTTTTTAAATTAATACCTCACAACAGGCTAACAATAATATGATTCAATCAGTTATTTATTTTAAAAAACATGTTCAAAACATCTTAAGCAAAAGCAAAGCCAGGAATCATTTGGTGGGTGGGCTAAACTAAAATTATTAGTACGAGACCAAATGGTTAAATTTTTTTTGTTACTTACATTAAGTTACACAATAACAAGCCTAAAAGGAATAATTTAAAGTAAGAAATTTAACTATGAATAAAGCATGGGAAATAATATACTCTATCTGTTGACGGAGAATATTCTAATCATGGAAATTGTGAAAACCAAGAATACTGAAATCGACGATATTGTGATCCAAACCGAGACCTAGGATACTTAACACACCCTAACCTGGGATGTCTACTAGAACTCTGAATCGAGCTGTGCTAGCCAACATCTGAAAGGTGACAAAGTCATAAAGTGTAGTGATGTGGAAAATGTGAATAAATTTAAAGTGGGCCTGAAAATAAAGTTTTGATAAAAAGCTTTTGAAAGCGTTATAACCCGTCGCTGTAAAACCTGTATAGTTTCCAGAAAATCGTACTATGTATAAGTATGAAATCAAATGCATGCCAACAGTAAATCTAGAAGTATGCCACATTAGAATATCTCAATAGCGATATAAATATGATCATATGCTAAAAAAACTATACTAACATATCAGTTGGAGTCACCTAATGTGACTTGTACGATTGCACCTATGGCTCATCAATCTATGCTGACACATGAGTCTGAGTCACCTAATGTGACCTATACGACAGGACTAGGTATAATAATAATCACTCTAGTGCAATGATCACGTGAAGACTAGTGCTATGCGCGGGTCACCTATAAGTCGGAGTCACCTAATGTGATTTGTACGACAGGACTAGCCCCTACTTAGATCCAAGGTGAGTGTGCGGTGCGGGAGGTGGACATACACGTGAAGGACTGGCCCTGGCCCTAGGCGGGAGTATCAATGATGAGCAGACTATATGATAAACCATACCATAATGATTCAACCATTTCAATCAACATAGTAACCTTACCTTGACTTATCTGTGCATCTCGTACTTACTTTAGCATTTCATAACAGTACAACATTTATGAGCAGGTAAAATGCATATGAATATGCCATGATGATATAAAAATCTCAACCACTTAGCAGCATTTTTAAAACTAATAAACTATTGCATAAAAATGCAAAAATCAATTTAAAAGCATTTGTGGAAACTATCAATCATATATGAAAAAACCCACTAACCTAAGGTCCGCGCTACAACTCCCTAGCACGAATATCGAGGCATCTCGAACGATCGGCACCTGGAACAATTATCAAATCACAACTCAGAATTCTTATCGACAAAACACGTAACTTACATAAAACAAATCCCCAAGGACATTCTAGAATGATTTGAAACCCATTGACCAAAAATCAACCGTTTGTCAAAGGTTGACGGTAAGGTCCACAACCTTACGTAACTCGATCTGGAAGATCTTCACCTTGGATTTCTAACCTAAAAATTCCTAAGAGTTTCACTAAGCTTCTAGAACAACATCCTGAAGTTTCGGAATGATCCAATGATCAGATCTCCACCAATTGCAAATTCAAGTGGCGGTCAACGTTTTATTTTACAAAATTACAAATCCAATTCGAGAAGATTTGTAAGTTATATTTCCAATCTGTCAGTTCCTAATATCCTCAAATATTACGTACTATAATGTATTAAGGTTTAATGACGATCCAACGGTCGGATCGTCAATTCATATAAGGATCAAGTGCCGGTCTCTATCAAAACTATGTTCAAACAATGAGATTCCATCAATTGGACTTCACATATGGAATTGATACCAAATTTAACCTAGGAAGGTCAGGTGGGGTTTCAGCCCACGCGTCACCGCACACAGCGGCTAACCGCCCCGACTCGCTGAAAAATTCAACTAATTGCAAAAAATCTTAGATTTTACAAGAATGAAGATCTCAATTAGTAGAATAAGTTTTATACCTGTGGCCAAGTCCAATTTGACTAGGAAACACATGAATTTCGCCTCGATCTGACGAAACCCTAGGTTTTGGGTGTTCCTTGATTCATCCAATCCGAAGCTCTGCCACCTTATCCAATGTTGGGCCTTGTTCCTGGGGTTGAGATAGGTGGATTGATGGTGTTTGTCACCGAGAATGGCAGCGAAAATCAGCCGATCACTGCCATGGTGTCTCCGGAGTCGCCACCGCTGTACTTCATGAAACAAGGTCAAATCCCATCAACTTTGTGTGGGAAATCAAAGAAAAAGGGCCGATGAGAATTTCCTAAGTGGTGGCCCAATGAAATTTTCCAGAAAAACACCGTGGAAGGCGTTGGGATTTGATTGCAGCGTCGGGTCAAAAAGAAAAGTTTCTAATCCTTCGTTCTCTCATTTCCTCCTTGGCCCTTTCCTTCTCCTCCAATTGGCTGTCACTTTCCCCATCCTTTCTAATTAGTCCAGCTGTCCTTTCTCTGGTTGGTCACTCTCTCACTCTTCCTCTTCACCGATTAGGTATCTCTTTCGTTCTTTTTTTTTTTTTGATTCGCCAGCTTCCTCCCCTGATTCCTTTCTTTTCCCAACTCAGCCACACCCATATGGCATAACAAATTAGTGATATAAAATAGTATAATATAATTAAAATAGTGATTCCTTTAAAGTACTTTCGGATTCGTAGTTCTGTAAAACTTTAACCGTAACTCTAATTTCAATTCTATTTGTGCCTACGTGTTCATATCATTGGGTACTTCGAGTTACTGTAAAAGAATATTTTGCATGTCTCACTATACATTGGTCAACAAAAGTCAATATCCTCGCCTCTAGGGCATTTTCGTTAATTCACTCATTTAAAACTTCTAAAATAGTAAAAGTAGGGATAGGCTATCACAATACTCAAGAAGTTTCGGTCGGTAAGGCCCAGCTTTGATATAAGCATGTCGAACTTCATCTTGTTGATTAATAGGATACTCATGTATTTGAATCCGTTTCCCCGAAACTTTCTCTTAAGGTTCAATTATATTAGAAGTCTCGTGGGAATCATGAGGCTACTCAGTTGATATTGGTGCGTTATCATTAGATGCAGAAGGTATATCACTCTCTAATTTATCACCATCGTCTCTTTTTCTTTTTTTTAAAGAATGAATCAATAGTTCTTAACCTTTTCATTGAACGTTAACCTAACAAACTGAACAACAATAATACAAGTTTATATAATAAATTATCTTTCTAAGAAATCTATCAGACTATCAGAAAAAATATATTAAACTTGAAATTGAAATTTTAAAGTACGAACTCTTAAAATTAAAGCAATAAACAAATAAAATCATGGCTTATTATAGTAACACCTGATCGGATCATATTTATATATATTTTTATATCAAATTTACTCGTATTTTCTTAGTTAGTTCGTTATATTTTGAGCTATTTACGTTGATTTTGTGTTTTATAAGAATTTACCAAGTTAAGAAAAAAAAATAGAATAAGTGAAGTGTTAAGTAATAATTTCGTCTAAACTATCTTGCTTGTTGAATAGAACTTATCTTTTGAAAAATAGTATATATATATATATATATATATATATATATATATATATATATAATGTGTTTGTGATTACAAGCTGGCAAGCATAGGGGGAGCTTTCGGTGGGCAGCATTATGAAAGGGAGGAATCAAAAATGATGAGGCCAGCTAAAGGGCACTGAAGGACGAGAGACAGAGGCTGCCTTTGGGAGTGATTTAAACGGGAGAAAAGAATAAAAATGAAGGGACGGAGGGGATAATGAGAGGCTGCCTTTGGCAGCTGAAGATAAGAAAATAAAATAAAAAATAAACAGGAGTCGGTTTTGCTAGAAGGCAGCAATCAAGGCTGCCATTTGTGAGGGAAAGGCAGCCAATTGGAGAAGCACCGAGAGGAAATCTGAGAGGTGTGAGCCTCGGAGGACGAAGCTGCCATTTGGCAGCCAATTAAAAGGAGGCAGCAAGAGCTGCATTTGGAGGAGGAAATCAGAAGAAGGGCAGCGTGGAACCAGGAACTAGAGGCAAGGCTGCCCCGGGCAGCGTACGAATCTGTGCAGCGCAAGGCTGCGGGTCAGAGTGCAGTGCGCCAGACAACCAGGCGCAGAGAGAATTCCCCATTAGGTGGTCACCTGGGTTTTCGAAAACACACAGAGGGCTCACGGTGGAGAGGAAGAAATTCCTCATTCGGTTTAATCTCTCCAAACTCAGTTTTATTTCTTGTTTAATTTATAAATAATGTGTAATTAATTTGTGTTGGCTAGAGGTTAATTCAAAGCCATGATTATATTTGTAATTTGAATTGATTATCTTCAGTTGTGATTTCTGAGTTGTGAATTTAATTTGCTTAACTGCTTGATTAATAA
Source organism: Crataegus laevigata (assembly GCA_963580275.1). NCBI lineage: Eukaryota > Viridiplantae > Streptophyta > Magnoliopsida > Rosales > Rosaceae > Crataegus > Crataegus laevigata. The sequence continues at coordinate 12,928,299 of OY756945.1, read as the reverse complement.
CTTATTTATGTTTGTTGATTAAGAATGCATACTTAATTTACATGCATGAATTTGATGCTAGAATATAAGTGAATTTCACCTAATCGTTATGAACTTATATTCATGAGTAGTGAAGGTTGTTAGTCACAATCGCGTTAAGTAAATTCTTGGCAGGAGTATCATGCTTTTCATAGTTACGAATGCCTCGTCAGTATTTATAGTTTTCACAAAGTTTAATGATCTTTGATTGTATCTCTATTGTGCTTTTCACGTAGGGGACTTTTAGAGAATGTGTTGAATTGTTGTATGTTGTTCATCCAATTCAATAACTTAAGGAAAACTTGAAGATTAAAAAAGTGATGTTCACGGTTAATCTGGAGTATTGAGATTCACAACTTATTGAAAGAACAACTGAAAATCAATTTAGGTTGCATATGTGTCATGTGTGGAGAAAAACCCTCTAGCCAGTCCGTCGCCCATCCATTCACTTTTATTTTATGTTTTTGTCAATTTTGTAATTTATTTAAGTTTAATTTACGTTTCATCAAAACCAAACCCCCCCCATTATTAAATTATATTATTTAATTAGTTTTCATTATTTTTAATCTTTTAATTCAATTTCCGTCCATTTTAATTTCCTAGTGTCTATTTAAATTGTTTTCATTATTTTGAGTCATTTTAAGTGTGTTTCGAGTTATTAGAGTTTTTAGCCTAGTTTTGTGTCCTTGAGTCTTGTTTATTATTTTTAAATTAATTTAGAGTGGATTAGCAATCCCTTCTAATCCCCGGCCTAGAACGATACCCTACTTACATCTATACTACAATTGTCCAAAAGAGGGTTAAATTTGTGTGTGGTTTTACAAACCCGTCAAATTTTTGGCGCCGTTGCCGGGGATTAGCAACTTTGCTAATCCCTTTATTTTGGTTTGTGTTTATTTTTATATTTGTGTTTATGTTTATATTTGTGTTTGTGTATTTTACTTTTGGTATTTGATTTATTTTTCTTTCTTTGATTTTAGGTATAATTGGAGCAAGACATGGATTTTGCTAGTATTCAAGCTCAATTGGCGCAGCTCACTGCTCAATTGACTAATAATGCCGAAAGGACCTCAATGCCAAATGTCCCGACATTTGATGTGCCCTATGGGCAAGGATATCAGACTCATCAGTCTCCTCAATTTTCTGCATATGAAGATGAATGGGGATATCAAGGCCACAGTCAATCAAGGGGCAACATGTTTTCCAACGCTTGCAATTCGAATTGGAGAGGTTATTCAAATCAGATGTGGGATGAACCTCAGCAATTTCAACAATGTGGATATTGGCAGCAAGACGAGTTCTATTCCAGACCTATGCAGCCACCACAGCATCCCCCACAACAATTCCAATCGAATTCAAGTATGCCTGTGAATTATAATGAAATTCTTGAAGGACTAATCTCTTTGACGCAGGGTTCACAACAAAAGGAACAATTGCCGCCATCGGAAAAGTTCTATCAGTGGCCATATGAACCGTCACAGCCACCACAACAATCAGCCCAATTCGATTCAAGTACATCCTTGGATAATGATACATTTAATAAGCTACTCACCTCTTTGAATCAGGGAGTAGAAAATCAAAACCAGGAGATGCAAGACCGGACCAACAAGGTGGATGAATTGGAGAGGCAAGTTGGGCAGATTATGGAGATCATAGCACAGATTCAAGATCAAAGTGAATTCTCCAACTCCACATTTGCAAATTCAATAGGGGAAGTTGAAGTTGATGAAGCCACCACTTTGGAAGGTGAGATGGAGGATGAGGCTGTTCCAGAACCATCCAAACACAGCCCGAACTTGGATGACTTGCCGCTGCAAGAAGAAGAGGAGGAGGACGACCTGGGCAATTTAGAAGAATTCTTGCTGCAAACTCCTCAAATCCCTATGTCGTCCAACTCAGGTGAGGTTGTTCCAAGTTCAATTATTTCTGACCCCATTCCACCAAATATCTCTTTTCCTCGCAGATTTTTTATTCCCAATGACGAAGAGAGTGAAAAAGATATTGTGGAAACTCTTCCAAAGATCCAAAGTGATATTCCAATTCTTGGTGTACCAATTCAAGTTCCCGACGGTGTTGAAACATTCAAAGAACCTTGCACACCAAGAAGCGGGATTCAAGATAATGAAGTGGCTGGAAAATATGTGGAATGCATCAAAGAGGATGTAATTGTGGAAATCAAGGCCCAAGAAGTTGAGTTTGATGACACGGGACAGGCCACAACCATCATAGTAAACCTTGCCAAGTTCAAAGTCCCGGAAATGTCCAAAGGCGTAGTTTTTGTAATTGAGTTTGTGTCGGAGAAAGACAGTAAGCCATCTTCTCCAATTTTAATTTTAATTTTATTTTATACTAACATATTTCTGATTTTAATGATTCAGGCACCCACCCGAGAATTTAAACCATTGCCGAATCATTTCAAGTATCACCTCCCATTGAAAGATAAATTCCATGCTTTAGAGCCGAGGGGAGTTTAAAGGAAAGATTCGTCCGGCTAAAGACGTTAAATCAAACGCTTCTTGGGAGGCAACCCAAGCAACCAGATTTGCATTTCTTAACCCTTCTCTTTATTGCCTTTACTTTGCAATTTTTGTTTTGTTTAGTTAGTTGTGTTATTTGGTTGATTTTTGTTTAGTTTGTGTTTAAATAAATTAAGGGCCTTGTTTATTTTAAGTGCGGGTAAATAAAGTCTTTTTACATTAATTTACATATTTTACATTACATATTTTAATTTGCTTTAAATAAACCTGAAAAAAAAATTAAAATTTAAAATTTAAAAAAAAAAAAAAAATTTACAATAATACGAAAACTAATAGCAATCATTGGTCATTGGTCATTGGGCAGGTGGTGCCTCAGAGGTCGACGGAGCTCCGGGAAGACGAAGAGCTAGAGTTGGGATCTCCGGAGCCGGAACACTTGGTGCAACTCCAGAGGACGAAGGCAACATCAACCTCGGGAGTAACGCCATGAACCTTTCATGATCACTCTGGATCCGACCGTCCGACTCCTGCAGCTGGTCCAGCTTCCTCTTCATGCTAGTCGAGTAACTAGTTGCAAGCATGTGCAACTCCTTGTTCTCGTGCCTGAGTCCTCTGACCTCTTGCCGAAGACTTGCCACCTCTGCCATCAGCGACTCCACCTGACGAGTTCGGGCAAGCAGGCGCTGGCCCATGTTCGAAACTGAGCCTGCACTTTGGACGCTGAGAGCTAGAGATTCTTGAACAGCCAGCTCGTCCGACCGCCTGGATAGCATCCTATTGTCCCTTAGAGTGAGCAGATTTCTGGCAATGACCGTAGCGGTTATTTCATTCCTCATCATTGTGTCCCCGACTGTAAGAGGACCATTGGGGATATGAAGGACGGATTCCAAATGTTGTTCGGAGAAGACGAGTCATCGTCTTCCCCGACATTCAAGTTAAGGCGACGGTCGGAAGGGCAAGACATTTTTAGATGGGGTTGAGGAAGAAAAGAGTTCGGAAAGATTAAGATTGCTGAAGCGGAAGAAGAGAGCGGAAGGAGTAAGAGTGCAGAAGTGCTGAAGGGAGTTCAAGTGTGAAGTGGAGCAGAATTAGCGCCTCTATAAAAAGAAGCAAATCAAAGAGGCGCCCGCTCCTCAGAGATCGAAGAGGCGCTCCTCGCAGATCGAAGTGCCGGACACCTTTCTCAAAAGCTGGACGTTCTTTTCTCAAAGGCCGGATTTCTGTCTCAAAAGAGCCATTTCCTTTCTCAAAAGTCGGAATTGCTCAGACATCACGAGGCGTTCTGTTTTTCCAATTTTGTCGTGACTCATCACGTGCAGCTTGGAGCTTTGCGGAAACCACGAGCCGAACCCGGATTTGAACCCCGGTTTTCAAAAGATCATCATTCCAGACGTGTCGTCACTCGTCACATGCGCAGTCAGCTTCGCGGAAATTACGGACGGCTTTGTCAGAAAGCACGTAACGGGTACTGTTCATCCATCCACCGGCTGCCGACAAATAGTGAAGGAATAGTTCCGGTTGTGAAGCCAAATTTCTATAAGTTTCGACCTTCGCCTTCCACAGCAAAGGCACACCCTATCCACCTCTCTTCCTCTCTTCTTCTCCGAGAATGTATTCCCAAAGAAACCTTTCGAGTCACTCAGTGTTCTTCATCCCTTGGATCACCCCAGAAAACAAATCATCCAGAGCAAAAGTATTTCATATCAAAAAGGTTAAAAGCAAAAGTATCTCATATCATGCTTTCTCCTCACCTTCATCTGAGGAACGTGGAGAAAGTGAGATCCTGATTGCTTACCTAGTCTTGCTCTCGAGTACTCATCTCAGACCCCTCCCAGGCTACTTCAAAAATAAACCTGTGTAGAGGTGCTTCTTCAAAAGCAAAAGTACCTCACAGACGAAGCAGGAGGAGTCTGAGTTGCTTCGAAGAGCAGATGAGTCTGGGTTGATCCAAGAGTTCAAGAAGATGCCACATCTGCGTGGAGACCGGACTACTTGAAGCATGTGGAGACAACGTGCTGATTCATCCTCAACTAAGCTGAGGAGCACTTGCAAGAAGAAGGCTCATCCAGTTCAAGATGAAAGCTGTGGAAAATCAACAAGCGACCAATGATCACCTATTAGTTCTTTTCATTGTCTTTTATTTTCATTTTCAATTTTTCGTTTGCATTTTCTATATTTTTCTTGCGTGCTTAACTGATTTATTTCTTTTCTTTGCAGGAACTTTCGGTTATTTCTACCCTTGAAGTTGATTGCAGAATTTAAGTGTGGGGGTCATCGCTTGAGTTTTCTGCAAATTAGGGAAGTTTTCAGCCCTTTTGCTTTATTTTGTTTCTTTTCATTTAGTAGTTTTGTTTTTATTTTTTATTTTTATATTTATTTGCATTATTAATGTTTTCTGACATTGGGGACAATGTCTAGTTTAAGTGTGGGTATCAAGTATAAAAAAATGAAAAAAATGACCAAATTGAAAATTTTTGTACCTTCGACTTTGAACTGGGTTCATTTGTTTCCATGTTATTGCTTTTTGTTTTCTTAATTAGTTTTGTTTTATTTAATTTTTTCGGAAAATTTTAAAAAAATCCAAAAATATTGTCTTGTTTTCCTTATTGTTTTGAATTAGATTTTGGTTAGCTTCCCGACCCAATGATATAATTGGATTAAATTTGAACCATAATTATCAAGAACTTAGTTAACATGTGTTATGTGAAATTCCTTATTCTCTTGTTAGTATTGTACATGTTTGATCATTCTTGAAAATCCAAATGCACATAGCCTTGTTGATGTGAAACTAAAGCATGACTTAAAGCTTCATATGTGAATTTAGTGACCATATACATCCTATGTGAGTTTTTGAGCCTATTGAAAGTGTGTGCATTTTTCATACACTCTTATTCTTTCATGTGTGATGAACTTATGTGAGATGCATCTCTAGAACTTGCGTAACGATCTTTCGAAATATTTGTCATTGATTGCATGAACTTGAAAATGATAGAGGCATTAGGTTTACCACCATGGCCCAAATAACCATATTTCCCAAAGAAAAATGATATCATTAGATTGCCAATTTGAGCTGTTATGTTGAGCCTTTTATTTCTTATCACCAGATATGTCTACCCTTATACCTCAAATATGTTTCCTTACCCTTTCCAAGCGAGCAATTTGAGACTGTCTTATGAGAAATGTTTGTGAAGTACTTGGAAGGAGTTTGGCAAAAGAATAAGTGTGGGGGTATTTCATATTTGTATTTATTTAAAAAAAATGAGAAAAGAGAAGAAAAGAAAAAGAAAAAAAAAGATTGTATACGAAGAAAATAAAAAAGTTTTTAAAGTTTCAGTTTATGGGTGTGATTGGAAGTGTTAGAAGAATCGTTGGAGAGCTTGAGTTCTTATAAATCTCAAACAAAAGAATTGCTTGCAATATAGTTTGGAACTTGTGTTTTCCTATTCTTTCGTTTCAATAGCCCTATCCCTAAGCCTCATTACATCCAATAAAAGTCCTCTTGATTTAAGTTTTGCAATTATGACTGTGGAGATGTGATCTTTATGCAAGCTTATGGTAGAACTTTCACATTTGTTTCTTTGAGCGAAACACATTAAAACTAAACACATGTGTGATTGAGTGCATATCCCGTGAGAAGGTTGCTGGTTTGCATATGGTGATTTTAAAAATAAAAACTTGAAATTGCATTAGCATGGCTATCTCACACACTACACTTCAAGGATGATTTAAAGATTACTGCTAATATTTGAATAAGGAAGATGGACTTGGATTAGCTTGTTTGGTGTTAGCTTTGGTTCTTGATGATTTGTGTTCTCGAATGAAATTCTATGAGGGTCAAATAAGGGAAGCTAATGTTTTTCATGTTATTACTTTTTTCATGTTGTCTTTGTTTTGCTCGAGGACTAGCAAAAGCTAAGTGTGGGGGTATTTGATCGGATCATATTTATATATATTTTTATATCAAATTTACTCGTCTTTTCTTAGTTAGTTCGTTATATTTTGAGCTATTTACGTTGATTTTGTGTTTTATAAGAATTTATCAAGTTAAGAAAATAAAAATAGAATAAGTGAAGTGTTAAGTAATAATTTCGTCTAAACTATCTTGCTTGTTGAATAGAACTTATCTTTTGAAAAATAGTATATATATATATATATATATATATATATATATATATATATATATATTTTTATATATATATATATATTTATATATATATATATATATATATAATGTGTTTGTGATTACAAGCTGGCAAGCATAGGGGGAGCTTTCGGTGGGCAGCATTATGAAAGGGAGGAATCAAAAATGATAAGGCCAGCTAAAGGGCACTGAAGGACGAGAGACAGAGGCTGCCTTCGGGAGTGATTTAAACGGGAGAAAAGAATAAAAATGAAGGGACGGAGGGGATAATGAGAGGCTGCCTTTGGCAGCTGAAGATAAGAAAATAAAATAAAAAATAAACAGGAGTCGGTTTTGCTAGAAGGCAGCAATCAAGGCTGCCATTTGTGAGGGAAAGGCAGCCAATTGGAGAAGCACCGAGAGGAAATCTGAGAGGTGTGAGCCTCGGAGGACGAAGCTGCCATTTGGCAGCCAATTAAAAGGAGGCAGCGAGAGCTACATTTGGAGAAGGAAATCAGAAGAAGGGCAGCGTGGAACCAAGAACGAGAGGCAAGGCTGCCCCGGGCAGCGTACGAATCTGTGCAGCGCAAGGCTGCGGGTCAGAGTGCATTGCGCCAGACAACCAGGCGCAGAGAGAATTCCCCATTAGGTGGCCACCTGGGTTTTTGAAAACACACAGAGGGCTCACGGTGGAGAGGAAGAAATTCCTCATTCGGTTTAATCTCTCCAAACTCAGTTTTATTTCTTGTTTAATTTATAAATAATGTGTAATTAATTTGTGTTGGCTAGAGGTTAATTCAAAGCCATGATTATATTTGTAATTTGAATTGATTATCTTCAGTTGTGATTTCTGAGTTGTGAATTTAATTTGCTTAACTGCTTGATTAATAACTTATTTATGTTTGTCGATTAAGAATGCATACTTAATTTACATGCATGAATTTGATGCTAGAATATAAGTGAATTTCACCTAATCGTTATGAACTTATATTCATGAGTAGTGAAGGTTGCTAGTCACAATCGCGTTAAGTAAATTCTTGGCAGGAGTATCATGCTTTTCATAGTTACGAATGCCTCGTCAGTATTTATAGTTTTCACAAAGTTTAATGATCTTTGATTGTATCTCTATTGTGCTTTTCACGTAGGGGACTTTTAGAGAATGTGTTTAATTGTTGTATGTTGTTCATCCAATTCAATAACTTAAGGAAAATTTGAAGATTAAAAAAGTGTTGTTCACGATTAATCTGGAGTATTGAGATTCACAACTTATTGAAAGAACAACTGAAAATCAATTTAGGTTGCATATGTGTCATGTGTGGAGAAAAACCCTCTAGCCAGTCCGTCGCCCATCCATTCACTTTTATTTTATGTTTTTGTCAATTTTGTAATTTATTTAAGTTTAATTTACGTTTCATCAAAACCAAACCCCCCCATTATTAAATTATATTATTTAATTAGTTTTCATTATTTTTAATCTTTTAATTCAATTTCCGTCCATTTTAATTTCCTAGTGTCTATTTAAATTGTTTTCATTATTTTGAGTCATTTTAAGTGTGTTTCGAGTTATTAGAGTTTTTAGCCTAGTTTTGTGTCCTTGAGTCTTGTTTATTATTTTTAAATTAATTTAGAGTGGATTAGCAATCCCTCCTAATCCCCGGCCTAGAACGATACCATACTTACATCTATACTACAATTGTCAAAAAGAGGGTTAAATTTGTGTGTGGTTTTACAAACCCGTCAACACCCCACAAATTGTTGAATAAACCCCACATACTTAATACACCCCACATTTGCTTTTTCACTTTAAAATTATCTTAATACACCGCACATACTTTTCCATAATAACCCTACACCTCACATTCTCAATATATACCTTATATTTTGTACATACACCCCACATTTCTCATATCTTATAGCACTCATTTTTAATTTTTATGGACTAAATCTAATCATTTGAATGTTTAGTTTGTCGAAAAATTTCAAATCATCTGAAAACGGCAAGGCCTAGAGTTGTGGGGCAATGTATTCATGGCGTCCCTATACTAAATTTCGACTAATTACAGTAGTATCATTTGATGATTTTCTTGACTGGAGCAAGTTGTCAATACAAATTCCACCCAAGACAAAGCCCAAAATCAAGACAATACTGAAAACAATGAATGAGATCATATACATTTAGGAAATCCCAACAACAACAGGCGCTGTTGCTAGCTTATAGTAATAGCTATTCCAAGACAAGTAGTACAAGCAAACCAAACCCCTATTAAACACGAGAAAATAACAACTGAACAAAGTATCTACCCATCCATCCAACATCCATGAATAACGACGACGGAGCTTATTCCAAGACAGACATGACATATGAACAAAATGTCGAAACTCAAGGAAATAAAGACTAGACATAACATACGAATGAGCTTAATAATCATGCAACATCTGCATGCAATGCAATCTTCCCAATTCCTCAGCTATTCTTCAACAATTCAGGATGATGATATTGTCTCGTGGGAGTGGTTCATTTTGTATCCGCACTGGGCACTCAAAGTATAAGTGATGACCTTGCACTCAAATGCCATAGATAAAGCTTTTAATTTGGAACAAAAATGCCGATTGGAATTTGACAAAAATGTCACCAGGGATTTAAATCATATATGGGTTTGTTTTCAATTCCACTATTAAAACCCATCTCGTCTGTTTTTAATATCTAGTGGTAATTTAGGTGTTTAATTCTTCGTGCAATCCTTGTGATCCCTAAAAGATGAATATGAATATAGAAGTTTAAATAACGCAACAAACGCAAGATTAAATAATTATCGATGTCGTCGAAATCACTAAAACAATGGAAAATATGAAGTCTTACCTCATGTGAAGCTTCCGAAACATCAATTTCGTGTTCTATTCGTCAAAAGTAATTTTTCTCAATCAACATGTTTATAGTTTCATTGGTTAGAGTTTTGTTTAATAATGGAGGATGTGAGGGTTTTGATAGTTGAGAAGATAAATAATACGTTAAAAGTGATTTGGAGTGTATTTACAATTTAAAAAAAATACTTAATAAGGTCAAAATTGTCATTGCATAGTGGAGTAAATAAGTCATTTAATATTAAATTTTAATGTGGGGTGCATTCAACATTTTGTGAGGTGCTAATATAAAAAGCCTAAAATCATCAAGACATAAGAATAAAGTGGTAAAAAACTTATCTATTGATGAGAAAAATCAATAAACTTTCTCACTTGTATGCTTGGTTTCTGTGAACTGCAAACGAGACGAAGGCTTTTTGAAAGGTGAAAAATGGCCACTATTGTACCCCAAAAGTCAAAAATAAAATAATAAACTACTCCTAGCAAACCTAAAATAATAAAATATTAAACCTACTTTTTAAAATCGAATGACTGCTCCTAGGAAACTTAAACTAATCATTATAGACTACTCCCTAGAAACTAATCAAATAAAAAGACTAATAGACCTATAAACTAGAGACGTGTGTGTGATTTAAAATATAATATTATTACATTTTGATATTGATTAAAGTAATAATTTATTTAATATTTATTAACTCTTGCTTTATCTAAAAGTTGTCCTATTTTTCAGAACTTTTATTCATTTGGTGGGTTATAACTGTAAACATTGAAATTTTGGTAAATAAAATGTTGACCGATGGTCAAAGTTTCAACGCTCATGTATTACATAAATTTTACACGTAGCGTGTGAATCGACGGAAATTGAAATGAGTCAGAAAAGTCGTCAAATATGACACTTGTCAACACCTAGCAAAGACGACTTAAGTGTGAAAGGGTAAACCAAATCCTCGACACCCATATGGGTAAGCGCTCTAGTGCGAGATGGAAAACTAATTCCCTGACACACATCTGGGTAAGTTTTCCAATGTAAGAAAGCCACATAGGTCAAAAGATTGAATACCTGAAGACCAGCTGAGCAACAAATGGTCAGGGGGCAAAAACCACTTCGTGCTCACTTCATCTTTAGTTGCTTCGATCTTGGCAGTTCCATCCCTGATTGCTGGCAGTTCTATCCCTGATTGCTCCATCTATGGCAGTTAAGAAATCAAACTCAAGCAGTTTCCTCATTTTTGGCAAGCAGCCCAGATGTGGCACCCCAAACCATAACACATGCCACGCTACTTCCTCAGTTTATACCGAGTCAGCCATTGGCTTCAGTTAAACCAAGCAACACAAGCTTTGGCCACTGCCATACCATCTCCTTGGCCTATACCAAGCCGACTCCTGGCCCATACTAGCCGATGTACCACACCATCCCAACGGCTGCCCGTGGCAACACCACCTAAGAAGAAGACAAAGAAAATTAAGTGTTTTTTTACATTGGTGCGGCGTGGAGAAGACAAAGAAATCAATGGAAGACAATTCTTTGCACGGGCAAGTCAAGAAGAGTACTAGGGGAGGGGAAACAAATATCCTCTAGCTTTCTCTCTTTCCTATAGGGATAAATAATTGCCCTCCAAAGTTGATTTAATCCCCTACTTGTGATACGCTTAAATAGGCATTTGAGGCGATCTATTTCCCTTTCCTAGAAAAACCTAATCCCAAGTCCAAGTGGGAATTTGCATCAAAGTTGGAGATCTCTACACCTGCTGCCCTTTCCTGCGAGTAGCCTAATAGGTGTGAGGGCATTTGTGGAGCAAAAAATAATCAAGAAATTCACAAAGACGACACGTGGACTTTTGGGTGAAGAAGACAAAATTACCCTCGAGGCACACCGGGATTCCTACGCGCATTCAACAGACAATAATGGCTCAATCGAGGTCAAAGGTGATCAAAATGGTATTCTTCTAAACCCTCTCATCACTCATCATCAAATCATCACCCACAAGGTAACTCTCAATCGTCCTCTTCAAATTAGGATTAATTGCCAAAATCAATTGATTAATTTCTTAATTAATTGATTAATTGCCAAACTAATTGCAAGATATTATTACATAATATCTTGCAATCAATCCCACAAATTAACCAAATGTGGCCAGTCCCAATTCTCCTAATAGGGTTGTCCACACCCCTATAAATAGCCTCATTTCTCCACCAAAATCCTAAGTCCAATTCTCTCTAAAAAATTCTCTAAACACTTTCTCTCAAATTCTAACTTTGGCATCAGAGATTCTTTGGCCAAAGCTCCCCCATTCATCATAGGGGCGTGAGGCTCCTGGCCTTGATCTTATGTGTTAATTGTTTTGCAAGTGCATTTTCGTCTAAGAAGAAGAAGAAGGTGGAAATTTACATCCACAAGGGGTTTCTTCTAGCATGATCTAAAACTATTCATTTACTTCAAATGTTTGACTTTCCTTTTGACAATTTACGCATATAAATACATTTAAAACGTGTAAATCGAGTCTAGGTAGGTGTATTAACAATGTTGTTTTAATAATTTTTTTTTTGTTCCCTTTTAAAAAAAAACTATTACATCACAATAGGTTAGCAATAATATGATTCAATCAGTTGTTTATTCAATATTATTTTCTCTATTTTTAAATACGTTCAAAACGTCTAAAGAGGCTTGTAATGCCAATTATAAAAAAAGTCTTTCGCACGCAGATAATAATGTGATTAAATTAGTTGTCAAATGATTGTTTTTTAATAAACAATATTATCTACACTAAGGGGTGGTGGGCTTAGCCTCACAATGGGTTAGTAATAATGTGATTCAATCAGTTGTTTATTAAATAATATTTTCTCTATTCTTAATGTAAATGTTATAGAGACCAATTTTATTACGTGGATTCAGCTGCTTTAATTGGTTTATGAGGGGTTTCTTATAGCATGATCTAAGATTATTCATTTACTTAAAGTATTTGATTTTCCTTTTGTCAATTTACGCAGATAAATATATTTAATAAAAAAAAGATCAAAGAGTCACATAAGTCTGCAAATTTAAATTTTATATGTGACGACCCGTCCCGATATATTTAATTATTAATTGTGAAATGACAGAATTACCCCTTCGGGGTTATGTGCGTGTGCATGTGTGTGGTGTGAGGACCAATTGATGGTGGGCCTCAATAATTGGAAGCATTGAGATATTATTTGAGTAGAGACTTTAGGACCACACACAACACCCTCACCCTCACTATCCCGTCACTCTCTCTCTCACTGTCCAATTATTGACATTCACATACACTCACGATCTCTCTCATCTCACGATCTCTCTCTCTCTCGCCTTATGTACGGACGTACACCAAAACCACACAAAACCTCGTAGATCGAAGAAACAAAATACATTTTCAGGTAAGAACTACAACGATTTCAAATCCAAAACTCAAGGTTCATAATTGGCACTATTCATCAACTTTATAATGGTCGATTTTTAGGATAATCCAAGCTCACAGTGAGCTTTGGGAGGTCCCAAGGAGGCTCGGAGTGGTTCGTTGGAGGTGTTTGGATGTCGGGATCATGTACATCGGAGTTGGCCGATTTTGGAGTTTGTCCCCGAGGAAATTTAAGACCTTTTTCAAGGTTTTTGAAGGTACATTCATGTTCTACACTTAATTTGGAGCACATAGGAAGAAAAATGGGTCAAAAAGGATGAAAAATGAACAAGATATGAAAGTTAGAAATTTATCCAGAAATTCCGGTGAACCAGTCGCCGGCGGCCGGCGAGTCGCCAGAGAAGGAGACTGAGTTGGAATATTTCGTCAAAAATGACGGAATATTCTAACGGCGTTAACTGACGCCGTTACTGATGCCGTTAAAGATAACGGAATATTCCAGGAATATGCCTGACGGCGTTAACTGACGCCGTCAATGTGCCAGGCGCGTGGCCGGCGAGTGGGGCCGTGTCTTCGCCGGCGCGTGGGGCCGAGAAAAATTATTTTAAAAATATGGGGATGTTCGTGACGACGAGTAGGTCACGTTGGTATATCCAATTACCAAAATTGAGTTATGTATGAGAAGTTATTTCCGTAGTTACGTATATGTACTTAAATGATGTATTTTTAGTAATTTCTCATATAGGTGAGACGTATTCAGAGGACGACCGTAGCCAGGCTCGACGCGGGGGCTACGACCCAGCGACATACCAGTGAGTGGGCAGCTATTATTTTTCCGTATAACCTATATATATAATGATTTTCCCAGAATCATATCTTAAATGAAAAGTACGTTTTTAACGATATGCATATAACTTGATTTTGATGCATGAGTATTCATATATACATTTCATGCATATGTTGGTGCCGAGGATGCCAGGTAAGTACCAGGTAGGTACATGCATAGTTGAGAACGAACAGTTGATACGATGAGATATGATGAGATACGATGTGATATGTTAGCTCATAAACCTGCACATATTGTTAGTGCTCACGCCCAGAGATAGGGGCACAGTCTTTCACGTGTCGTTCATCTCCCGCACCGCATGCTCGCCTTGGATCCAAGTTAGGTGCACAGTCTTGTCGTATAGACCACTTTTGAGTGGGTACGACATGTAGGTGACCCGCGTTCATTCGCACAGTCTTCACGTGATTGTAGCACTAGAGCATTTATTATTGATACAGTGATGATGATGATGATATGATGAGATATTGATGTATGTGCAGAGTATAAGATGTTATGAGCTATATTTACAGCCGAGGGCTGAAATGATATCTAGTAGCGATATGATTATTGAAATGCATTGCATGACATTATTTATGAGATTTAGATGGCATTGAAATGCATTGCACGGCATATATTGAGATACTTTGAAAACGTTTTATGCTGAAAAGGTTGTGATATATATGTACGTATTATTTTCTGGGAACTATACAGGTTTTACGGAGAGGGGATAGACTTTTGAGAAAAGAATGATTTTTGAAAAGATTTGTTTTTACTGACCCACTCCCTTTTGTTTTTCGCCCCTCCAGGTTCTAGATAGCTTGAATTCCTGAGTTTGGCAACTTCGAGGATCTTCCGGCATTTCTGACAGATTCGATATATGTAGGGCACCGTTGGTGTAATTGAACTCTTTTATTTCATGCTTGACTGCACTGACCTAGTACGCTCTGGATATGTATAAGTATTGTAATATCTCTAGCACACTATCTTATCTAGGTTGCTAGAATTCGATTTTAATTAATTCGTACTACGTTATCGATCCTTGCTTCCGCACAGCGCACTTGGCTGCGTCACACTCGCGTGACGGCCAGCATGCCCTACTTTCGGGTACGGGTGTGTCATTATATTTAAAATTTGATGTATTCAAAAAAAATAGTCTGCAACTAAAAGTGGGTGAGAAATAATAGTCATTTTTTTAGTGAGAATCCTCTTTGTCAGGATCCCGGGGATCCTCAAATCACATCTGTTCATCATACATCGTGCAGTCAGAAATCATTATAAATTTTTTTATTCAAAATAGAATATAAACAATACCTTACAAAAACTGGTCACACGATGCACTATGAACATATATAATTAGAAGATCTTAGGGAACCTCACAAAGACAATCATCTCTCATTTTTTCTCACAAATATTTGTTTAATTTTCATGGTCAAAAGACATGTCCAAGTGGAATACAACATGTGTGTCGATACGTGGAGGAGCAATTTCCCCTCATTTATTTTCGTCCATATAAATCATAAAATGAGGTGTGGGTGTTATGCGACAGGAGGCAATCCTCGAAGGCTCCATCGCCAATGAAGAACCTTGTAAACTCACACAAACAAATCTCATAAAATTATGGCCCTGAATTTAACTGCTGCTGCTTCATTTTCGTCGTCTTTTAGTCCTCCTCCTCCTCCATTTCTAAACCCAAAGCACAAACATCATCTCAAGTTGTATCCCTTTAGAACACATGCAGCTCGGTCGTCAGATGGAACTGAGAGTTGGATTAAAGAGGAAGACCCTCCTGCTTCATTCTCCGGTAAGCTTTTCGCTAGCGTATCATCGATTTAGTTCTTCTTCTGTAATCTGGGTTCGTTAACGCATGCCTCTTCATCATTTTCATTAATTTGAAATTATAACCTTTTTCTTTGAAAATATTGAATAAGAAGTCTGGATTTTGGGGGATATTATGGATACCTGTCATCGTTTCTGGTACAAAGTAAATTTCATCTTTAGAAAAAGAACTCTTTTTTGTTACAAATAAAAGTACTTATGTCTGTACCGTACTATAAAGAAGCCAGTATTTTGTCATCCTTAAACACTTAGTATTACTATTTAGTTAAGCTTATGAGTGTAGCATGAACACTAGAGGATATTGTTAGTGGCCTTCCTCTAAGCACTTCTAAACAATCAGTTTTTCACTTTCTGCTTATAAACAATCTAGTCACAGCTTGTTCACTGTCAGCTATATAATTTGATTCTGTTGTGCTTTGGCCCGTTTGGTCAATGTGGAACTAAGATTCATATTACAACCTCACCAAAATACAAATTCACAGTTACAGAATAAAATACAAAAAATAAGATACCGAGAGATTTACGAGGTTTGACAAAATCTTGTTTACATCCCCAGAGAGATATTGCTCGTCGCTATGAGAATAACAGTATAAGCTACACATGAGTTAAATCAACATAACACAATCCCAATCCCTTGTACACCCACTCACAGAATTTTCCCAATAGCCTCACTCTACTCCAAGAGTTATTTCAGCAGAGACTTTTCACTCTAGCTTTCTTGATTTTCTCACAACCCATGTTCAACCTTTGCCATGGGAGAGCCGAATGCTCTCTCCCTTGGATGTTTCTGCTTACCCTCCCACTTTTCAAAGCATACTAAATGCACAAATATTGCATCTAGTATAGGCATACACTAGCAACAATGTCAAGAACCAAGACCATAAAGTCTTTAAGTTCACATGACATATAATCAACACCTAGCATACCTAACATACAACCCTTTTCTCCATTTGCCATTTAATGCATAGAAGAGAAAGCATGCATAATTGCATGCTAGCAAACACACAGTCACAAATGGCTGCTGCCATTTCCTTGGTAGCATTAAATAAATGCCACACTTCATCCACCACCGAAAGCACACGGGTCACTTCATTGTTGTCAGCTCAAAATATGAGCCAATCATAACAGATTCAACATTACTACTTTAGCAATAAGAGAGGAAAAGCAAAGAATTTAGCATGCCACTAACATTCTATTTACGGCTTCTCATGTCACTATTTTTTAACAGAAACTGATTTGCGCACTTCCCTTTTGACCTTTTGCACTCCTCTGTTTAATTTTGTCATTCGATTCTCCTTTGTATAGTAAATTGATAATAATGGAGAGAATTCCATACGAGGGGAGCGCAAGAGGTCAAAAGAACTAGATGTGTCTTGCTCTTCAACTTCTGGTTGCCACTTGCCAGGACCTTTTATTCTGCACTTGATTTTATTTTGGCATTGGTTACCTGAAAACTAGTGATGCTAGAAGCTCGGCATGAATTTAGAGTATATTAACTTCACTTGATAAGCCAAAAATGCTTGAAACACTTCTGATATGCCCTTATTATTATTATTTTTTATTTTTTATTTTTCCTATAGGATCATCGTCATCTGCTCGCACGCAGCTGGATCTTTTGGAGCAACTTACCTCTACTAGCTCATCAGTTGACAGTGGTATGCAAATTCTGTCCATATACTGAAACAGACATATCAAGACACTATATCTTGATCAGAAATTTTGAAGAATAAGAATGCTTAGAGATACATATATGATTGCCAGGTTATGTTAGCGATGGTAACTCTCGGAAACTTACAATCCGTCAGCAGCTAGCGCAGTTGGTTGGGGACAAAGACGGCGATTTCATCATACCACTTGGTAAAAACTTTAAAAAGGCGAGTGCCAAGGTTTTAACCGTCTCTCAGAAGCGAAATATCAAACGACAGGCTTACTTAAATGAAGTATCGAAGAGGAATGATTCAGTTTTCTTTGCCACCATTGGAGCATTTGTACTTGTTCCACCTCTTGTAATATTAGGAATCGCCATATCAACAGGTTATGTACAGCTTTTCCCATGACTTACATACTACTGAATATAGAGAAATTCAGTTTACTATTTAAATTTGGAGATCCAGTGCTTCATTTTTTGTCTTTTACATGGAAATTTTGTAAAGATCATATATAAACTGCTTAGATCTGCAAATTGCATGCTTTTCACTTGAAGTTAAGAATGGTTTCTAGACCATAGAAACAAAACCATTTTGTTTTGACGATCCAAAAGCTCTTTGAGGCAGACTTTATTCAAAAGCTATTATGATACGACCGATATAAGGGGGGACTCAAACCCAAGACCTCGGGTGCAAGGTGTTAAGGAATCTCCTACATCAAAGGAGATCAGCTCATCAACCACACAATCAGCTCCTCCTTATGAAAGTCAACCATGATATATGCCATGCAGCTGTCTTTCCTATTCTATTTGATCAGGATTGATTTAGTCATTTAAGTATGATTGTATTTACCATATTAGAATTGTATTCAAAGTGTATATATTACACACCTGTATCTTCATGCAAATCAATGAAATATACCAATCTTACATGGTATCAAGAGCCCAAAAACTCTAACGAGCATTTTTTTTTTCTGATTCCTTTCTTTCCTGTCTTCATCTATGGCCACTGATCTTCTCTCAGAACTCAATTCCACCACTCCCACCTTGATTACGATCAATGCTACAGCCCAACTACCTGTCAAACTCACATCCACCAACTACCCATCTTGGCGTGCTCAGTTCAACGCCCTCCTTTATGGCTACGATCTCATGGGTTATGTGGATGGTTCTAATCCCTGCCCATCAACCACTCAAACCGTGCTTCGCACCTTTTGGATTCGACAAGATCAACTCCTCCTTCATGCGATCCTTGCTTCCGTCTCTCCGCAGGTCATCTCCCTTATTGCCTCCGCCAAGACATCCAAGGAGGCCTGGGACAAGCTCCTCCATCTTTTTGCTAGCAAAGCCCGTGCTCGTGTTCTTGGTCTTAAAGAACGCCTTACTCTCCTGCGACGGGAGACCAAGCCTGTTTCCCAGTATCTGCAAGAAGTCCGTGTTATTGCAGATGAGCTCGCCATCATTGATGTTCCTCTCTCTGATGACGATCTCCTCCTTTACATTCTCAATGGCGTTGGTTCTGACTTCAAAGAAATTGCTGCGGTCGTTCGTTCCCGCGACACCCCCATCTCCTTTGAAAACCTCCATGACAAACTGGTTGAACATGAAGCCGCTCTCAAGCGTGATGATACCGTTGTTGCTGCCTCAGTGATCACTGCTAATGTCACTCAGACTTCTCGCACCCACAACCCCAGTTGTTTCTTGTGATAACATTGGAGCCATGTTCTACTGTGCTAATCCTGTTCTTCATTCCCGTATGAAACACATCGATATTGATTTTCAGTTTGTCCGGGATCGTGTCACTCGTGGTCTTCTTCACGTCTCTCATGTCTCCACTACTGATCAGCTTGCTGACGCACTCACTAAACCCTTGCCACGTCCTCGTTTTCATCTCCTTCGTTCCAAGATCGGTGTCTCCGATGGTGCCACCGTCTTGCGGGGGCGTGTTAAGGAATCTCCTACATCAAAGGAGATCAGCTCATCAACCACACAATCAGCTCCTCCTTATGAAAGTCAACCATGATATATGCCATGCAGCTGTCTTTCCTATTCTATTTGATTAGGATTGATTTAGTCATTTAAGTATGATTGTATTTACCATATTAGAATTGTATTCAAAGTGTATATATTACACACCTGTATCTTCATGCAAATCAATGAAATATACCAATCTTACACAAGGTACACCGACTTCTTAAAATTGCATTCCTTTACTCCCTTTGTAAAAATGTATAGTCATAGAAGCCCCAAATCTTAGGCAGAGTCCTAGTTACGAACTTCAGTTATTGGTGCGTATTACAAGATAATTTCAAAATATACCAGCAAAAACATCAGTAGCTCTTATTGGAAGAAATCTTCATCCCAAGTCCCAACACCCAAATGTGAACATGTTTCACATGCCATAAACGCCTACAATTCCTAGAGAAGAAGCGAAAATGATTCCCGCAAATCCTGTTTTCTCCTTCTGCACTCCTCCCTTGGTTTGTCCATCGATTCTCCTTTCAATCTATTCAATCCAACAGGAGGAGTACAGGGGAGAGAAGCGGACTGAGGAAAAGCAAAGAAAAGGGAACGAAAAGAAAAAAAAGATAGATTCCATCCATTTGGTCATTTGCCTTCTCAGCTAGAATCAGTCACCGACTGCTTTTGCTTTTCAATTGGCAAAAGCACTTGATCTGCAGTGGGCCGTACTGGTTCATTGCCCAGAAGCACTCCTTGCTTTTGGATGTACAACCATTTGTCTTGGAAGAGGTAGAAGAAGGTGATGGCACTGACTTGAGCAGTGAAAATTATGGTCCAAAGCTTTATGCCTTTTGAGGTCTTCTCATGGTAGGCTTGTAGTCCTGTGTATATGTTGAGGACCCCAAGCAGAGACACTGCAGTTCCAAGTATCCAATGTACAGAAAACCATATGCTTCTTCCCTTGGATCCCCTGTTTAGACAATAAAAAGATAGAATTTGTAATCGAAATCATTTCGCCTTTTGTTTTCTCCCACACATTTATTGAACACTTCTACATTTTTTTTATAAGCGATATTCTAAATTACTTTAAACTACAAAATGGAAAGCAAACTCTGATTCAAAAAAGTGGACAAACCATTCTCGCCAACTAACCTAACCCGCGTATACATAGTTTTGCTCTATCGACAACCACAATTCATAGCACCCGAAAGAAAAATTTACTCATTTTATTATGTTTTGTTAAGGACATTTGGACTTGGTAGTTTACCTCTGTGGCCTTACAAACCCAATTAGGGCTTGCAACCATATTAGGCCATATAAGCCTATCCCAACCCTTTGGTGTTTATTGTTGAAGGAGTTGTTGAAGTTTCTGAAGGACATCACTGCTCCTGCTGTTGCAAGAAGGACAGAGAGCATCTGTTGAACAAAAACTAATTAAGCATGAACTAATCAAAGTCATTTGGTAATTAATTGAATCAAAAGCCACTACAAATGATTAGGGAATGCAGCACCTAACACTAATTATGTTCTACACACGTGTTAATTAAGTTAATTTAAAAAAAAAGTCAGAATCTTTGAGTTTTTAGTGACCCAGAAAATTATAATCACATTCCTGTATTGCTCTCTAAGCATTAATCATAATCTCCTTTAAAGAAAACATATTTTTATTTTAATTTCCTCTCACCATCTTTGTAAGTCAAAGAAATGGGGCATCTGACCCTAATAAATTAAGATTGTAGCATAAATAGTGTAGTTTTTATTTATTTATTAATATTATAAAGAAAGAAAAGTTTGAACTTGCGACACACTAGATTAAAGAGAAAGACCATATTCGTTACGACAATTCACCCCTTGCAATCTTAATCATTTTTAAGCAAAAGAATTCTAAACTATTGAACAGTCTAAATCAATGTTAATCTGGATTATTGGAGAGGAGGATGAAAATGTAATAGTAATTAAATAGATGAACTTGCCTCTGATAAGCCATGAACATAGAAAAGAATTCTAAGCCTTCTTCCACATTCCTCTCCGTGTGACATTCTGATAGCAAGTATTCCTACTGGCATCAAGAACCCCATTGAAGCCCAAAGAAGAAACCCGTGGAGTCTGATTTCGGATGATAGTTTGGGACTCATCTGCTGTAAAAATCATGCCCCAAAACTGAGCTATGAGCATTTCATTTCCTTCACAAAAATAAGGAGCATGAAATGGAATATTACCTTATGAATGTTGTCTTTTTGACTGCCTGCACCTTTAACGTGTTCTTGGGACGAGCTGACGAGTGGCGAAACAAGAAAAAGAAGAAAACTTAAACGAATGCAGAAGAAACCCAATTTCTGCAGAGACCCCATCTTGCTTTCTCTATGAAAAATGAAGAAACAAATCCTAAAAGGTATTTGGAAAAGCTTTGTATTGCGGTGAAGCTTTGGATGTCTGTTCCAGACAATACGGTCTCTAGTGCTTCACAGCACTTGATTGCCTCTCTCTCTCTCTCTCTCTCTCTCTCTCTCTCTCTCTCTCTCTCTCTCTCTCTCTCTCTCTCTCTCTCCCCCCCCCCCCCCCTCATACCCCACTTCAAAAAAAAAAAAAAAAAAGACGCCAAAATGTGAGAGAACAAATTGATCAAGAAACATGCTTAAAAAATTATTGAGTTTAATCTTTCATCTGTTTTATTCTGCTTAAAAGAATGCAAAGTGGGATTCTTTGATGTAATAGCAATACGGATGGGAATTGCATGGATGTTGATGGTCTAAGTGAACGAGAGTAAGAAAAGAAAGTGGAGGGTAGGAGACTAGATATTTCAAACTTGTGGGGTTCCATTTGGTTGATGTTGGAAGAGAGTGGAATTTCATCAGAGCAAAAAGACTGTCAGGTTTTCAATGCCCAAAGAAAAATATTGCATTCTGTGGGTTCACTAGTATACATTATCTTCTGCTCTCCACTAGCCGGTGGTGTGTTTGTACACAAGTCACAAGTACTGCACCAACCCATTGAAAAAACGCAAAAAAAATCGCACTTAAAATCATGTATTCTTCCTGCACCCGAAGCTTCGAGTTCAAATCCTCCATCCTTCAATATTATTTTGTATATACCTAGTGTAAACAATCAGTAAACTTTCTCCTTTTACGTTTCAGAGTAAATTGTAGCAATAGTTCTTCAAATTTAATCAAATTGGAGCAATGGTCTTTCAACTAAAAATTCATTATCATTGGTTCCTCAACTCATCAAAACGTATAACTATGGTCATTTTCGTCAAAATGAGTTATGTTGGAATGACTATTTCTCTAATTGGTTTAACGTTGAGGGACCATTTCTCTAGTTGGATTAAAGTTGAGAGACCATTGGTAATAGATGTTTAGTTGAGGCTATAGCTGCACGTTTTAATGAGTTGAGGGACCAATGCTAATGGATTTTTAGTTGAGGGATCATTGCTACAATTTTCTCTATAGTTTAATTAGCACTAAGGTATCTTAATTTACAATGTAGAAATATTAGGGAAGAGAAAAAAGTTTTTGGACAAGTTACAATTTTTTTTTTTAATTAGTGCTTGCCTAAGTGTTGATTTTAACAATGATTATCAAATATTTTACTGCAAACTCTGACGAGGATATGTTAAGCATTGTCCATTACTAAACACAGTGATATTGGTCCAACTTAACCACTTGCACAACTCAACAAATATAGAGTTTTATCTTAAAAGACGTCAATGTCATTAGTAGTGAAACCATTTATTAGTAAATAATAATATATTCTATCAAGTTTTCAATGTGCGATTGCATTCTTCATAGCATTCTCTTCTACATATAATCCAAGCTGTTAAATGATAAATAAATAATATATATGCATACCAGTATATTATGATGGATGGATCTTCTCAGTATATTATGAGACAGGTAGACCAAGACAGCATATAGCTCTCATCTCATGCATGTATACTTTTTGGTAAAGTGGGAAATCTAATCCTTGATTGCATAAAGAAAGATGAATGTGTGTGGGGTCCTCCCTTTTCAAACACAGCCATCTCTTGATTCCTTCATTGAGTCTCGTGGTTACCATTTTGTAACTTATATTACATGTTCCAGTCACACAGACCCTTATCTTATTGGTGGGTAACCTTAATCAACAATCTAAACCATATAAATCTTAGGGATGGTTTGAAAAGAGCTTTAATTGACTGAAAGCACTCTAAGTAAAAAATATTTTTGGGTCTTAAAGTGCTTTATGCAAGAAGCACCGATTATGTGCTTCTTGTAAAAAGCTTTTTTATGATTAACTTGCATTTTTACTGATGATTGGTTTCAACAACATTTTCTCTAAAAACACATTATGTCATTTAAAAGTACTTCCCAACTGAGTCATTAAACCATAAAAGTGGTTTTGCTTTATATATTATTTTTCTAATAAAAATATGAAATAATTAAGCAAGATTAGCTCTTCATTAATAGCCGAATGCGAGGTGTCTATCCGTAGAATGAATTTTTGTTTTATGTTTTTGTGGGCTGGGAACTAAAGTTGAACATAATGTACATCATTATTTTATCTTTATACTAGTAATAACAATAAAACAGGCTATAATTATTAGAAACTTTAAGCTAAATCAAACCAACAACATTGTTTATGATAACTAGCAGATGCCCACACACACTGTGTCTGAACAATTTCATTTTTTTTTTTAATTATGAAGTGGGATTATTTTTTAAAATTCTAAAAAAAAATAGTTATGAAATTGGGATAATGATGAGTAGTTTCTTCTAACATGGGAATATTTTTTATTTTTTATTTTAAATAGGGCATGTTATGCTAACCTGGTTGTGAGGTTGCTGTAAAAACAGTAAAATGTATGTTCATGTAATTACTAAATTGCCTATACTTTTTACTTGAGTTCAGTTTCGGTGAGGGGATTAAAATGGTAATTTTCTAAAGTTTTAGTTGACAACAAGAGTTTTATTAATAGGTAGTGTAAATTAATTTTGGGATATAAGAAATTCAAGTTCTATGATTCGTCATATAATATGTACACCTCAGGGAGTAAAAAATCCATAAGAGGCTATACGTAAGAAGCACCATGATGAGATATACTGTTCCATTTATCACATCAGCCAATCATTAAAGTTCCTAACGTTGTTAACTTGTCACATTTAGAATATTAATCGTGCCCTCATCTTAATTAGTTAGTGTTTTGGGAAATAATTAATTAGCTTTTTTAGTTAAAAAGTAACATCAAAGCTGAGCCCTCATCTTAATTCCTAAAGTAGGATGTGCCAATGATTTTATTCAAATGGATAAACCAATCCAGCCTCAGTCAAACATGCGGAGAAAAAACCCTTTTGGATAAATCTGTTAGCTATCTCATATGAAGGAATGAAACATCATTTTTTTTCACCCTTGCAAAAGATTAATTAAAAATTGGCCTAAATTATAATGAAACGTTCGATTTGCACTTCAACCTTTTGGATATTGTTCAATCTTCTCTTCGAACTTTTCAGTTTGTTTTAAGCCCCCAAAAATTTCAATTTCATGTCAACCTCCCTTCAACCGTCAATTTTGTCACGTGCAATGCATATAACCAACTTAGGAGCATATATTTCAACATGCTATATTTACTAGGAAAGTTAGTAAATAATACAAATTTTGATAATTTTTCTAAGAAAAATTATCAAAGGAATTGAAACTTACACATATTTATAGTAAATTTAGAGGCTTCTTCTTTCATATGAAATAGACCAAAATAATCCTCAATTTAGCATAGTAGTTGACAAAATTAACAATTGAGGAGACATTGACAAAAGTTGAAAATTTAGGGAAACTAAATGGAAAGTAATATAAAACAAGAGGCCAAAAAAGTTCTCTCCTCTAGTGAGAGCTTTTCTCTCCTCTTGTGAGAGTTTTTCTCACCGTCCGTGTCAGTGGTCTTCACTTTTTTCGATTCGTCTTGTCGCAGCCGTAGTCTCCAATCCAACTTCACCTTCGCTCCTACACTCCACTACCATAACCCTATCCCCTTCGACCCCCTCATTGACAACATTGAGCACTGCCGCGATTACCTCAAGTGCGAGCAACATAATTTCAATCATGCCTTCACCGCCTTCTCTTCTTCCAACAACCCGAGTCTTAGCCCCCGTCGCCAATTCATGGATATAGAAACTCTTTCCAAATTGCATCAATTCTCTATAATCTTCAAACCAAATTCGAAAAGGAAAATTTTAAGAAATAATCACTAAATTTATCTTAGGGTGCAGAAATTTGGATTGGAAGGTGGATGTTTGGATTGTGAGAGAATAAGAGGTAGGTAGGATAGGGTTTTTTTATTTAGGCATGTTTGTTGGATTTACCCACCAAATGAAGAAGACGACTCCTTCTTTAATTTATAATTTTATTTCTTACTAATATCATTTTTAGTTTTAAATATAAAAAAAGTTTTTAAAGTTAATCCACATGTCATTATATGATTGAATTAGTGCCCACGTGGTGCCACGTCATCACACTAACAGAGCAATTGACAAATTTTTCACATAAAGACTAAAATGATTCACGACAAACAAATTCAGGGACACTATTATTGATTTTCAATGTTAAGGACCAAATTACGAAGTTATGTCAATGTCACGAACCATTTGGGAATTTTGAATATGTTTGAGAGTTTTTTTTTTTAATTTTAAAAATTGACAGTTTTGAAATTAAGGGTTAATTTTTTACTATATTTGATAAGTACTCTTTTTAAAATGTGCCATAAAGTCTCAATTTTTTCATATTACACATCATATAATGAAGTTGCATCAATTTATGCTTTTAAAATATCTCAAATCATGCTCTCTATTTTATAGCAAAGTTTTAGCTAAAACTATCAAAACGTTATTTTAGGAGCTCTCTAGAAAAGTTGTATACTCCCTACTTTAGAAAGTTACAATGACTATGAGTCAATAATTAGTCAATAAGAATTAATTATCTATGTAAAAAAAATATATTAAAACAGTTGCCATTAGTTATAGAGAGCCAATTGGAGCTCTTTTCTCCCTATTTATATTTAGGAGCTTCTAGATGAATCCTTACCTTAAGAGATGGGTAAATAGCATGATTGAAGTTGATTTATTTATTTATAAATCCTCTCTAAATTATAGTTATGGGCTTATTTGAGGAGCCCGTGAAGAAGCCCATTAGAGAGCTCTTTAATCCTTCGTAAGATAAATACATACTCCCCTAAAAAAGAGTTTAAAGACATACTAAGCACAAAACCCGTATATGGATCAGCGCATAAACCATATTAAAAGGGTAATTTTCACTTACTATCACATTATTACATGTACTTTTTTTTTGTCTCCCTTTTATACCTGAAGTTTGATTTTTTTTGCTGCTTTTATATTTTTGTTAACCTAGCCGTTAACTTTTTTGTTAATTGATGACGTGACAGGATTTTGGCCCATTAATCATCACTTTATTACTCTCTAGTATAGTAAAATTCTTAATTTGCAATCCTTAATTTTTTTTTTCATTTCACTTTTATAACTAAAGTTAAATTTTGCTCCTAGCTTCATATTACCATTAGCCAACATGTTTTCCAAGGCCGAAGTAAGACGAATTGGAATACGTATACCTCAAAAGTTCAATCATAGACTCAACAATTCTGATTAGACTGAGTTGGTTCAAATAGACCAGCAGTGCTACCATATCTTGCTTTGCTGGGGAAAGGTAGGCGAAGTCCGCCGACTTTCGTAGATTGACAATTCTTGTTCAACAAGTTGTAGAAATATGATCCTATTGATAAATTTTCTATATTCTTGGAGATTCCTACAATTTAGGGATTAGCATGCACTGCAAGTAATCACACTCTTACGAGGACACAATATCTAATCCTATATATCATCTTGGATTCTCCTGGTTTAGTATGAATTCCATATTCTAATAGATCTTTCTCTCGACTAGTATAAGTACCCTCATCTAGAGTTCATCTCTAGTAACACAATTATTGCATACTGTTTATTTTCTTGTCCACCGTTTGAGTCTAATGTATTACTTACTAACTTGACCGTCAAAGAGCCTTTTAGCCGGTACTCTAACGGTACCCAAGGTTAATCATGATTGCTTGTCCTTTTACAAGTAGTTAGATTTGCTTAGCTCATCCAACCGCTACGGTGAACAAATTTAGTTCCAACACTTGGCATCAGAGGCTCCATTAAATTGTCATGTGACTCTAGATTGGACAATGACTTTGCATAGACGTGGCACTGTGGACCAAGTGCCACATCGCGCTTTGACTGGATAATGACTGTGCAGAAACGTATTATTGTGAGCCCGACAAGGTGTACAAGATGGTTCAAGTGGAGATTTTGAAATAAGTTTCTATCAAATTAAAATGTAAGAGCAACATATGCTGCCTTGTGGACAAAACCAAATTCCTGCAAAATAAAAGTTACTGTTTTTATCTTTTGCCAAAAACAAGTTTCAATTGTTTCATATGTTCACGTGGGGCCACACCAATGTTCTAAAAATTGGCCTAGGTGGTGAAGGCCCGCCGCAATTTAGTGCAAATCGTTTCGAAAAATGGGTATACTTATGGAAATGGTGTACCTAATTTGCAAAGGATGGATTAACTACAAGTTCATCCAATTGTGAAATGAATTGGAGCACTTTTGAGGGGATACATACAAAGAAAAGAAATAAACTAGAAATAACAAGGTTAAATAATTTAGTCTATGTCCAATCCAATGCAAGGATCACAAACAAGAGGAATTTAGTCTATTATCCAAAAATACTCCTCATTATGATTATATGCTTATTTTTTTTTAAATTTTAATATTGAACTTGTTGGATGGATGTACTTTGTGTATTCTTCTACTTCTATTTTTGCATCTTTTACATAAATCCACCTAGGCCGCTTAGGCGTTGGGCCCTTACCTTCCACCCGACTAGCGCCTAACGTTTTTTAGAACATTGGGCCACACTGTCACGTTTCTGCACAGTCATTGTTCAGTCAAGTATCACGTCACGTTTTAACGGAGTTCCTGACGCCTAGGCTACAAAAGTATGAATCTGGGAACAAATGTAAATTTTGGTATAAAAGTGAGAAAAAAAAAACTAAGGGCAACAAAATGAAAATTTCACGATATTTAGGAGTAGTAAGATGAGAATTAGTAGGCCAAAATCTTGCCACGTCATTAGCTAACATAAATTTAAGGCTAACGAAAATATTAAAGTGGCACTAAATTGATATTTTGGCGAAACTTGATGGTAGTAAAATGAGAATTAACTTTATATTAATGATTCTCTTTTTTTTTATTTTAGTTTTTCTGTTCGATCGATTCATAAATAGTACTTTCTGGGCTGCATGAGTTGGCCCATTAGTGTAACTAAACTAGTTCCCTATAAAATGTATTGGGCTTAGAGGTTGTTATTTCTCAGTATTTTCTTTTTTTTTCATTTTTAATGGGCTTAATTTTCTCTCTTACCATGTTGCCTTGTTCCCGTCCAAGTTGCAGACGGTGAGCTCAAATCATCTCCGCTGATAATCCATTGATCATGCTCAGAATTTAACAAAGACTGTAACTTTCGATCGATCAAACCATGGCGAACGTCTCGGTTGCCGCGGAGTGGCAGCTCCTCTACAACCGCTACTACCGTAAGCCTGAAATCTACCGAATGAGCTGGAAGCACGTAGAGCTCAACCGCAACAAGGTCGCCTGCGCACCCTTCGGCGGCCCCATCGCCGTCATCCGAGACGATTCCAAGATCGTCCAACTCGGCGGCGAATCGGCCCAGCGGAAGCTCCGCATCTTCAGTTCCGCCGGCCATCTCCTCGGCGAGACAATCTGGAAACACCCGGGCGGCCGATTAATCGGCATGGCCTGGACCGACGACCAGAACCTAGTCTGCCTCGTCCAAGACGGCACCGTTTTCCGCTACACCATCCACGCGGAGCTCGTCGAGCCAAGTATCTCCA
Organism: Crataegus laevigata; assembly: GCA_963580275.1. Classification (NCBI taxonomy): domain Eukaryota; kingdom Viridiplantae; phylum Streptophyta; class Magnoliopsida; order Rosales; family Rosaceae; genus Crataegus; species Crataegus laevigata. The sequence goes on along the minus strand of OY756945.1, from coordinate 12,899,245 downwards.
TGGGGAAAGAGTGCTTCGAGCGAAACGTCGTGGACTGCGTTTTCTGGGGAAACGGCGTCGTTTGTATCACCGAGACGAATCAGCTGTTCTGCATTTCCGATTTCAAGAACCCGAACCCGATTAAGCTTGCCGACCCGGGGATCGAGGACCCGCCGCTCTGTATGGCGGTGATCGAGCCGCAGTACACGATGTCGGGAAACGTGGAGGTTCTGCTCGGGATCGGAGATGCTTGCGTTTTGGCTGTGGAGGAAGACGGGGTTCAGCAGCTAGGGCTGGAGGTGCTCCGCGGGCCGATTCAGAAGATGGCGGTTTCGAGAGACGGGCAGTGGCTTGCTTCCTTCACGCACGACGGTCGTTTGTTGGTGATGACTTCGAATTTGAACGACATTCTCATTGAGCAGGAATGTGAGGTCAGATTTTTCGGGCTTTTTTCTGCTTCTATCTGCAATTTTGCTATTCAATTTGTATAAATTTGATGTCTTTCGTTACAGTTTGTTTATGTTTCTCAGTAAAAATTGCTTCTTTGATTTCGTGTTTATTATGGCATTGTAGCAGATTGTAATGTGTGTATTTGTATTGTGTGACGCAGTCAGCTCTTCCTCCGGAACAGCTATCTTGGTGTGGAATGGACACTGTGTTGCTTTATTGGGATGATATGCTTTTGATGATGGGTCCTAGAGGTGATCCAGTACGCTATTTTTATGATGAACCGATAATTCTTATTCCCGAGTGTGATGGAGTGAGGATATTATCTAACTCGAACATGGAGTTTCTACAACGGGTGCCTGACTCCACTGAATCCATCTTCAAGATTGGAAGTACATCGCCTGCAGCTTTGTTGTATGATGCTTTGGACCATTTCGACAGACGAAGTGCCAAGGTAGGTCACTCTTATGTTGTTTTGTAATCAAACAGAAATAGATATTCCCCACTAATCAAAACAAAGTGCTAAATGCAAGTACCCTTTGGGCAATCTATAGATAATCCTTGCTGCTTAGAAACCCAGGTCAACATGAAAGTTTGAGAACGCCCCAGCTTTGTGTATCAGCAAAATTCATGAGTTAAATGACAAAGTTAAATAGAAATGAATAATGATTTAGTCTTTTTCTCTTCATGGTTCCTGTTTTCCCTAATCAAGCAATTCTCTTAATTAAAGATGCAAGTAAGCATGCTGTAAACTTACAAGTGTATTAATTCTATTAAGTTTGCAACTCGATCTTACATACATTCCTAGCTTGTAATCACCCAATAGAAGACTAAGAACATAGTTATTGAGTTGCACAGCAGAGTGCTATTTCTCCTAAAAGGCAAACCTATGTCTTTCCCTCCAAAATGTTCACCAAACTACATGATTGACGGTCTTGGGGAAAAGGATGATTGAGAAATACCTTGTGCATAGTGCTACAGTTAAGTAGCCGTAAAGTTCTAATTTCATGTTTCACCAGGCAGATGAGAATTTGCGACTAATACGCCCATCCTTGACGGAGGCTGTTGAAGCATGTATTGATGCTGCTGGTCATGAATTTGATATTCTACGCCAACGAACGCTCCTAAGAGCTGCAAGCTATGGCCAAGCCTTTTGCAGGTTTGTTTGGCTCTATATTAATGTAGAATTTGAACTTACCAGACGTTATTAGTTGTTACCAGAAGAAGGTAGCATTTACCATTATCAATTGTCTTAATTCTTTTGCCCTGTCTTTGCTGATATTTTGGTTAGTTTTCCATTTCTAATAAAGTTGAGCTCTTGCTAGTAAATTCTTTGTTGTGGATACTGTGTTGCATCGTTATCTGGTCATATTAGAACCTCAAACATAGTTACAATAACTGAAAGGGACTTTTGCTACCATTTTGTATTTATGTGAATGCATAGAGTTTGGGAGATCCAACCTTTCTGTGGGATATGAATGTAGACTGGAGAGACTGTAGGGTTATTTTGAGGCTTTGTTGAGTTTATGTTGTCCATTTGGCACAATAAAATTTCTATAATCTTCTTTTCTCCATTATTCAGTCTCACTGGATGTCCCCGTAGAGTTGCAAACCGTTACTTAACTTTGACATGTATCTTGATGCAGTATTTGTAATTCCTTTTTATTATCCATATCCTCCTTCAATCATACAAACTGCGTAGTTCTTAGTTTCCAATTCCATGGTCTTGAAAGAGCATTCTTTCTGATTTCTACTCTCGGTAATGATATCCAGTTGGCTTTGGCAGCAATTTTCAACGTGATCATATTCAAGAGATGTGTAAAACTTTGCGGGTATTAAATGCTGTTCGGCATCCTGACGTTGGAATGCCTCTAAGTATTCAACAATACAAGGTTTCAATGCTGACTGATCTCATTTTTTTCTTCAATTTGCTGACTGTGCATACTATTTTCTTTACATAATACTGAATAAAGTTATTGTTTTCAGTTACTTACACCAGCAGTTCTGATCAGTCGTTTGATCAATGCCTACAAACACTTTCTGGCACTACGGATATCAGAGTACCTTGGAATGAACCAAGTAAGTCTATTTGTTTTCAGTGTTTACATCACTGGGTATTTGTTTTGCTCATTTCCTATTGGGTTCTTTGCGATTATGCCTTTGATCTACAAATCGGAATGTGATGTCACACTTTGACTAAATTTTTTTTTGAAAGGAGCACTTTGACTAAATTTAAAAGCAAGGATGCAAACGAGGCGGGAAAAATGTTTTGGAATGTCATATTAAAATGGATTATGTATGCTTGTTATAGATAGAGTACTAGCTTACTTCTAAAGCTCAATATAGTTTCTGTTTTCTATTTGGAAACTACAATTAGTCCACTTTTACATGAACTTATCTTCTCTTATTGGCTTTGTGTAGGAGATGGTGATTATGCACTGGGCATGTTCCAAAATAACAGCATCCTTGGCAATTTCTGATGCCAATCTCCTTGATATTTTGCTTGATAAGGTTGATTTTTTATCTTCATTTGTTACTGTGTTGTGTTTTCTCATTCTATTTTGTGCAAATAAACCATCTTATTGAATTTTATTTTATATTTTCAGTTGAAACTATGCAAAGGAATATCCTATGCAGCAGTTGCTGCTCATGCAGATAAGAATGGCCGCCGGAAGCTAGCTGCCATGCTTGTTGAGCATGAACCACGCTCCTCCAAACAGGTTATTAATAAAAAAAATGAAAAGATATCAGTATCTTTTTTATCGTGTTTTTTTTTTCCTATTATGTAAAGTGACAGATGCATTATATTAATTCTGATTCTTTGACTCCAGGTTCCTCTATTGTTGAGCATAGGAGAAGAAGATACAGGTTTAATGAAAGCAATTGAAAGTGGTGATACAGACCTTGTTTATCTTGTTCTCTTTCATATCTGGCAAAAGGTAAAACATCTAGGGAACTCAACATTTATTCCAGTGTCTGTTACAAGTTTACATAGTGGAACAAGCTATATTATTCATCTAACAAACAAAAAAATCTCTACTGGGTGCAGCGACAACCATTGGAGTTCTTTGGAATGATACAAGCTAGAGCTCTGGCACGCGATTTGTTTATAATTTATGCACGGTAGGTGAGACGCACTAGTCTAAATATTTTCATTACATTGCCATTCAAATAATGGTTTTTAAGTACTCTAGTATGATGAATATGAGGAGTAACAGGGAGATATGATAATGAAAACAAAATGATGTTTGCTTTAACTATGGTCAAAATTTAAGCTTCTGTTTCAGGTGCATGTGTACATGTACACGTGATATGTATATTACATACATAACAAGCTCTTTCTGGTCTGTATCAGGTGCTACAAGCATGAATTCTTGAAGGACTTTTTTCTATCAACAGGACAACTTCAAGTAGGTTCCGGTTTGGCTTTTGTTTTACATGTATAGATCACATACGTAGCACGTGTTTAGACTATAGACATACATTTTCTTAGAGGAGTACAAAAGACATGCATAAAAGCTATATCACACACACTAGATACATGCTTATATTAATATTTACATGGTGTCCTGTAGAGAGAAAGAAACCATAATTTGGTCGCATATGTTGGCATTATATATATAGACATTGAAAATGGTAGGTTTAATAAAATTTTAAAATGTGGAGAGGGGTGCAACATAAAGGCAAGTCTACTTTTCTGTGGTGTTTTAACTTACAGAAAAGTATCTTCCTTAAAACCTTCAAGGGATTTCACGTGAGAACTTGGTATTCCTATTTAATAGAAAACCGCAATCCCAAGATCGAGTTGCCGGCATGTGAAAGTGTTTGTAATCAGCTGTTTAATTCTGATGTGACACTGCACGAATATCAATATCTCTTATGGATAATTCACAGTCAATATAAAATTCATATCTTGTAGGAGGTGGCTTTCCTTCTGTGGAAAGAATCTTGGGAGATTGGAAAAAATCCAATGGCAAGCAGAGGATCTCCCCTTCATGGTCCACGCATAAAACTAATTGAGAAGGCCCATAATCTTTTCGTAGAAACTAAGGAATATACCTTTGAGTCGAAGGCTGCTGAAGAACATGCAAAGCTTATAAGGTTAGATTTGAGTTTTTTAGTTACCTGCACTATTTATTGCGTGAGCTATGAATTCTGGCATGCCATTCATTCCATTCACTAGGCTTCAAGAACTGGCATGCTTATGTAGTTTACAGGAGTGTATTGTAATAGGATTATTCCAACTACCTATTAACCACAGATTAATGTTTGAAACTATTATATATGCAATATGTTTTCCTTTTTCTCTAGTAGTAACGATAGATTGCTTTAGTTCTACATTTGTTTTGCTGTTTTAAATCCACATTTTTTTTCCTGAAAATATTTATTTCTTCAGGATGCAGCATGAGTTAGAAGTCTCAACAAAGCAGGCCATTTTTGTTGACTCAAGTATCAGTGATACAATTAGAACTTGTATTGTTCTGGGAAATCATCGAGCTGCAATGAAAGTGAAAACAGAATTCAAGGTTTGTGACGGAAGCTCATTTCTCCTTCGTAGCCTTTCTTCCCTTGTCCCTCGTTTCCTTTTTTGAACAAAATAGGAACTTGAAACTAATCTCATGGGAGATGCAAAACAAAGTAGTTGGCATCTTGTGTGATTAACATAATCTTGTATTTGGCGTTTCACATCCGCTGCAATATAGTCCTTGATGGCACTGTTTTGATCTTGTCTCAGGTTTCTGAGAAGAGATGGTATTGGCTAAAAGTTTTTGCTTTGGCTACAATCAGAGATTGGGATGCCTTGGAGAAGTTCTCAAAGGAAAAGAGACCGCCAATTGGTAAGGCGTTCATTTAGATATGGACGTGGGGGAAGGAAAATAAAATGCAACTTTTAGAATGTACCTTTCTTTTCCTCTCTTTTCAGGGACACTCCATGGCAAGGTGGAGCCATGCTAAGTCTACCCTTGTTCTTTTGTTTGTATTATAGGTTACAGGCCATTTGTGGAGGCGTGTGTTGACGCAGATGAGAAAGGAGAGGCTTTGAAATATATCCCAAAACTCACAGATCCTCGGGAGAGAGCGGAGGTAACAGAAACCTTAGTCTTGCTAATTAGCAATCGCTCAAATCTTCTCATCATCTCTTTAACTAAGCCCATATTTATTATCTATACAGTCTTATGCTCGGATTGGCATGGCCAAGGAAGCTGCTGATGCTGCCTCTCAGGCGAAAGATGGAGAATTGCTTGGTCGACTCAAAATGACTTTCTCACAAAATGCTGCAGCTTCATCAATTTTTGATACTCTTAGGGACCGATTTGTGTCATAGTTTATCTGCCTCCATCCTTGACCTTTATCTTTAATTTATACTTGTCGATCGTGTGTATTGTGTGCATATTCTTGACATTGTACATGACATGACGAATGTGTAAAGGCAGATGAGTTTCGTTTTCATGCATGATGTATTGTAAACATTTGTGAATTGTGGCCATCAGTTTGTGTGTCATGGGAGCCTAGTTTAGTTTGTAGCAACAAACGCGATTTCATGGATTTTGGTCATTTTTACTGATATTACCCGTCCTTTTTCCGGTCTTGTCGATTAATATCACATTACCTAGGGTGCTTTAAACCTCTCCTTCCATTTTGACACCATATGCTGTTCTCGAGCTTTTGTATTCCGTGATTGGTTTCGGCTTACTTTTTATATTTTCTGATCGAAAGGAAAATGGTTATGGCCGAATCATTCCCATTAGTAGGGGTAAATCCTCGACCTTATTACATTATGTTTTCAGAGTCTCAGATTGACAATACTCCAAGTAAATGATTGCATACCTTGATAATCGATACTCCGAAGTTTATTACAATGGTATCCATCAAGGCAAATAACTCAGAAAACAAGCTTGAAAAAATGCAACATGATACTTGCGCTAATGTTGAAAGCAAAATTTGAGGAAGAAGCTCAACCCTGAACCCTGACCAGAATTGTATCTTGTTTACTCAGTCACCTTGAAGGAGGCACAAGCTGAATTCTCATTTTTGCCGTCACACCTGCAATTGAGTAAAATAAAAGCGTACTCAAGATTCTTTATTTTCCGTTCACCTCCCGTTTAGCCACAACAGTGTTCAGATATAAGACATACGAAGCCGCATTTACCTGTTTGCTTCCTCTTCTTTAATCTCGAGCTCCAAATCTTCTGCGAACGCCTGAAAGACCAGGTCGACCTTCTCATCACCCACATTGTCAAGAGACGGCGGGTTCCACTACAACCAACAACAATACGTATTAGATTCTCATGTCTTTAGAGATGACTATGTAATCTTTAGATGATTTGATCTTTAAGTCATAACAGAAAGAATTGGAAAACGTTGACGGAAATAGAGGGATTACCTTAGCAGCATTGTCCTTGTCAATGGTGAGAGCTCTAATACCCTTTATATCAAAACCAATGATTAGTACACTTCGAAAGAAAGAGCGCGTCGGAGCGAAATTTCTTACGGGAAGAAATACCTCCACAGATTTGTTGACCGCAATCCTTACGTTCACCGAATCTCTCGTAACAGACGTCCCTAAACATTCTTTCTCCGTAGCTAGTCTGGGCAGGGTACCTGCAAGAGATACTTCGATGCTTAAGTCAGTCGATTGATTTTCCATTTTCTGGTTTCTCTCAGGCTCTGATTACGTACCTTGCTCCTTGGCTCCTCTCCATATTTATACCTATCTTCCTCTCCCTCTTCCTTAGTGGTCCTTCGTAGTGGAGGTAGTTATCTAGACACGGACTACATACTTGGAAAACAAGTACCACGACTTGTCTTCCTCTCCCTCTTCCTTAGTGGTCCTCCGCAGTGGAGGTAGTTATCTAGACACGTTTCCCTTCTCTTGTGTCTGTATATTTCTTGTGGGCTTTCCTCACAATTTATCTTGCACAACATCATCTCTTTGGATGATTGATATTGGCCCATGAGTCAAAACCGGATTTTATCCTCCCACAATGGCCCCTTTTCCATTTTTTACATAAGCAAAATAGAGGAAAACTGAGTTTTTCGATTGCATGAGGCCTTGAAACTATATTCTTTAAGCCAAGCCAAAACTTCAAGCATTTATTTCTATAGCCCAATTTGTGGAAGCCACTTTTTCTAAGGCCTAATTTACTACAGCCTTTGCCTAACTCTCGAATGCTCTGACATCTTCACAAAATTTAGGAACTATCATCTTAGCAAGTGTAAACTAACACCTAAACCATAATTCACGAAAGTTGAATGTCGCCTAACTTGCGATAGTTAGCTGACTCCTTCGTATAATTTACAGACATCACAACTTAATTTACAAACTTGGAACACCTTCACATAGTTTACAAACGTGGACTATCTTCGCATGACTTATGAAAGTGGACTGACTCTTTCTGTAACTTTACGAATGTGGGCTATCTTCGCATGACTTACGAAAGTGGACTGACTCTTTCCGTAACTTGCAAAAGTCAACTAACTCTTTCGCATAATTTACAAACATCACAACATAATTTACGAACTTAGAGCACCTTCGCATAGTTTACGAATGTGGAACTTTCGAATGTGAAACACTTTCACACAGTTTACAAACGTGGTGGACTGACGCATAATTTACGAAAGTGAGCTGACACATTCACATGTTGACTGACAGCTTCACATAACTTACGAAAGTGGACTACTTGCACCTATGTCAGTCTAGGTTTATTTATGTGTGTGTGTGTGTGTGTGTGTGTGTGTGTGTGGATATATAGGTATATATAGGCACACCAACATACTTACACGCAACATATATGTGCATATCTCTGCGTACCGACATGCGAATCTTTGCATGCACTTTTCATATATTTATATATATCTTTATGCACACACATATATACATATTTATGTGTCATTACCTTGGGTTCAACGTGCTTCCTAATCTCATTCCCAGTTAAATTATGTCGTCATGTACGCTTTTCCACCTTTGAACATATGCTTCGGAACAAGCTCTCTTCTTTCGCTCTTCTTATCAAATCGTCGTCTCTCACCTAGATTGTGACTACACACGGAAATACACATGAGAAAAGAATACTTTCCTTACATGTCTTGTCCTATTCACCAGGCTATCTATAGCCCCCATCCCCTCAATTGGAGTTTCATCCATCCTCCATATGGATAAAGATTTACGTCCAAACTCCTCATGCACTCATTTCTCATTTTATAAATTAAGTTTCTCTTTTCCCCGTTTTTCTTCACTCCCTCCGCTCAGTTCTCCACCAAGCCTATGATTTCTTGTTTTAGAGTGGCCTCTTGGCTTACAAGTAATTTTTCCATTTTGAACTCCTCCTATGGGAATATTTCAAACATTCCACTTACATCTACGGTTCCAAATTCCTCTTCTTAGTTTCTCGAATCAATTTCAACAGGCAAGTCTCCCATCTTGTTCCTCATGTCGAGACATACACATTGGTCTAAATATGGTGGTACTCCACCACACTTTGAAATCGTCAAGGCTCGTGACTAATGTCACGTTCCAAATGACGTGCACCTTAGCCCACTTCTTGCTGAAGGCGACATGTATTTAGGTTTCTGTATCCCAGCTGAGTCTACCGCTTTGTCTCCAAATCACTTAGGGGCCATTAGTTTCCCGCTCCACCCCATGATTCATCTCATCTTATTCTTCACAAATACTCACCCTATGCAATTGAACCCGAACTCTTACTTGGTTATGTCGACCTTCCTGGCATTGGGTCTGAAGCTAGGTGTATCCTTAGGTTTTAGAGATTTTCTCTATCTCTTTGAATTGATTACCATTAAGGGTGAAACTAGTTTCTTTAATTTTAAACCTAAATATCGCAAGAAATTCTTGTCACTGGATCCCTCGAGAGCCAGAGATTGGAAGAACCGCCCTCTTCTTATTTCTGTGAATTGGAAGGCTCCCGAGCAGTCTCAACTATCTATCACTTCTACTTTTGGTCCTAAACCTGGTATATAAATTTACTTTTGCTATCAGCTTTTTCATAAATATGTAATAACTTACCATGAGCTTTTTTCGCAACTTTATCGGATGGTCCATAACAGATAATCTCCAAAGGCCAAAACTGTTGGCTAATGAGGTTTGTGACAAGGAAGATATGGAGCTCTAGAGAAGTTGCTAACACTCTTACCCAAGTCACCTATCTCCGCAACTCTATCATTTACTTCCCGTATTGATTGGTAGACCGGTCGTTGCCCCCAAACCCCCTACTTAGATCTATCTTCGCTCTTGATATTGAGCTTCAGTCCAACGTAGAATCTCCCATAATTGTGATCGACTCCCGAACGAAAGGCTCAGAAGAAGGAGACGAAAGAGAAGAAGATGAGGAGACAGGATAAACGGACATGGACTCCGACTCGAATTATTCTCCTACTATGGCTTCACCACCTTCTGACTTTCCCCCGCCTCGCTGTGTTGCATTGCTTCCTAGTGATCTTCCAGTGCCCAAAATTGCAAGCAGGTTGGATAAACGTCATCTGGCAGATAGGCCGAAAAATTCTAGGCGTGGTTTGCTAACTATCTTCAGCACAACCCCTACCCATGCAATGACAATCGGTTTATCCCCCTTTCGGCTCGGTTAGTGGCGATAGTTCCAATATTTCATCTCAAGCGTGGAGAACTAAATTCACAAAAAGAGATGGAAGTTTCGTCACCCTCTGCGATAATCTATGGGGCAATGGAAGCGCTGCTACTGTTGTGGTGAAAGGCTTGATTCATCTTAATGATGCCGGTCGCTTTGAGGTAATGCTCAATGACGATCTCGACTCCTATAAATCTCATTGTCTTAGGAAGGTATTCTCCCATTCTTTGCATATCTTATCATTTTTGTAAGCTTTAACCCTACCATTGTTTTTAGATGGTTCTACTTCAAAAGGAAAAATCAGATAGACTATCTACCAGGTTGGAATCCCTCAGCCATAATCAACAGCAGGTCAGAGAGTGCTAAGCTATACTTTAAGGATATGAGCAAGAGCTCACAGATTTGAAGGGAGCTCGCGATGTTACGACGTCTGAAGTACGCTGCACAAAGGTAGAGTTGGCCGAGGTTAAGCAAGCGAGGACCATTAAGCGTGAGATGAACATGCAACAGATACGTAAGAAGATGGCCTTCAGCTTCAAATTTGGTTGGGTGCAAAGCCAGCAATGTCCGAAACATCGATTTGTAGCTTATCTTGACGTGTACGATCATCATATGAGATTGAGCCTGGTGGATATGAGCGGTACAAAGGGATGGATCCTAAGATGAACCTACTTCTTCTGATCATATCCCAGGAGCGGGTTTGTTACTAATTCTGAACCCATTTTGGGTTTAGGCTTTGAAGGCTTTCAGTCTGGCCCTGGTTTTGGAGCTCAGTAGCTCATGCAATCGCATGATCTATTCTTATAGGCTAAAACTCCATTTTTGTTTGTATTTACGTCATCGCACTTTTACTTATTACATCTGCTTTTATCTTAGTGTAATTTTCGTTCGCAAGTTGGGCTTTCGCCCTTCCATTGCCCAACCCTTCCTAGTTGTTCCTTTCAATTTTCAGTTTTAATTTAATGAGAGCAATATCCTTTATCCTTAAATTTGAGTTTTCGAATGAGAGATTAACTTATCCCAATAAGATACGATCATCTTAGATTTTGAATTCTTGTTTCTAGCAACCTCGAAATATCTATATATAAAGAGGTGTTTGAGAGCAAGTAGGTAGTACCTGGTCTTATGACTAACAATTGAAGAGTGAAACTCAACTTCCATAAGAAATATAAAAATCCAAGAGAAGGAAAATGTGTCTAGATAACTACCTCCACTACAGAGGACCACTAAGGAAGAGGGAAAGGAAGACAAGTCGTGGTACTTGTTTCCCAAGCATGTAGTCTGTGTCTAAATAACTACATCCACTACATATGACCACTAAGGAAAAGGGAGAAGAAAAGAAGTCGTGGTACTTGTTTCCCAAGCATGTAGTACGTGTCTAGATAACTACCTCCACTACGAAGGACCACTAAGGAAGAGGAAGAGGAAGACAGGTCGTGGTACTTGTTCCCTAAACATGTAGTCCTATAAATATAGAAGGAGCGAGGAACGCAATCAGAGCCCGAGAGAAACCAGAGAATAGAAAATCAATCGCCTGTCTTAAGCGTCGGAGTATTTCTTGTAGGTAGCCTGCCCATACAAGTTACGAAAAAAGACTGTTCGGGGATTCAGCAAACGTGAGGATTGCAGTCAAAAAATCTATGGAGGTATTTCTTCTTGTCGGAAATTTCACTCCAATAGTTGGCGCCGTTTGTGGGAAACAAAACAAAATCAAGCTACAAACATGACTGGATCCACACAAAAAGCTCTGAATTCCTTTGGAGACGCAGGGACTCGATTAGTGTATGCGAGGTCTCAATCCTAAAATAGTGAACCCAGTCTCGCCATGGAACAATTTAGAATGCTAACAAAGGAATTGCATGAAACAAAAAAAGACAGCTGAAGAAGCTTTAAAGAAGGCTGAAGCAAGAAACGCAGTGGAAGATGTGACCAGCACCAAAAGACAGCATGCAGAAGAAGAAGATAAAGAGGGCAGCTCTAGTAGTGCGCCATCTAGCAACCGTGTTGAGGTGACAAAAAATCAGGGTGAAGAGGATCACAAGGGAAAATGATCGAAGAAGGTAAATGATGTTGATTTATGAGAGCAAATTGAAAGGATTGTGAAAGCTAAAAAACTGGCCAGATGGATCTGCTAATTGCCATTCACATAGGACATCCTAAAAGCTAAAAAACTGGCCAAGTTCACCCAACCAAAGTTCAAGCTGTTTGAAGACGTGACTAATCCTGTTGAGCACATTTACCATTTTCAACAGTAGATGGCGCTTGAAGGAGACAACGAGGCCCTCATGTGCAAGTTGCTCCCCTCAAGTCTTTCAGGATCACCTTTAACTTGGTTCAGACAACTGAAATCGAGGTCTATCGGAAGTTTCACGGAGCTTTTTGAAGCATTCATATCTCAATATGTCTGCAATCGAAGGCTAAGAAAAGATGTTACAATCTTGTTCAGCACCAAACAAAATGTTGGCAAAAGCCTCAAAAGCTGCATGACTAGGTTCACGAAAGATATGTCCACCCTATAAGAATGTGATTCTCACACTGCATTTTTGGCATTTCGAGAAGGGGTGTTGCCTAGAACGAAGATGCTTAGGTTATTAATTGAAGCTCCACCATTGGATATGATGGAGGTGATGGCCCGAGCTGATGGAATCATCAGACTAAAGGAAGAGGAGCTTATTCAGTCAAAGCGAGCCATATCCATTATTGCTGCATCTCCAGCGAACACTACCGTGCGTATCTTGAAACCCACGACTCAACCGAGGCAAAAAAGAAGATTCTCAAGTGATTTGAAAGATGGGTTTAATGAAAGATCTAGACTTGATTGCCCACACACCAAGCTGACAGTGAGCTTGGGCAAAATTTTCCATGAGAATAAGGGAAAGGGAATCTTTCGTGCACCAGCACCAATTCGAGTGCCACTAGAGATGCAAGATAAGAACAAGATGTGTGCTTATCACAATAACTTTAGTCATACCACCAATGATTGTTGAAGCTTAAGGAACCAAGTGGAAGCTTTGCTAAAGAAGGGGATGTTGTCACAGTACCGCGTAGTATCAAGAGACGAACGTAAGAATGACAGATGACTTAAAGCAATAACAGGAAACATCGGGGCAGATGAGAGTCTGTTGAGTATCAATGTCATGCATGGTGGACCCCAACCCTTGAGGGACGCAAACAACGCTATAGGTTGCAAAGAAGAGAAACCGAGAAGTTTAGACGAGTACACAACATAACATCAGCCCCTGAAGCATCCAAAGCATTAGAGAATCTCGAAGTCATCTCATTTAGCCAAAAAGACCTCGAAGGAATTCAATTCCCTCACAATGACGTACTAGTCATGACCCTACGCGTTACCAATTCAAGAGTGAAAATGATAATGATTGATGGGGGGAGCAACACATACATTCTATTCTGGATCACATTTAGAAGGATGAAATTAGATGAGAAATAGATAAGGCCAAATCCAACTCCCATGTATGCGTTTGAAGAAGCTAAATCCTAACCCATTGGAGACATGATTCCATCACCGCAGCAGGTAAGATTCTTTTCGTCATTTTTGCCATTATCGATGCACTAAGTGTGTATAACGCTATTATAGGAATAGACTGGATCCATCAAATGGATGAGGAAGCGTCAACCAGATGTCAAGTGATGAGGTGTTTGTCGATGGATGGTCAAACGACAATCGACAATCATAATAAGATCAGAAAAGTGACAATCAAGAACCCCCGACTATAGAACCACTGAGGGAAGAGGTTTTGGATCCAACCGATCCTCAGAAACACATATGGGTAGGCTCGCTCCTATCTAAAGCGGAAGTCGAAGAGTTGTTGAAATTTCTAAAGAGCAACATGGATGTTTTTGCATAGTCTTATAAAGACATGTCGGGGATTGACCCGGAGATGGCATGTCACCAGTTGAACGTTGATCCGAGTGTCCTTCACACCGACAAAAGCAGAAGAGATTTGCACCAGAATGAAATTAGATTATCAGTGCAGAAGTTGATAGACTCCTCGAAGTTGGATTCATTCGTGATGTCTAGTGCCCAACTTGGGTTTTGAACGTCATGGTGGTAGGCAAGAAAGAGAAAAGAAAATGGAGCGTGTGTGTGGATTACACAAACCTAAACAGGGCATGTCGGAAAGACTACTTTCCAATTCCAAAAATTGACCAAACGATGGATGCTATGATCGGGTACACACTATTGTCTTTCTTATATGCTTATTCTAGTTATAACCAAATTCCTATGGCTGTTGAAGATCAAGAAAAAACTGCTTTTATCATTGAGAGTTGGTTGTATTATTACACCTTAATGCCTTTTGGACTCAAGAATGCTGGCTCGACTTATCAAAGGTTAGTGAAAGGATGTTTAAAAATCAAATTGAAAATACAATTGAGGCTTACATTGACAATATGGTCGTCAAAAGTCCAAAAAGGTGCCAACACATCGATCATCTACACAACATTTTTGACGTATTGAGAAGATATCGCATGCGGCTAAACCCAGCATAATATGCATTCAGTGTATCATTTGGGCAGTTCTTAGGGCACATAGTGAACAAACAAGGCATTGAACCAAATCTAGTGAAAGTTGAAGCTTTGTGTATCAACTCATCGTCGGCCAAGCAACTGAAGAGTACATAACTACAAAAGCGAGATGCATGCATATCATCAGCTAGTTAAAGGGCTGGCGATGGATTCAAGTATTTCAAACTGAAGCAAATACCTAAAGAAATGAATGAAAGAATGGACCAACTAGCATGCGCAATGTCAGCAGTATAAGAGAACCTACGGGTAACCAAAGTAGAATGTCTGTACTCCCTGAGTATCGGAGCAGTGAAATCAAATGTGATGCAGATAGACGGGCATGGGGTGAGACTTGATAACCCATTGCTAGAGCAGGCTCAAGCTGAAGTTGATGATTGTTGGGTGACGTTAATCGTAAACTACCTGACTAAAATGATCCAGCCAAAAGATCACGTAGAAGTAAGAAAACTTCGAATGAAAGCAGTAAGATATGCAATCTTCAACGACATGCTCTATAGGAGGTCATTCTCAAGACTTTACCTCAGGTGCTTAAATCCAAGGCAATTCGAATAGGTCCAAGAGAATTAAATGAAGGGATGTGTGGGAATCACTATGAAGGAAGAAGCTTAGCGCATTGAGCATTAACGCAAGGCTACTTCTAGCCGTACATGGCTCGAGACGCAGAGCAGTATGTAAGAAAGTGTTAAAAATGCCAAAAATATGCCCCAGTTGTTAGACAACATGCCAAAGTACTCAATCTAATCGTAGGACCCTAGCCATTGGCAAAATAGGGCATGTACATCGTAGGCCCGTTGCCGAGGGCGCCCGGGAATAACAGGTTTCTCTTTTTCGCCACATACTACTTCACTAAGTGGGTACAAGCAGAAGTGTACGTTTTTGTTACATAAGATGGTGTTGTAAGATTTGTATGGCAGAACATTATATGTCGGTTTGGCATACCAAAGGTGATTGTGACGGATAATGGGACACAGTTCAATAATCAAAGATTTAAAAGTTATTGCACAAAGAAAGGGATCACATTACAATTCTCCTCCAGAAGTTATCCTGAGGGCAATGGCCAAGTGGAGAAGACAAATCGAACGATTTTCGATTACTTAAAGAAAAAGTTGGAACAGCGCAAAGGAAAGTAGTGTGAGGAACTCCCCAATGTACTGTGGGCTCATCGTACCACAAAGCGGAATCCAACAGGTGAAAGCCCATTCTCACTCGCTTATGGCACTGAAGTGGTTATCTCCACAAAAGTCAATCTACCTACGATCAGAACATTAGTTGTGGAAAATGGCAAGAACGATCAGTAGCTAGCCTATAACCTCGACTTAGTTGAGGAACAAAGGGAAATTGCCGCACTATGACTTGCGAACTACCAGAACCAAGTTGCCATTTACTTCAACAAATAGGTCAAGTCGAAAAGGTTCAAGGTAGGTGAATGGGTATTGAGAAATGTCATGAAAAACACAAAAGATTTGAATGCAGGAAAGCTTAGACGCATATGGGAAGAACGATATGAGGTGATCGAAGCCTATGGAAATTGAGCTTATAAACTCAGGCACATTGAAACAGGTCGGTATGTGTCGCGCCCTTGGAACGCAATTCATTTGAGAAAGTACAACATTTAACTTTTCATGTTTATGTTTTCCGTATTTAAATTTCTGTTTCCAATAATGTTGAAGGGTAAATCGCTTCTTGTCTTCCTTGCATGTCAAAGGGTGTATCCCTAGATGTCTGCTGACATCTCCTTATTGTATGATAAATAAAGTTGCACTTAATTCGAATCTTCAACTAAAGTCTAAGGCTGAAGAGCATAAACCATGGATTGAGGATCGAATCAAAATAAAAAATGTAAGATCGAGTGGGAAAAGAAAACCCAAGATCGGATGGGCAGAGACCTAATCAAGATCTAAAAATCTAAGATCGAGTGGGAAAAGAAAGCCCAAGATCAAAGACCCAATCAAGATCGAAAATCTAAGATCGAGTGGGAAAAGAAAGCCCAAGATCGAATGGGCAAAGCCCCAATCAAGATTGAAAATCTAAGATCGAGTGGGAAAAGAAAACCCAAGATCAAATGAGTAAAGACCGACCAAGATTGAAAATCCAAGATCAAATAGGTAAATACCTGATTAAGAGAAGAATTCAAAGATGAACAGTTTAAGAACGATAACGAAAGGGCGAATTAAATAAATCTTTGGGAAGAACGATTTTCCTCCCCGAACACATTGTGTGTTTGCAGAGGAAAATGGAGTATTACGTGTGCAAAAGTAAAAGCTCAAGCAGTGGGACAATGTTTTTCTTGCCCGTAAAAAGAATATCTTTTATTTAAAAGAGGAAAACCTCTTGGACGTTGGATACATAGTGCGATAAAAGATAAGAATGAAAGAAGAAATAAACCTACTAGTAGAAGGTGAAAACAAAGACAACATCACTACTAAATATCCTAATAGTGGTTGGACTTCAGGGCCCAACTTATTACAAACAAGATGACATTTAGTCTAACGAGATGGGGAAACTATCCCAGTTTATGGAAGGAAAGGTCGCCTTAACCTTGGAGCGGAAATAGTGAATGCCTTGTTTAAACCATCATGTATGCCATCTGAGTGAGTAGCAGACACGGCACGATCAGCAACCATCAATTCATTTCTCAGACTATCCACTTGGTGTTCAGCGCGCTACAAGTATCCCTTCAGAGTTTCACGCTTGTCCAATAACAGGGAGTAGTTAAAGCACTGGGGGCAACATGGGTAGCAAGGGGAAGGAGCACGAGAAAGACTCGTTTTATCTTTGACATAAGGATCAGGAGAATGAGCAACAAAATTAGGAGCCCGAGTTGCACAATTCATCCTCGGAGAGATCCTTCCACCGACAACAAAATCTAGAGCCCGTTTTCTACTTGACCTTGTTCGAGACCAGTACGTGGATTCACGAAAAGTTTTAGGAACTTGAAAAGAGTGAGAAGCTGTCCTTGGCGAATGAGAATAAGAAATAGAACATAGCTCGATAACATTCCTAGAGCCTCTAGAACCCCTCCGAGAGCTTCTCTTTTTGGGGACATCAGCACAGAGCTAGAAGTTGAGTTTCACTCTTCGATTGTTAGCCATTAAGCCCAGGTACTACCTACTTGCTCTCAAACACCTCTTTATGTAGAGACATTTTGAGGTTGCTAGAAACAAGAATTCAAAATCTAAGTTGAACGTATCTTATTGGGATAAGTTAATCTCTCGTTTGAAAACTGAAATTTAAGGATAAAGGATATTGCTCTCATTCAATTAAAATTGAAAATTGAAAAGAACGGCTAGGAAGGGTTGGGCAATGGAAGGGCGAATGCCCAACTTGCGAATGAAAATTACGCTAAGATACAACCAGATATAATAAGTAAAAGTGCGATGACGTAAATACAAACACAAATGGGGTTTTTGCCCATAAGAATAGATCACGCGATTGCATGGGCTACTGAGCACCAAAACAAGGGCCGGACAAAAAGCCTCTAAAGCCTAAACTCGAAATGGGTCTGGAATTAGTAACAAACCCGCTGCCTAGCATATAATCAGAAGAATTAGGTATGTCTAAGGGTCTCCGATCCTTAGGATCCATCCCCTCATACCGTTCATATTTACCAGGCTCAATCCCCATATAATGATCATACACTTCAGGATCAATTACAAATAGATGTTCCAAACATTGCTGGCTTTGCACCCGACCAAATCTGAAGCTAGAGGCCATCTGCTTGCGTATCTGTTACATGTTCATCTCGCGCTCAATGGCCATTGCTTGCTTGACCTCGGCCAACTCTTCCTTCATACAGCCTACTTCAAACGTCACAACATCGCAAGCTCCCTTCAAATATGTGATATCTTCCTCATATTCATGAAGTCTAACTTGGCACTTAAAGCTACTGGCGTCATTAGGATGAGTCAAGCCTCTCGCCACAACGGTAGTAGTGTTTGCTTTGCCCTATAGATTATCGCCAAGGGTGACAATACTCTCATCTCTTTTGTGAATTCAGGTATCCAAGCTTGAGATGAATTATTAGAACTATCGCTACTAAGCAAATCAAATGGGGGAGGAGCCGACTTCCAGTACATGGGTTTAGGGGTTGTGCCGAAGATAGTCGGCGAACCACACCTAGAATTTTTGGGCTTATCTGCCAAAGAACGTTTATCTGACCTGCCTGCAATTCTGGGAAGTGGAAGATCAGGGGGAGGTGATGCAACACAGAAGACGGGGGAAGGTCAGAAGGTGGTGAAGCCATAGTAGGAGAATAATTTGAGTCGAAGTCCGTGTCAGTTTACCATGTCTCTTCGTCTTTTTCTTTTTCATCTTCTTCTTCTGAGAACTCCGTTCAGGAGTCGGTCACAAGTATGGGAGAGTCTACGTTGAACTGAAGCTCAATATCAAGAACGAAGATAGATCTAAGCAGGGGCTCTAGGGGCAACAACCGGTTGACCAAACAATACGGGAAGTAAATGATAGAGTTGCGGAGAGAGATGATTTGGGTAAAAGTGTTAGCAACTTCTCTAGAGCTCTATATCTTCCTCGTCACAAACCTCTTTAGCCAACACTTTCGGCCTTTGGAGATTATTTGTTCTGGACCATCCAATAAAGCTGCCAAAAAAGCTCATGGCAAGTTATGTTTAAATATTTATGGAAAAGCTGATAGCAAAAATAAATTTATATACCAGGTTTAGGAGCAAAAGAAGAATGGATAGATAGTTGAGATAGCTCAGGAGTCTTCCAATTCCTCGAAATCAGAAAAGAACGGTTCTTCCAATCTTTGGCTCTCGAGGGATCTAGTGACAAGAACTTCTTGCGATATCTAGGTTTAAAATTAAAGAAACTAGTTTCACCCTTAATGGTAATCAAGTTGAAGAGATAGAGGAAATCTCTAAAACCTAAAGATACGCCTAGCTTCAAACCCAATGCCAGGAAGGTCGACATAACCAAGTAAGAGTTCAGAATCAGTTGTATAGGGTAAATATTTGTGAAGAATAAAATGTGTTGAATCATGTGGTGGAGCGGTAAACTAATGGCCCCTAAGTGATCTAGAGACAAAACGGTAGACCCAACTGGGATACCAAAACCTGAATACATGTCAACTCTTGCAGGAAGTGGGCTGAGGTGCACGTCATCTGGAACATGACATTAGTCACGAGCCTTGACGATTTTAAGGTGTGATGGAGTACCACCATACTTAGACCAATTTGTACGTCTCGACATGAGGAATGGGATGGGAGACTTGCTAGCCAAAATTGATTCGAAAAGATAAGAAGAGGAATTTGGACCCGTAAACGTAAGTGGAATGTTTGAAATATTCCCATAGGAAGAGTTCGAAATGAAAAAATTACTTGTAAGTCAAGAAGCCACTCTAAAACGAGAAATCATAGGCTTGGTGGAGAACTGAGGGGATGAAGTGAAGAAAAGCGGGAAAAAGAGAAACTTAATTTATAAAAAGAGAAATGAATGCATGAGGAGTTTGGACATAAATCTTTATCCCTATGGAGGATGGATGAAACTCCAATTTAGGGGACAGGGGATAGGACAAGATATGTAAGGAAAGTATTCTTTTCTCATGTGTATTTCAGTGTGTAGTCACAATCTAGGTGACAAAAGACGACGATTTGACAAGAAGAGCGAAAGAAGAGAGCTTGTTCTGGAGCACATGTTCAAAGGTGAAAAAGCTTACGTGACGATAGAATTTAACTGAGCATAGATATATATATATATATATGAAAAGTGCGTGTAGAGATTCGCATGTCGGTACGCAGAGATATGCATATATATGTTGCGTGTAAGTATGTCGGTTTGCCTACACACATATATGTGTGTGTGTGTGTGTATATATATATATATATATATATATATATATATAGAGAGAGAGAGAGAGAGAGAGAGAGAGAGAGAGAGAGAGAAGCAGGTGTGCAAGTGTTAGTGTCGGTAAGAAAGCAGGTGTGCAAGTGTTAGTGTCGGTAAGAATGCGTGTATATATATATATATAAACCTAAACCAACATAGGTACAGCCTATAGACATGCAGTCTAAATGTACAGAATAGGAACTAGGTGTGCAAAGATAACTTTGTTAGTCCACTTTTTTAAGCTTCAATCCACTTTTGTAAGTTATGCGAATGTGTTAGTCAACTTTTGTAAACCATGCGAAGATGTCAACCCACTTTCGTAAATTATGTGTCAGTCCACCACATTCGTAAACTGTGTGAAAGTGTTTCACATTCGTAAGTTCCACATTCATAAAATATGCGAAGGTGCTCCAAGTTCGTAAATTATGTTGTGATGTTTGTAAATTATGCGAATGAGTCAGTTGACTTTTGCAAGTTACGGAAAGAGTCAGTCCACTTTCATAAGTCATGTGAAGATAGTCCACATTCGTAAAGTTATGAAAAGAGTCAATCCACTTTCGTAAGTCATGTGAAGATGTTCGTAAAGTTACAGAAAGAGTCAGCTCACTTTCATAAGTCATGCGAAGATAGTCCATGTTCGTAAACTATGCGAAAGTGTTCCAAGTTCGTAAATTAAGCTGTGATGTCTGTAAATTTTACAAAGGAGTCAGCTAACTATTGCAAGTTATGCGACAGTCAACTTTCGTGAATTATGGTTTAGGTGTCAGTTTACACTCGTAAATTATGCTAAGATGATAGTTCCTAAATTTTGCAAAGATGTCAAAGCATTTGAGAGTTAGGCAAAGGCTGTAGTAAATTAGGTCTTAGAAAAAGTGGCTTCCAAAAATTGGGCTTGAGAAAGAAATAGTTTTAGCTTGGCTTAAAGAATATAGTTTCAAGGCCTCATGCGATCAAAAAACTCAGTTTTCCCCTATTTTGCTTACGTAAAAAAGAGGGCATTGTCCGGTTTCGACTCATGGGCCAATACTAATCATCTAAAGAGATGATGTTGTGCAAGATAAACTGTGAGGAAAGCCCACAAGAAATATTCAAACGCAAAAGAAGGGAAACATGTCTAGATAACTACCTCCACTACAGAGGACCACTAAGGAAGAGGGAGAGGAAGACAAGTCGTGGTACTTGTTTCCCAAGCATGTAGTCCGTGTCTAGATAACTACCTCCACTACGGAGACCACTAAGGAAGAGGGAGAGGAAGCCAAGTCGTGGTACTTGTTTCCCAAGCATGTAGTCCATGTCTAGATAACTATCTCCACTACTGAGGACCACTAAGAAAGAGGGAGAGGAAGACAGATCATGATACTTGTTCCCCAAACATGTAATCCTATAAATATGGAGAAGAGCCAAGGAGCAAGGTACACAATCAGAGCCCGAGAAAAACCAGAGAATAGAAAATCAATCGACTGACTTAAGCATCGAAGTATCTCTTGCAGGTACCCCACCCAGACAAGCTACAGAGAAAGACTGTTCGGGGACACCTCTTACGAGGGATTTGGCAAATGTAAGGATTGCGATCAACAAATCTGTGGAGGTATTTCTTTCTGTAGGAAATTTCACTCCAACAGAGCGAGATGGAATTTTTCGCTTGGGAATGACCATAGTTATATGTTCTAGTTAGTAATATCGTTATACAACAATTACCTCATAAACATCCTCAGAAATTGTGGATATTAATATATTGATTGTGAGTCTAAATTCCTTCTTCAGAGATTCAGACAATGTTTGCTTCCTGCCTTCGCGAATCTGAAGAATAATAGATCAAGAGGTAACTTAAACATGAAATGTATCGATCGAAGGCACAAGGAATTGTGAAGGTGTTCCATTCCCATGGATGTTCAAGTCGGGAGAATACTTCTCGGTTTTCCATTAACTAGAAATGACAAAAAACCATCCTACCAAGCAGTAGGACTCAAAACCCAATATGCATTATCAAACTGTAAGAAACCGTACCGATCTTCGAGTTATTCTCAATCCCGTAGGTGATGACCTCTTTAAGCCCTTAAGAACTGGACCTATGCATCCATTTCCTTCTTTGTTTGCTTCTGCTTCCTGAAAAGTAAACACATATTTGTAGAATTTATGCCCGAGAACATACCGGAATCTGCATTTTTCTAATGAAACGAGAAAAAGTAACTTACAAACGATTGTATAATCTCAGCCACTGTATCTTTGGAGAAGCACTCATCAATTACTGACTTGCTGAAAAAGGTAAGGAAAGCTTAATGATATCACCTAGGGAGATTTGTGTGTTGATTCCAAGGATCGAAGTGGAATTAGCAATAAATATCAGCAACTAAGATTCACTACTTGTTTAAAACACATTCTTCATCAGGCTTGACTGCCACAGAAAATTCTTCAATCGATGCTTTGACTGCATTCTCATTTCCGGAGTTTAAGCTTATCAAACGCTTGTCTACGTCAGAGTATTTTCTGATGCAAAAACACAGTTCAATAACAAATTTCAGTTTCATATAAAAGCTATTAAGAGTTTATCAGCGGATCTATAACAATGCTTACAAAACGAGAAGCCTACAATGCAGTCTTCTAGATTGTTACGGAAAATCTTGTGCACCAATGCTTCCAAGACTTGGTTTACGGTGGAAGAAAATTATAGCGAAGAGTGAGAAAATTACCTCAAGAGGGACAAAATGGCCAGCTGCAACCAATTCCTTACCATTCAGCCAGGCCAAGAACTCCCCTGCATTCTCCACATGATATCAAACAGTCTCAGAAAAATCGTGGAAACTTCCTTTCCTTTTTATCAGCATGAAAGCATATATGAGAAACCACAATCAGTATGAAAGCCAATGCTAGCTTCCGGAGTGGCAAAAACCTATCATGAAATATACCACAGCAAATTTTGATTTTCCACTTATGGCTTCCGGAGTGGCAAAAACCTATCATGAAATATACCACAGCAAATTTTGATTTTCACTTATGCAGAAGTAAATATCAAGCTGGTGAACAATGAGGATAGAGATGCTACTCACAGTTTTTTCTGTGACTACTGAGAACTTCTCCACCCATTGAAATTCCGTGAACCAGAACCACCTAATTAACACGATTTCCTCTGTGATACCTTCAACAATGACATAAATTTGGAATATATGCATCACAGAAAGCTACTTTTCTCGAAACATTACCTGGGTTTTCTTATAAGTATGAATGTGGTAGCAAAGCCAATACATTCTGTAAACAACTTCAAGGCAGGAATCCTCTGCCAAAAGAGAATTATGAGCAATTTCATTTTCTAATTTCAATATACATTGGGAACAAAAAGATTTTCGCAAAAGAGAGCATTTACTTGATTTCCTGCTGTCATAAAACATTTTCAAGTCCCCGCCTGCTGAAAAAGCTCGACCTGATCCCTACACAAGAACAGCAGAGTGTGTCAAGTGGCTAAGCCTAGTACCCACATGGCTATGTTTGTATATTGGTGTTTTAAACCAAGAGCACCAATGGCGGTTCGAGATTTCAGGATCATTGGAACTAACCTTGATAATTACAAGCTCAGCATTGTCATCTCCTTCCCACTTTTCCAAGTATTCAGCTAGCAAAGAAACCTATTGAAGTAAAAACAATTAAGTTGCGAACGAAAAGGAAATGATATCAAGAACTCGAACGAAACAACAAATAGACGCAAAATCGATTAAGCATACTACTTTTGATGAGATGACATTCAACTGACGAGGCCTGTTAACCTTAAACATCACTCACGCAAACACCCATCAAGTAATTCACATGCAGTAATTTCAGCAGTAGTACAAACAACAACAACAACAGCAAAGCCTTATCCACTAAATGGGGTCAGCTATATGAATCCTAGAATGTCACTGCGCTCGGTTTATTCATTCAACTAGAAATGCATAAGAAGATTTACCTCATCTGTATTTACATCTTCTTGTGCCATTTCAACGAATGGTTAACTGGTAGGTTATAATCTAACAAACTGCTTGTGTAATCCCAGTTAATTAGTTCCAAATGTTTATGAATAATCCTAGTATGGAAGCTGGAACAGAAACAATTGATCGATCAAACAACGAAGGAAAACTTACGTTAACAGTGGAGTTGTTAATGTCTGTACTTGTGTTTCCACTTCCATTTGTGTATGGTTTCCATCTACCAACCACCACCACCTCCAACTATACCCATGGTTTTCACGACACGTGGTTTAGTTGTGTTACTGCCACCAAACCCATCGTCATTACAAGAGAGGTGAACCGCGGCAAAATGGTACAATATAAATACATTAGAATTTCAAGTCAGGTTTGCTCTTGGTACCTGATTTGAGTTACGAAGTTGACAAAAACATCGGTGATTTATTGAAAGTTTTGGAAGGACGTATATCATTTGACTGTGACGTGAGGTAGGCTGATATGCCTTTATCCTTTATGGGCATCATTGTAATTACCCCTGTTCTTTGGAGAGCGGGATACAACAAACTTCAGCAAAAAAAAAAAAAAACCAAGTGGATGTTTTGGTTTGGGTTAAAACTTGATTATTTACATTTAAGAATTACAGTTCAAGATAAATCACAGTTTAATACGTTTATTTTCTTTGTGATATTAACACATTGTCTGATTTTCATAGTATAATTTGGAGATGATTAGTCTCTAGTTTATGGGAAGGGGTAGGTGAAGAAATCTTATGAGTTACTATTGAGTGTAACCCTAGAAAAATTGTGATTCTAATCCCTTTTCATTTGGGACGTACATGACATGATTCATTTTTCTCCCAGAGGAAGCCTTGGTCATCGACTCATCATACATGCAGTTGTCATTCGATCAAAGGATATCGGTGAGGGCAGAAAATCGAACTCAAGACGTCGAGTGCAAACGTTCACTGCATTGCTCCGCTTCAGTGACCAGGAAATCTCACCAGATAGGAAAGCATGAACTTGACTCCCGCAAATAGAGTGAAGTATTGTACCTGATATACTCATCTGCTGATGCAGATTACATGCAGCACAGCATACCCACTAACGAAACCAACGAAATCAGGCCGAAAGCCAGGCATAAAAGAAAGTACCAAGCTCATTAAATTCATTATAAACTTGTAAAGTGTGCAATCTTCAAAACTGAAACAATCCAGATGATAGAAAAAAAGATGTTCATACTCCCACGAAGCAAAAATCCGGTAACTAGTTTAACTACTTAAAATGCAAAGCCTTCGATGAAGGGAACCCGTAGGACATAACGAGATTACATAAAGAGGTTGGGCCTGGACGCCTTGTATGTCGTCTTGAGCTTCCTGGTTGGGGGCCTAACCTTCCTGAACACCAACGGGAACTTGATCTTGGAGTTATGGAACTGCTTGGTGCTCTCCCTCTTGCAGAGTTTTGCTGGGATGGTAGCTGTCTTGATGATTTGGATGCACGGAAACCTCACCCTGTGACGAGATGCCAACTCAGTGTACATGGCTTCAACAGCACCATTGAGAGTTGTGTCTCGGTACTCCTTGTACATGTTGTGATAACCAGTTCGGCTCTGATATCGAAGCCAGATTCCATAGTTCTTGATGGTAGTTGGATATTTCTCAAAAATCTGCAACACAACAATATCAGAATTATTCTTTTCAACCCAAATACCCTGAATACTAACAGTTCCTCTCAGTGTATACGTTCAACTTAGTGTCTACAATACCACAACAGAAGTGGCACATCATCAAACGATACACCAAAAGGAACCTTAAAAGTTAAATCTGTGGCAACCTTATTCCAGACGCGGCTACCACATGATATAAGCGTATATCTCAGAAATTAAAAAAACCCAAAACTTTATCATAACAATAGATGAAACACTACTACAAATTGAGTTCATAGTCAATTCAGATCCAGGATAAGCATAAATAATCAAACTAGACGGAATGTTTATCTGAATTATGGCCCAGCTTAAGAAGCCAACAGACATTTAAACAAAAGAACGAATTAGATCATGTTGGTTCATAGAGTACGAGAAAGATGACAGAAATGTAAAATGCATACCTCATTGATGGCCAAAACTTGTCCATTGCTTTTCTTCACTTTCTTCAA
The DNA here is from genome assembly GCA_963580275.1 of Crataegus laevigata. Classification (NCBI taxonomy): domain Eukaryota; kingdom Viridiplantae; phylum Streptophyta; class Magnoliopsida; order Rosales; family Rosaceae; genus Crataegus; species Crataegus laevigata. The sequence continues at coordinate 12,872,743 of OY756945.1, read as the reverse complement.
CTTCCTCAAGAAGTACCTAATGAAAAAAAAAACGAGAGAACAACATCCGAATGAGATTGAAAACCCAAAAAACACAGCAGAAGTTGAAGCGCTTGTGAACATTGAAAAGTTGATTAATCTGATACAAAATTAAATTTCTCTCGCTTTTCGCAATTTACAGGGAGGCCAAGACCAAAAACAAGTACGACAACAACCATTCTAGGACTCGACTTTCGGACCCTACTATCATCCTAAAGTAAATTCAAAATGAAATCAGTTTGTTCATCTCACAAGTGCAGACAAGTTTCTCACTTTCACGGAACGAGAAAATCATGCTTATTTTACACCATTCAAAAACAAAAACAAATACATAAAATACAAATTCGTTAGATTAGCACGAACAATAAGCGCGGGTTTAGTTTCTCTGGTATTCAAAACCCTAAATTACCAAAAAAAAAAATCTAATATTAAAAATTAAATCTTTATCCCTTCCAACATTTTTCATGAAACAAATACAAGACAGCAAAATAGATACAGATAGAAAAGTGCTTACCAGAACTTGGATTTGGCACGGACCTCATTGGTGGCCCAGAGCTTCATCCGGTAGATCTTGGGGTGCTCATCCTTCTCAGTCGGGAGGGCTCTCCCCACCACCTGGTACTGGTGAAACTGTTTCCACAAAACAAAACCCACCATTTTAATCTCTCTAAATCCATGCTTCCGGAAAACAAAAAGCTAAAAACTGATTGAAAAAAAGGAAATAAAATCACAGAAAATGATTTCTGAAAACAACAAACTGTTTTATGATAAATAAGATCGATAGAGTAAGATCATCTCGGCGCACCCTGAAAACACCCATTTTGCGATGAGGGAGAGAGACGCCGCTGCTCTGGCTGCTTAGTGCTGCTGGCTGCGAAAGCACTTTGTCTTCCAGAACTCTATAACAAGTGAGGGTTAAAAAACCCTACTTCCCCTGCTCGATGTATCTGGGCCCTCAAAAGTCTTAAGTAAAGCCCAACTTATTGTGATTGAGAAGTTTTTTGATTCACTCCTTAATGGCCCAAATGTAAATTCACGGTGATGATATAAAACTTTCTTTCTTTTTTTGATTTAACGCTATAATTTGTAAATCCAAATCCGCTAATTGTTCTTGGATATCACCTGCTCCAGTGGAAAGATCTCTATTTCGAAATGTATCGAAGCCTCGGGTGGCAAAAAGACGTGGGATGTTGTATTTCCAGGAATGGATTTCCTATTCGAATGAACTGCGTAATCATTAATTTATAGGTGAAAAATAAATAAATATCAAATTCATTAATCATAATATTGAAATCTAAGGTCTCGCACTTATAAGTGAAAAAATAATCTATATTAAAATTGAACAATTGACGTCTTGGCCCAAGCAATATATGGTCTTAATGTGCATGCTCATGTACTTCTTGACTTGGATGTACTTTTATTTTTTATTTTTTTTTATTTTGAATTATTATTTAAATTCTTGAAGTGCAGGTTCACCACATCTATGTCAAAACTGTTTATGTTGCACAAATAGGTTCAATTTTGTTAGAGTTTTACCTTTTTTTAATTAAATTTTCAACCACACGGCACTTAGGTGGTTTACATCTAAGCAACAATGGATCTTATTTGCAACACGTATACGGTTTTAACTGATTTATATACGTATTTTTTTTGTTAGTGTGGGGCAAATTGAGACACAAGTTAAGTTTAAACGGGATATGAGTTCTAGAGAGTGACAAAATATGAGTTTTATATGGTTAGGTGAGACTTGAAATTGAGCATCAAGGAATGCATGTATGTAATTAAACTTAATCTGATTGCTTTTAGCTGGAAAAAAATAATTAAAAAAAAACTCTAAAGAAACAATTTAACTAACGATTTGTGAGAATTATCCATGGCATGTTTTCAAATGATTTATTTGCTCATCACATATGCTTATAAGGTGTCTATAGTACTGTCCGAGAGCTTTTTAAATGAACTCTTAACTAGAATTTAGAGAGGATTACCCTAGCATTACCCATTCCAATAGGCTTCTAAAATGAGGTCTTAACTCGAATTTAGAAAGGTTTCAAGAAAAAAAATCAATTATAATATAGGAAGGGGAAAAGGAGCATCTAATGGTTCTCTATAATCAATGCTAATTGTTTTAAGTAAATATTTAATTTATATTGGCTAACTGACTCATAATCATTATGAATTATTGACTCATAGTCATTATGATGCTTTAAAGTAGGGAGTATAGTTTGAGCACAATTTTTTTTTTATAGAACTCCTAAAGTAATATTTTGAGGGGGCGTTTGTTTGCCCTCATTAAAGGGTACTGGACTGGACTGGACTAAGGGTTAGTCCAGTCCCATGTTTGTTCCTGACAGGGACTAGGTTTAATGAGACTAAGTCTCACTAGCCTAGACTAAATCAGGGACTAGCTGGTCTTAGTGAGACCCCTAAAAAACCATGGGACTAGTTAAGACTATCCCCTTTCTCCTCCTCGCCTTGCTCCTCGACCACTCACATTCGAAAGCCATTGGACTAGATGCTTTTCACAACCAATTTTCATATAAAATACCAAATTGAAGAACAGATTGGAACATACAAGGGAGAAAAAGATGGAGAAAAAGAGGGAGAGAATGGGGGGTAAGGAAGGATTAGAGGGATAAAAATAAAATATTAATAATTATAGATTAAATAATATAATATTATAGTTTGTTAATTATCCTGCTTATTAGTCTGACACTGCACCAAACGCTTCACTAAGCTAGTCCAGCTTAGTCTAGTCTAAGCCAGTACAGTTTAGTCCCTGAAGCTAGTCCAGTCCGAGACAGTCCGGTGCAACAAACGCACCCTGATAGTTCTCGCTAAAAATTTTGTAGGGTGCATTTTTGCTAACGAGTCTCGAGTGGTGCTAATGTTTACCATCCTATTTACTACTATTAAATGTGTTTAAATTTTGAGATTTGTGTCTATGCATTACACAGAACTTGAAATTTAAACTTATTTAATATGTGGGACCATGATGTGGCACCTTAGGTGGCAAGAATGACCAAAACTCCCATAGCACTTGACGAGCAAGTAAAAACACTAAGAGGCCTAATGTGGATCGGAACATGTTACACTTATAGGCCCCTAAGTCAGGTCGGACTACCAAACTTCCAGATTACCTTAGTCAGGTTGGACTACCGAACTACCTTAGATTAGACAAGTCAGACAAAGTCAGAATACCAAGCGAAGTTAGACAGTCGTGGTTAGACAAAAGCCTATTAAAGAACTACTTGCCTCCCAAGTAAGGAAACCCTAATTCAAGTCAAATTAGGACATCTTAGGGATTAGGCAACGTAAACATGATTCTAGAAAGGATTGGGTATTATTATCCTAGATTTCCTCCTAAATAGTCTCCCGATTTAATTGGGATCACTTTCCTTGCAAGAACTATCTAGATTTCTATAAATACTCAACTAAGTCTTTTAAGATTCAAGACTTAACTCTGGATTCTCTAATCAATCACAATGAAAGATACACATATTCTCTCTAATCCTAACAAAAGCCCATCTTGCATATACATTGTCATCTATGCATAGACATGTCCATAGAGAACTCATTTCCTTAACGCTCCACCATAAGCTATTCGTTAAGGATGGTTCACGATGTATCGCACATCACACCATTCTTTCTTAGAACTACATCCGTGGTTTAATTCTCCTTAAGGGAGATATGTAGGAAGTTCTACTCGAATTCAACCACACCCCCTCAATTCCCATTCTCTCTCCTCGCCAAAGATCATGGGCAAGTTCGACTAAATTTTACATCCATCTGCTGATGTGCATAAATTTAGTTCTAATGTAATAGTAATAAATAGAGTGTAAAGATCAAGTGTGGATGCAAATTTCTACCGTCTTTTCCTTTGACGAAAATGCACTTGCAAAATAATAACACCTAAAATTAAGGCCAAAAACCTCACGCGCCCACGATGAATTTGGGGGGAGGGGGGCTTTGGCCGAAGAATCCCCGATGCCAAAGTTAGGATTCTAGAAAGGATGTATTTGAGTGTTATGGGTAGAAAAAAGCCTCACGAATTTTGGAGATAAATGATGTATTTATAGGAGAAAATGAGGAAGTGGGCCGGCCCTCTAGGGTTTAGGGGTGGCCGGCCTTGGGTGGATTTTGGGTGGAATATTCCAAGATATTTGTGTAAATAAATATCTTGGAGTAATTAGGTAAATGTCCTAAATAAATGGAATTAGGATAACTTACTTGAAAGAAGTCTTCTTTGATTAGGAATATATTTAAGATAAGAATAAGGAATTATCTTATCATAAATACCTTTGATTTTTTTTCTAAGGGCAATGGTGTCTTGAGCAGTAGTTGATCTCTGCCAGCTCAACCTCAGTTACACGTGGTGAATGAAGCTACTCCCTACTTAATTAATAAGGGCAGTCTTGTCTTTCTTGGGAAATAATTCATGTATTTTTGGCTTCGCAAATGCCCTCATACCTGCTGGGCTGCTCGCATGAAAAGGCAGAATGTGTAGGAATCCAAAGCTGCAAGGTAGTTTGTGTCCCAATTTGATGTAGATTCCTTTTTTTATTTGGAATTTAAATTCTTCTAGGAAGGAGAATGTAATTGCCACCAAAACCTATTTAAGTCTGCATTAAGCAAAGGGTTAAATAAATTTGGAGTGCAATTAAAACCCCGCAAGAAAGAGAGAACGCCAGATGATATTTATTCCCCCTTTCCTAGCAATCTTCTCTGTTTGCCCGTGCAAATAATTGTGTTTCGTTGTTTTTCTTCTTCTCCAAGAAAAAAAATTAATTTTCTCTTTCTTCCTGATTTTTTTAGAGCCTCGGGGCTTGATTATTAGCTTGACGAAGGCCGATGATGCGGAGAATTGTGTAGCCGCAGGGCTGCTATGCTGTTGTGGCAACTTGGCTGCTATGATCGGCATGGCGCAAAAAGGGCTCGACTTGGGCCGAAGGCTGGTAGTGAAAGCTATGGCTTAGTGTGTGGCGGGGGTGGGCCAGGTGCGCTGGGCTCGGACCTGTGAGCGTGGACCTTGGCGTTAGGGCGCCGGTCCTAAGTTGCTAAGCTTAAGCATATGCAATGATAAAGGGAGAAAGAGAGGTAGCGTTGGGGCGTGTGCCCTTCATATCTTGTGAATTGGGATGTTTAGTCTCTAAACTGCTTTATACTTCTTGTTAAGATGTCTTCTGATTTGTCTTCCTCTATTTATGTAGATTTGGAATTCGGTTCAACTCCTAAGACTTCACTAAACATGAAAAAGGTACACATCGTTCTGGGGATCCCTGCTGAATATCGCAAGTGGCGTTGGCTGCTCAATCTTCTTTGTGGGTAGACCTGGCATTCGTGTCGTGTTTCAGGTGTTCGTGTCGTTTTCGTGTCATACCCGATAGCTTAACGGGTCGTGTCGTGTAACACCCGTTAAAATAAACGGGTAATATGACCCAACCCGAAATCGACCCGTTAATATTATCAGGTAATATGACCCGACCCGTTACCCGTTAAGAAAAATATTTTTTAAATCAATAAATAATGAAAATGAAAAACATAATTTGACCCTAAAAAATGTAAAACATAATACTAAATTAGTATATACATACTATATTATCACATAAATACTAATTCAAAACATTAATAAATAAATAAATAAAACATTTTTCTTTCAAGTTTACATACCCCAAAATAAGAGTCTAATGAATAAACATTAGTGCATACTACAAAATACAAATGTTCAAAGATATGCAAAATGAAGAGAGTTATACTTAATGAAAGTATAAATAAACTCTTAAGTGTTAGTCAATCTATCGTTTTGATGGGATACGAATTCTCCGAAACTAATTTCAACGATCACAACTGTCAAACTTGTTTGTATATGTTTCGAGATCACATCAGCAAAAAATCACAAAAGACAAACATTCAGAGATCAAGTAACAGGACAAAACTTTTCGACGGTTATACACAAACAATCACGATTTAACGGTAATTTTAACTCTTATTTTGATGATTTTATACAGCTACACTCCTTGATTAAAATATTTACACAAGTGGATACCACAAAATCTTATGTTATACTTAATGAAAATATAAATAAACTCTTAAGTGTTAGTTAATATATCATTTTGATGAGATACGAATTCTCCGAAACTAATTTCAACGATCACAACCGTCAAACTTGTTTGTATATGTTTTAAGATCACATCAGCAAAAAATCACAAAAAACAAACATTCAGAGATCAAGTAACGGAATAAAGCTTTTCGACGGTTATAAACAAAAAATCACGATTTAACGGTTATTTTAACTCCGATTTTGATGATTTTTTTACAGATACACTCCTTGAACCTATATGAATACAATGAATGAATTCGATCTTCAATTTAAAATATTTACAACAGTGGATACCACAAAATCTTATGTTATACTTAATGAAAGTATAAATAAACTCTTAAGTGTTAGTCAATCTATCGTTTTGATGGGATACGAATTCTCCGAAACTAATTTCAATGATCACAACCGTCAAACTTGTTTGTAAATGTTTCGAGATCACATCAGCAAAAAAATCACAAAAAACAAACATTCAGAGATCAAGTAACGGGACAAAGCTTTTCGACAGTTATAAACAAAAAATCACGATTTAACGGTTATTTTAACTCCGATTTTGATGATTTTTTTACAGATACACTCCTTGACCCTATATGAATACAATGAATGAATTCAATCTTCAATTTAAAATATTTACACAAGTGGATACCACAAAATCTTATATTATACTTAATGAAAGTATAAATAAACTCTTAAGTGTTAGTCAATCTATCGTTTTGATGGGATACAAATTCTCCGAAACTAATTTCAACGATCACAACCGTCAAACTTGTTTGTATATGTTTCGAGATCACATCAGCAAAAAATCACAAAAAACAAACATTCAGAGATCAAGTAACGGGACAAAGCTTTCCGACAGTTATAAACAAAAAATCACGATTTAACAGTTATTTTAACTCCGATTTTGATGATTTTTTACAGATACACTCTTTGACCCTATATGAATACAATGAATGAATTCGATCTTCAATTTAAAATATTTACACAAGTGGATACCATAAAATCTTATGTTATACTTAATGAAAATATAAATAAACTCTTAAGTGTTAGTCAATCTATCGTTTTGATGGGATACGAATTATCCGAAACTAATTTCAACGATCACAACCGTAAAACTTGTTCGTATATGTTTCGAGATCACATCAACAAAAAATCACAAAAAACAAACATTCAGAGATCAAGTAACGGGACAAAGCTTTTCTACGGTTGTAAACAAAAAATCACGATTTAACGGTTATTTTAACTCTAATTTTGATGATTTTATACAGATACACTCCTTGACCCTATATGAATACAATGAATGAATTCGATCTTCAATTTAAAATATTTACACAAGTGGATACCACAAAATCTTATGTTATACTTAATGAAAGTATAAATAAACTCTTAAGTGTTAGTCAATCTATCGTTTTGATGGGATACGAATTATCCGAAACTAATTTCAACGATCACAACCGTCAAACTTGTTTGTATATGTTTCGAGATCACAGCAGCAAAAAATCACAAAAAACAAACATTCAGAGATCAAGTAACTGGACAAAGCTTTTCGACGGTTATAAACAAAAAATCATGATTTAACAGTTAATTTAACTCCGATTTTGATGATTTTTTACAGATACACTCCTTGACCCTATATGAATACAATGAATGAATTCGATCTTCAATTTAAAATATTTACACAAGTGGATACCACAAAATCTTATGTTATACTTAATGAAAGTATAAATAAACTCTTAGTGTTAGTCAATCTATCGTTTTGATGGGATACGAATTATCCGAAACTTATTTTAACGATCACAACCGTTAAACATGTTCGTATATGTTTCGAGATCACATCAGCAAAAAATTACAAAAAACAACCATTCAGAGATCAAGTAACGGGACAAAGCTTTTCGACGGTTGTAAACAAAAAATCACGATTTAACGGTTATTTTAACTCTGATTTTGATGATTTTATACCGATACACTCCTTGACCCTATATGAATACAATGAATGAATTCGATCTTCAATTTAAAATATTTACACAAGTGGATACCACAAAATCTTATGTTATACTTAATGAAAGTATAAATAAACTCTTAAGTGTTAGTCAATCTATCGTTTGGATGGGATACGAATTCTCCGAAACTAATTTCAACGATCACAACTGTCAAACTTGTTTGTATATGTTTCGAGATCACAGCAGCAAAAAATCACAAAAAACAAACATTCAGAGATCAAGTAACAGGACAAAGCTTTTCGACAGTTATAAACAAAAAATCATGATTTAACGGTTATTTTAACTCCGATTTTGATGATTTTTTACAGTTACACTCCTTGACCCTATATGAATACAATGAATGAATTCGATCTTCAATTTAAAATATTTACAAAAGTGGATACCACAAAATCTTATGTTGTACTTAATGAAAGTATAAATAAACTCTTAAGTGTTAGTCAATCTATCGTTTTGATGGGATACGAATTATCCGAAACTAATTTCAACGATCACAATCGTAAAACTTGTTCGTATATGTTTCGAGATCACATCAGCAAAAAATCACAAAAAACAAACATTCAGAGATCAAGTAACGGGACAAAGCTTTTCGACGGTTGTAAACAAAAAATGATGATTTAACTGTTATTTTAACTCTGATTTTGATGATTTTATACAGATACACTCCTTGACCCTATATGAATACAATGAATGAATTCGATCTTCAATTTAAAATATTTACACAAGTGGAAACCACAAAATCTTATGTTATACTTAATGAAAGTATAAATAAACTCTTAAGTGTTAGTCAATCTATTGTTTTGATGGGATACGAATTCTCCGAAACTAATTTCAACGATCACAACCGTCAAACTTGTTTGTATATGTTTCGAGATCACAGCAGCAAAAAATCACAAAAAACAAACATTCAGAGATCAAGTAACGGGACAAAGCTTTCGACGGTTATAAACAAAAAATCATGATTTAACGGTTATTTTAACTCCGATTTTGATGATTTTTTACAGATACACTCCTTGACCCTATATGAATACAATGAATGAATTCGATCTTCAATTTAAAATATTTACACAAGTGGATACCACAAAATCTTATGTTATACTTAATGAAAGTATAAATAAACTCTTAAGTGTTAGTCAATCTATCGTTTTGATGGGATACGAATTATCCGAAACTAATTTCAACGATCACAATCGTAAAACTTGTTCGTATATGTTTCGAGATCACATCAGCAAAAAATCACAAAAAACAAACATTCAGAGATCAAGTAACGGGACAAAGCTTTTCGACGGTTGTAAACAAAAAATCACGATTTAACGGTTATTTTAACTCTGATTTTGATGATTTTTTACAGATATACTCCTTGACCCTATATGAATACAATGAATGAATTCGATCTTCAATTTAAAATATTTACACAAGTGGATACCACAAAATCTTATGTTATACTTAATGAAAGTATAAATAAACTCTTAAGTGTTAGTCAATCTATCGTTTTGATGGGATACGAATTCTCCGAAACTAATTTCAACGATCACAACCGTCAAACTTGTTTGTATATGTTTCGAGATCACAGCAGCAAAAAATCACAAAAAACAAACATTCAGAGATCAAGTAACGGGACAAAGCTTTCGACGGTTATAAACAAAAAATCATGATTTAACGGTTATTTTAACTCCGATTTTGATGATTTTTTACAGATACACTCCTTGACCCTATATGAATACAATGAATGAATTCGATCTTCAATTTAAAATATTTACACAAGTGGATACCACAAAATCTTATGTTATACTTAATGAAAGTATAAATAAACTCTTAAGTGTTAGTCAATCTATCGTTTTGATGGGATACGAATTATCCGAAACTAATTTCAACGATCACAATCGTAAAACTTGTTCGTATATGTTTCGAGATCACATCAGCAAAAAATCACAAAAAACAAACATTCAGAGATCAAGTAACGGGACAAAGCTTTTCGACGGTTGTAAACAAAAAATCACGATTTAACGGTTATTTTAACTCTGATTTTGATGATTTTTTACAGATATACTCCTTGACCCTATATGAATACAATGAATGAATTCGATCTTCAATTTAAAATATTTACACAAGTGGATACCACAAAATCTTATGTTATGCTTAATGAAAGTATAAATAAACTCTTAAGTGTTAGTCAATCTATCGTTTTGATGGGATACGAATTATCCGAAACTAATTTCAACGATCACAACCGTCAAACTTGTTCGTATATATTTCGAGATCACATCAGCAAAAAATCAAAAAAAACAAACATTCAAAGATCAAGTAACGGGCCAAAGTTTTTTGACGGTTATAAAGAAAAAATCACAATTTAACGGTTATTTTAACTCCGATTTTGATGATTTTTTACAGATACACTCCTTGACCCTATATGAATACAATGAATGAATTCGATCTTCAATTTAAAATATTTACACTAATGGATGTGGATATCACAAAATTTTATGTTATATACTTAATAAAAGTATTATTTTCGGGTGTAGATGTAACACTTAAACGACAAATGTTTTAATGTTTTGAAGTAATATTTATGAGGAAATGTGTGGTATGTGCAATTTTTTTTAAATCTTATTAATTTTTCACTTCTAAAATATTATTAATTTTTCACTAAAAAAAACATTATTCATGAGATTTGGAGGGTTTTAAAAATCTAAACGACCATGTAACGATTGTCTAAGGGTAGAGGATGCAATCATGAGCATTTATATAGGGGTGTGCTATCCATACACCCCATTTTACTTCTTACACACCCCTTGTTAATTTCTATTTGTTGATTTTCTTCAATTCATCCGATCCGACGGTCAAAAATTAGAAGGGTGTGTGAAAAGTAAAATGGGGTGTGTGAATATCACACCCCTTTATATATGCTTTCACATTTTTCAGACTTATACATTAATGATTATGAATTTTATTTATTTTGAACTACCTTAAAAATACTTGAGGGTTTGTATAGTTTTAAAAATTCATGTACGCACCTTTAAAGCGTAGAGGATGCGATTAAGAGTGCTTGCATATTTTTTTCACATTTTTTGCACCTGTAAATTAATTATTTTAAATATTTAAATGTATTTGGTATTTTTTAAATTACTTGATGTTTTTATTTTTAATGTGTTTTATAATTTTTAATCTTACTCTTTGCTCATAATATTTTATAAAATAAATAAATAAAACTTAAATTTTTAAAATTTATTTAGAATAATAATACAATAATAATTAATGAACAAAAAAATTATATATATATATATCCACTATATTTATTGTATTTTATAGTAAGTTTTTTTTAGTAATTAAAAAAAATTAAAATCATCAAAATAACTTTTTCCTTTTCGTGTCAAAACAGGTTACCCGCGTGTCACTCTCGTGTAAACCTGTTAAGGACCCGTTATTAACGGGTTCTTAACGGGTTACCCGATAATGACCCGATTAGTTATCGTGTCGATCCGAAACCCGTTATTTTCGTGTCGTTTTCGTGTCGTGTCATCGTGTCGTGTCAGAAACTGCCAGGTCTATTTGTGGGGGAAAAGGTGGGCTGCCCCCATATAGGGATGACAATTATAACCGTTAAACTCGATAACCGTGGATAATCATCCGAATGGAACAGATTTGGGTATGGAAGTTTGGGTATATTTTGGATATGGAAGAAAACCGTTTATATTATTCAGTTATGGTTTTGAATATGGTTATAGAGGTCTCCAAATCGTATCCATAACCGAATCCGACCCGATTAGTAATTAATATAATTACTATATAATATAATAGTATAATGTGTGTGTGTGTGTGCGCGCGCGCGCGCGTCTCCATTATTCACTAAACCATTACCTTGAGAATACAAAAGTTGCATTTTGTAGGAAAGTAAAGTTATGAATCAAAATCAATGCAAACTCAATGGTGCTTATCGGAGATATAAAAAACAAGCCAACATCGTCAGTGTTTTAATTTTTATACTCAACAAGATCCATTCATTGGATCATTTTATACATCAAATGTTTAATGATGAAATTAATAACTACTAACTTATAATGTCTCAACTGAACGAATATATTTTTTGTATTGATGAAGATGGATACACCCGTTAATCGATGGGGAATCCATTACCCTGTGAGTATGGTTATGGATAATATCCGATGGTTAATCTGTGGTTTATGGATATGGTTAATTTTCATAGTTATGGGGATGGATATAGCATTTATGTCCCCAAACCAAGCTGTTGCCATCCCTACCCCCATATAAGGAGATTATGAGGATCAAAGTTAGGCGTTCACTTGTCTGATCGCTACCGTGGAACCTATTGCTAATCGAGGCGGGAGAAAGAATCTTTGTCGCCTGCTCGAGAGTCGTCAGTAGAAAAGAAACCGAAGACTTCCTCTGCTGCTCACGGGGGTCCGTCCACTGCTAGGAGGCTCATGATTGACTTGACTTCTTCCAAGGGGAAGAAATATGTTATTGGATCTCAGCCTGTAAATTCTGCTGCTTCGAGGGTTGTTAGAACAGTCACTTATAGGTGCCTCATATGCCTAGTTTTATTTTGATACAGCCTTCCATACCCAAGTCCAATTCGATTTCAAAGGTATGTGCAATGGCAAAGAGCGAGGATGTCGATTCCATTGCCAAACCGGTGTCAAGGCAGGCCCCTCATATTGCAAAGGAAGTGCTTACCTATATGAGCAGCCGTGAACAGCCTACCAAACCAACCTTAGATGAGTTTTTTGAGATCCATACACTATTGAAGCCCGATCTGCTTGAGGACACGGAAGCATATGCTAAGTTTGTTGATAGCATAAGCAAAGGTGTCGGCTCTAGTTTCTTCGCGAAGTGTGAGGCTTAGTTGCGAAGGGTTCCTTGATTACTATTATGCAAAAATTTGTGATCTTGGCAGCCGAGTACATGTTTATGAAGCAGGATGATGCCAAGGCTGGTAGGGAGATAGCAGCAACCATGATAGCAAAAGCTTGCTCGACTGTTGAGAAAATTAAAGAGTTGGAATCTGAACTTGCCTATTTAAAGGGATATGATGTATTTACCTTCATTGCTCAGTAGCTTAACATCGCTCGCCAAGAGATCAGTGGCTTGAAGGCTCAGTTTGACCGCTCCAGATGAAGTATGGCATTATAGAGAAGGAAATTGAAGTCCAAGCGTTGCTAGTGCAAGACCTTGAGCATGTCATTTCAGAATTTCGGTTTGCATGTGATGTCAAAGATGTAGAGCTACTCACCATGCATAATGACGATGTTTAACTCAAAAATGCCGTCAGTAAACTTAAGTTTAAGGAAATGGATCTGCAATGAGCGTTGTCTGCTAGTGAGAACCTGAAGCATGAACTAAATGAGTTGTAGAATGCTCGTAATGACCTGATTGAGGAGAATAAGTAGTTGAAGAGCAGGAAGTCCTGTCTTGAGGTTGTCCTTGCCCAAGCTCAAGCTGAGTTCTACAAGATAGATCATTTCATTGGTATGCCGTCTGACTACGCCTTCTCTGATAAAGACCTCAAGTTTTTTGCTATTTCTTCCGACGATCTGCTTAAGTTTTCCTTCTAGAGCGTCATTCATGAAGTAGCCAAAAACTAGGCTGCCCAAGTAGGTACAGCCGAAGGTAGTGTTGTTCAGGCAGGGGCGGCTAGTGATAGAACTGTTCAGAATTGGGTAGTTGTAGATGAAGCGCAAGAGGTTGATGCTGCTGGGAGTGATGCGACTACTGAAGATGTCCAAGCTGCTGAGGAGTAATCTTTTGAGATAGATTTTAGGATTTACTTTCTTTTTCTTTCCTACTTTGCCTTTTCCTTTGCTTGAACTTTGTTGGCCTTTGTGCCAGTTCACCAATTTACTAGAAATTAATAAACTGTTTTTCTTCGCTTTACTTCATCTTTATCTATGTGTCTATGTGCCTTGCATCAAGCTTTAGCCGTAGAATGAACAACTGAGTATGCTGCTTTGAACAAAGCAGTCAAACCCATCTTCATTCGTTTAGGTGCCAACTTTGGGTTGTTGGGTGCGATTCTTTGCTTCCTTGAGGCATTTTTTGAAACTTTTAACTTGCAGGGCCGAATGACCTCCATAGTTGCATGTTTCATATCAGTGGTCCACTAGATCTTTAACCACAAGTCATTAACGAAGCGTGCTACTTTTTAATAAGTAGAGGGGTTTGCATGACCTATGTGACTACTGATCTAGGCTTAGGACCTCTATAAAGCTGTCAAGTGCCTTACTTACAGAAGCATGCGAATCTGTGTGACTGCTCGGTTGTTAGCTTCAATCTTTTAAGGCGTTGAATTGCTGAGTTTTATCTCATGTTGTTACCCTCTGACCATTAGCTACTTAGTTGGTCATCATTTCTCCAATCCTTTAAGTTGTGTGGCCTGCATCACAACATATTAAAGATTTCTGGGACACAAAATTCGCTACCATTTCGCATCAAAAATGTGTTTTATGGGCAATGGTTCGAAATAACGCTTTACACTTTATGTAACTACTTCTGTAGGCTGCGTAGCAAATAGCTCAGCGCTTTAGGAATCAATGTGAACCCAAAGGTTTGTTCTGCGCTAGGCAATGCATATGTGTGCTAACCTGCTAACCTTTCACAATATTGTACAGTTGTATAGGCGCGGTTAACTGCTCGAAAGGTGTACCGTAGGCAGTCTTCCAGAAATCGACGGATGCTCGTTAAATTGGCAACATCTTTAGGTTTCTAGGGATCTTCCAAAAATCGTATGCCTCTCATTAAATTGGTAACGACTTTAGATTCCCAGGTATCTTCTAGAAACTGTAAGTTGTTCGTTAGATAAGCAACAATTTTAGGTTCCCAGTGATCTTTCAAAAACCATAGGCTACTCGTTAAATTAGCAGCGACTTTAGGTTTCCAGGGATACGTAGAGATCGCTAGTTGGTCACATTCAAAATGGTCAGCTACTCATGCTAGCTAATCACATCAAGAATGCTTAACTGCGTGAACCCCGTGTGTGTAGCCGTAGCTAGAATTCCTTATCCTCGCAAAGATCACCTATGTATTGCACTAAGGATGCTTAGCTGTGAATGGTAGCTGGTTACATTGAGATGCTCAAAAGGGATGTCCCTCTAACGAGTAGAGGGAATATTATTATGTAACACGAAGATCGCTAGCTGGTCACATACAGGATGTTCAGCCGGGGGTTACCAGCAGCTGGTCACATCAAAGATGCTCAACTGTAGTCCATCTTTGTGGGCAACCGTCTAAATGGCAAGTTGTGAAGGATTATTTTGGAGAAACATGTTCATTTAAGCAATATCATTAGCATGCAATTAACAAATTAAAGGCGGAATCATGCTTGCATATACTTAAAAACAAAACATTACCCATGAATGTTCAAAGCCTAGTAGATTGGTGAACCTTTAAACAACTCAAAACAAGTGAGTTGAAATTAATACCTTTGTAGATTCCTCTTTGCATAAGCAAAGGCTAATCACCCAAAGAGAGGGCCTTCATTCCTTGCATCTTAAAACTATGGATTTATATAGAAAGGATAGGTTCTCTAAGTTCTCAAAATTGAGAACCTCTAAGTTTCTACACCAAGGTTTTGATTAAGAAGAAATGAGTGACCTTGGAGGAGCTAGAGTGCTAGCTAAACCCTCCAAGGGTGGCCGGCCATTTCTAGAGAGAAGGGAGAGCTTTTCTTCTCTCCAATTTCCCAAAAACAAACCCTAAATGAATTTTGGCTATAAAGTCATATTTATACCTTAATTCATTTGAGTGGCAAACTTGTAAATAAGTCCAAGTTCACTACCCTTCACAATATGGCCGGCCTTAGGGATTTTATTGGGCAATTTGGCCTTTGTGAATCATTATTCATTAAGTTGTCATACAACTTAAGTTAATGGACTCGACGTTCGAAGCCCATTGGGCCTTAAGGTCCAAAACTATCCCGAGGTCTTTAACGAACTTATTCGTTTGATTTATAATCATATTAATTAATCCTTGCCATAAATAATTAAACCATTTAATTATTCTTACTCGTTTCCGTTGAATCTTCAATCTTTACCTTACACGGTGTACGATCCATTAGGTTCCTTTTAGCGAGGCAGTGGGCGATTCAAACTCTTTCAAATCGATTGTGAATTTGAAACTAACTTTCAATTCTCCCTTTAGTGTTTACACACGTTTAGGGCTTCCACAAACCATGAGTGACACCTAGCAGCATATCATGGTTACCCAAGCTAATCAGAAGAGGTAGAGAACCTATTCAGTTTAGGATTACAAATGCAATACGCTCCTTCTCTAATACAATACTCTTGACCACATTGTTTGGCTTGATAGTTTATTCATGTCTACTATCCAATGTGAATCTCGTGCTTATATGATTCTATTGAATGTGATCTGGAACACATTCCAACATCTCATTCATACTCTGGCCAGAGATTCTAAATCATATCATAGAGTATTCTCCCTCAACGGTTTGAAGGTTAGAGATCCCTTGTTGCGCATTCACTTGTCTCCATGACTAGATAACTTGACCCCAACCATGCCGTGGACACTCCAAAGGAATGCCATTTGACACGATCAAAGATCAAGGACCTAACCACAAGACAACTATGATGCCTCAGGTCAAAGGACTAATTTGCATTATCCTAACCATGAGTTCTCACGTGACATGAATATGAGAACTCGTCGTTGATCGTGTTCAGTGAACTCATTCTCTATTGAGCACCTACGTACTTGTCTTGGTGTCACTCACATCAATGACTCGAGACTAGTCACTCTCCCCGAGAGAAGACATAGCACATACTGATCTTAACGGACTGTCAATGCCCAATTGGCAATCCTATGATCAGGAACGTTTAGGATGTGTCTACGAAAGAATGGTCTCATGAATCTAACTTCTTTTAGATTGCATTCTCCCAATCACATATTCCTTGGACTTTATCGTTTAAGCATATAACATTTATATGAGACCGCTCAAACAATAATCTTTGCCCTTGATATTAAACTAGATTAGTTTAACATGTGAAATGTCCGTAAAGTATCATCATATGATTGGTTTTAGGGCACATTTCCAACAAGTTGTGATGTGTGCTTTCTCTGTCTCTAAGGCCCCAGTCCTTGCAGATCAAACAAAAGGCCTAAAATCCCTTAATCTAGCTAAGCCTTGAAAAAGACCATTGTGGCTACTTCTAGGGATGCTGGCGCACACCATCATACTCTAGTCACACCAAAGCAACCAAACCCATCTACATCAAGATATTCGGAGCCTATAATTTACCCTCTCCTAGTGAAAGAGCATGGTTGGTCCTCAAGAGGCTTAATTCCTGCGATAGGTCCCTGATTAGACGTGATCTTCAACGAGAGTAGAAGTAGACAGTTGTCATAGATACGCAATTGAGCCAAGTGATGAATAACTTCAGAAATCTTCATTGGTAAATGAGAGAATGGACATCGAACTTAGTTGAAAGGTGGAAACTAAATGACAACTGGATAGTCCTCTACTTACGATGTAATACTCATTGAGATGCTTAAGTCTTCGAGCTTTATTTCATCCAAGCAAGGCTCAAGGTGAAGTGGGAGGTCATGCGCAATACTTTCGTAGGTTATAGGCATTTCACTGCTTGTCGATCTCTTTTTCGCTCATGGTGGTGAGGGTGTGACTACCATTGTCGCCTATTTTGCTGACATTGTACTGACCTTCCCAAATACAATTCATCTTTTTGGAGCCTTCTCTTCGGGTAGTGATGAATGCTTTTCTTATGACCAAATCTCCAGGCTGAAACTACCAGATCTTTACCCTTTTGTTGTAGTTAGAGATAAGCTACTTGTGGTAGACTGCAATATGGGTGATAACCTTCTCGCGTTTCTCCTTTGCCAGATCTAGATTTGTGGCCATCTCCTTTAAGTTTTGCTTCAAAGTTAGTAATATGGTGCTGATGCTCGACAAGATGACATTGGGAGGGATAATTGCTTCTGGCAGGCAGTGTGTGTACAAGCTTGAAGCGTTGGCAGCTGTCACACTTTTGAACAAATTTCTTAGCGTCTTGATGCACGATGGGCTATTATTAGCCAACGTTGAAGACCTTCTATGCTAAGGATTGGCCCCTTGAGTGGTAGAACTTTCAAGTCATCGGAAGATGCTAGGCAATGGAGATGTAGACCTAAAAAAGATATTCAGACAAGAATGCCATTCTACATATAGTAGCGTGCTGCCCTTATTTGGAGCTTCTTAGCTTCCAATCTTTCTGCAGAGAGTGTCTCATTGACTAGGTAGTCGATGATAGGATCTTGCCAGCTTGAGGTTATATTGACTTGTAACACCTAAATTGCTGATTCTTTTTCTATACTCGGCTTTCCCAAATACTCGATCGAGATAGGGCACCTGAACTGGTGGTCCAAAGTAGAGCCTAAAGTTACCAGGGCGTCTGCATGAGCGTTATTTGCATATGGCACTTGTGTGAGGACGTAAGTCTGAAATGCCTCAAGCTGCTTTTATACCTTCTCCAAGTATAGTGCCATCCTTGGATGCTTTGCTGCATACTCCTCGGTAGTCTGGCTAGTGATGAGCTAAGAATGGGAATGGATTACAAGCTTTTCAACTGCCAGATCTTGTGCCATTTAGAGGCCTGCTAATAAGACCTCGTACTTTACTTCGATGTTTGATACTTTAAAGCCTAGAGTGATTGCCTACTCAACCATCGAGCTGTCTAGGGTGATGAGAACTAAGCCTACTTCAGAAACCTTGTAGTTGGATAAACCATCAACGTGCAGGCGCCAAACATCTTTGTCAGAAAGGGTTGGTGTGGCCAAGGCATGCTCGGCTGTTTCGGAGGGCATTTTTGGGCTATGTTGTTGCATCTTCTAGGCCAGGAGTAAACTCCGCTATGAAATCTGCCAAAGCCTGAGCTTTTATCGCCGTGCGGGGCCAATAAACCAAGCCGTATTGGGGGAGTTCCAATGCTCACTTCATTACTCGTTGAGAAGCGGTTGGACCATGTAAGATGGATCGTAAAGGATATTGAGTCAAAACGACGACTGTATGCGTCTAACAGTATGGTCTGAGCTTCCGAGTTGCAACAATTAGTGCCAAAATTAACTTTTCAATCCTCAGGTATCTTTTTTCGTCCACTTGAGTCTGTAGTTTCTCAAGTGATAGTTACACTCTTAGCATCGTTCCAAGCTAGACTTGGATACTTTCTCATATTGCCCTTTTTCGAGGACTCTCCCATTGTCTCACTACTTTTTCTACTTCATCTTCTCGCTCTTCCCCCCATGTTCTTCTACTTGTTCTAATGCAATATCCTCCTCCACATCCAGATCATCATCCCAACAATCTTCATAATAATCATCATAAAGATAATCTTGAGGTGAGGGAGTGCCTAGTTGAAGGGTAACACTAGGTTGGGTTTGTTTTCGTTTTCCTAATATCGAGACCATATGTGTATTAGATTGGCCACTAGACCCGTCCATTCTAACAAATAAAATAACAATGTACATTAATATATCACAACCACAATTCAGCATATATCCAAATTCTAAACAATAACTCATATATCAAATTCAATTGCAATAACATTAACATATTCAATATGTGCAAAGTAAGAGGAAACAATTAAACAGAATTAAAGAGAATTCATATTTATTCATAAAGAGGAAACACAATTAAAGAGTCATATTTATTTGTAAAGAGAATTCATGTTTATTCATATCTAACTAATGTCCATACGACATAAACAACACCACCCTTCCTCTATCTTTACTCATCCCTGTTTTTTTCTTCTTCTTGTATTTGCTCTTTATTTCTAATAAAAATAAAAACTAATAATAAAAAAACAAAATGATGACCAAAACACATCTAAATACCTATGCATAACATAATCAGGAAACATGCCACTGTCCTATGAGACCATGAGTTGTTCAATTGCATGAAACAAGCCTACCCCTACTGAGGAGTTCATTTTTTTTTTACTTGCTATGATACAAAACGTTCATGTTAGCTAATTGTGCCAAGTTTTTGCTAATAATCCATAGGAACAAAGGTTTCTTTCTCTTGAAGTACTTAAAGTAAGACGAGAGTGCAACTAATACTATGATGCAATGTGTTTGTGTCTTCACAGGCAAAAGGTCTAGGCACTATCCACAACCTGTTAGTGTTTGCAGCACTTAAGTTCGTTATAACATGGATATCTTAAACCACTAATGCCAAGTTTTCTTGACATGTAACCTTAAGCAAATCAAACAATGCAATTGTAGAGAACATTAACAGATAGAAAAGAACACGCATTTGTCTTTGCCCGTCTTTCGCATTGATGACAGAAAACTTATTAGAAACAAACTACATACACATTGTGCCTCAAAGAACAAAATTTTAACAAAACTAGATAACAAAACTCAAATTTCTTAAGGTATAATCAATGAGCCCAGATTCCAAACATAGAATAATCACCCAATTAACATAAACAGACCATCATTAACCAATTAAACACACATAATTTAAAATAGTTTTCTCAAATTCTTCCACAAAAGCCAACTAATCATAGGGTTTCAAGCATTTGGTCAAAATCAAAAATGCATAATGTACTCATAACAAGCACAAGAGTTAATAAAAATACTGCTAATTACAGCAAACAGTAAAAACTCATATGAAAAATTTACCTGTTTGTAAATAAAACCCCACCATATAAGCTGCAGAAGCAAAGCAAAAGAGCCCAGTTCCTTCACCAATCTGCAAAAACTCAAGAACCATTAGATCAGTTAAATAAAATCTGTGAAACCAAACAAACCCCAAATTTACAAACCCTAATCTAGAATTCGAAAATTAAATTTCAAAAACCCTAAATTTACAAACCCTAATCTAGAATTCGTAAATTAAATTTCACAAACACTAAATTAAATTTCAAACCCTAGATTAATTCCCATATTTATTTACCTGTGTCTAAATCTGAGAGAGAGAATCACGTGAGAGACTCCTGAGAGAGAAAATTGCAAGAGAGAATTGCAAGAGAGAGACTGGCGGTTGTGGCTCTATGTCGTGAAGGAAGGCTCCATCGTCGGAGATAGACAGCGGTGGATTTGTGTGGTGGTGGGCCGGTGACTAGCCGGAGTTGGATTTGAGAGTCAAGACAAAGAGGAGGAGAGGGCTCTCTCAGTGGTTGAGCTGAGAGATTGAGTGAGAAAGAAATCAAATCGAAACGACACTTGACAGGAAGAAAACCTAACAAGGAATGGAAGGCATAGATTAATTTGAAACAATCCAACTATTCAAATTATCTCTAACTATAATTAAAAAAAAAAGAGTTTTTGAACTTTAATCCTTCAAGAAGATTAAAATTAAAAAAAATATAAAATTAAAATAAAAAATAAAAAATCTGGTGCTAGATTGAATATTGATTTTAGTCCATAATGAGTCCTTAATTCAAAATAATTAATGTGCATTTTATTTAATGTCTCCCATTAAATATTTAAATTTATTAATACACAAATTTTAATTTATTTTTTGACCAAAAAAGAGTTTTTTAATTTATTAAGTTTATTTAACATTCTTTAAATTTGAAAAACTCAATTAATGTACCTAAATGTATTATATTGAACTAATATATTTAAATTTTAGTACATAAATGTATGTACCAAAATGTATGTACTGAAATATATGCACCGAAATGTATTAATACTAAATTAATATACCTAAATGTGTGTACCGAAATATATTATATTGAATTATTGTACCTAAATGTTTGTATCGAAATGTGTGTACCTAAATGTTTATATCGAAATGCATGTACCGAAATGTGTGTACCTAAATGTATGCATCGAAATGTATTATAATGAATTTATTGTACTTAAATGAAGAAGATAAAGTACATCGAAATATATTGTATAACAAAAATTAGTTTATCTAAATGTTCACAACAAAAAATATTAAGATGAATGAAATGAAAATGAAAATTATAATGAAATTAGGTTATTAAAAATTAGTAAGAAAAATATAAATAATTAATAAATCAAAATATAATTAATAAATGAGGTTATTAATGTATCAATTAACTAAAATTAGATTTTAATCTTACTCATGGTTTTTATCTATAAGTCATCTTTGTCAATGATTAAAAT
Organism: Crataegus laevigata; assembly: GCA_963580275.1. Lineage (NCBI taxonomy): Eukaryota > Viridiplantae > Streptophyta > Magnoliopsida > Rosales > Rosaceae > Crataegus > Crataegus laevigata. The sequence continues at coordinate 12,850,540 of OY756945.1, read as the reverse complement.
GAAGTTTTCTATTAAAAAAATAGGGTAAATTACAAAAAACTACCTCAACCATTAGTGTCACAACACTTTTATACATAATCTTTTAAAATTGACAATGTCATACCTCATCTTACGAATTTGTGTCAATGTTATACCTTCCGTTAACTTGGCGTCAATTTCTCAGTTAAACGCTGACGTGGCTTGATCTGAGGCCCATTTTCTATTAAAAAATTATAAAAAACTAAAAAAAATCATTTAATATTTTTTTAAATATTAAAATAATAAAAAAAGTTAAAATAAATAAAAAAATAAATAAAAACCAAGCACTTAGTTCGTCCCCATTCTCTCTTTTCTCCCCATCTTCATCTTTCTTCCATCTTCCTGCAACTGTAACCCAGAAAAATGAAGAAAAAAAGAAGAAAAAAAAAACCAATTTGTCTTCCCCCTCCCCACCCCCACCTCCTCTTCTCCCCGCACCCACTCTCCGTACCCAACCTCCCTACCTTCGCACCCACTGGGTCTTCTTTTTTTTTTTTTCTTTCTTCTTTCTCCTTCTTCTTCTTTCTGGGTTTGTTGTTTTGTGGGTGGGGGGAACTGGGTTGGGTTTGGGTTTTTTTTTCTTTTTCTTCTTCTTCTTCTTCTTCCTCTTCTTCCTTTTTCTTCTTCTTTCTGCAAGAAGATGGGGAGAGAGAGAGAGGGGGTGGGGACGACTGACATGAGGTTTTTTTTTAATATTTAAAAAAAATATTAATTTTTTTTTTAGTTTTTAATAATAATTTTTTAATAGAAAGTGGGTCCCGGATCAAGCCGCATTAGCATTTAACTGAAAAAATTCACGGCCAAGTAACAGAAGGTATAACATTGGCACAAATTCGTAAGATGAGGTATGACATTGTCAATTTTAAAAGATCAGGTATGAAAGTGTCGTGACACCAATAGTTGAGATAGTTTTTTGTCATTTACCAAAATAATAATATATATTATTATATGTGTAAATATATATAATAATTAAAAATATATATTTTCGGTTCGGTATGGGAATACCGAAATATTGGGAAGACAATCTTGATTCCCATACCAAAATTTTGGTACTAGTTTGGGATAGCATATCAAAAATTTTAAGAAAATCGATTTGGAACATTTTTATTTGGGATCGATATTTTTTCCGTTTGATTCGGAATTTTCGGAAATTTTTTCCACCCTTAATCCAAGAACCACGTTACTGTCTACCAAAAAACCACGTTACTGTTTATAAGTTGAAAAAATGGATATGGTGATCTTTTCTGTCGGCTACTACTAGTAGTAGGAATCTAGGTCTAGATTCTAGATCTATTAATTTTTTTTTATAAACATATTTAGATGATGAGAAATGTTACAGAGACTTTTATGAATTTTCTGTTATTTTATAATTTAATATTAATTTTCGTGCTAACATTATAAAATATTGTGCCAAAATGAGATGACAAAGTGTCTCTGAAAAATCCCAATTTAATTCTTGATTGTTCCATACTGTTTGAAAATTGTTGGAACACAATTTAGAAAATAAATAATAACAGAATTATTGAAATAAACTTGCAACACAAAATGAAAATTACAATAATATGATTACAAAAAAATAAGATGATATTAACTTGATTGACATATAGAGGCTAGCAACACTATGTCATTCGAACATTATTTTTATCATACTCTTTTACTTGTGATTCGATGACGTCTACCCTACCAAAATACAACTTTTTAAATCCTACAATCCGCGCGGGATTGTAGAATTTTAGCAAATTGCTTTGTATGTTTACTCTCTAAAAAATTTTGTACAAGAGAGAAAGAAAGAAGATATTCTACATTGGAAATGATATAGGCTATTTCAAATTTTCATACTCTTTCAAATACCTTTTGAATGAATCAAAAAGCGTTTTTAATATTAGAGGCCTTAATTAATTAATAGTAAATTAATATTAAGATTTAATTAACAAGTCTAATCCACACAACGCCTTGATTAATTAATATTAATATTTTTATTTTTATTTTTTTGGAAACATAATTAATATTAATTAGCACAAGCGTGATCCACACAAGGCCCAAGCCTCAATTCTCATTCCACAAGTCCAATTTATTATTAAATGATAGTGACAAAGTTCAAATACCTGATGCCCAATTTATTATGAGATTGGACACCTATTATGTATCAACTTTAATCAGGTTGATTGAAAAACTTCAGTCATCAAATCAATTCATTTGGAAGACAGTTTATTTGCTTGAAGTCTTGAAGCATAACATTTTTTTTCATTAGTATTCCGGGAAGAGGATCATCTCTTGCTAGGATCTTCATATCTTAGTCAGTTATCGTATATCGTGCGGTCTATTTTTATCAGATACTATATGTGTTTAATTTTAAATAAAAAAAGTCAGATAATTTTTTATTCTACAATACGCGATGAATGACTAAGATGTGAAGATCCCTAGAATCCCCACAAAGTGTATCCGAATGAGATCCAATTCCAATATTCAGGATCACATCCCAATTGCCTGTTCCTCATCCAACGTTAGACTTGTCACGCTTTTCAAACAATCAAGATGGAGATAACATCAATACAACGGGAGGCTAACAAGCGCTAGCCCCACTGCCAGCGATGGAGCCACTAATACTAGTCAGATAGTTATGTGGGTAGATGAATGAAGGAAAATGAACGGAAATAGGCACGCGATCAGTTTTGATTTCTGATGGTCTTCTCCGGTAAGCCACTCTTTCTACATAACAAGGCTGATTAGCTCTTATGATAAAAGCCATTCATTTCTTCTACAGTAAGAAATATGTCTAAAGCATTATCGCAAATTTTTACGTGGAAATGCACGCTATTGTAACGGTATTTTAAGTAAATCATCTCGCTGTTATGTATTTAAACTTTTATACATAACAATGCATGATTAAATCAAAATACCGTCTTAGTAACAATTCAGTTGCATGAAAGTCATTCTCAAGACAAGGGATTCGCATGTCACTAGGATTCGCCAGATGAACAACATGACAAGGGAGGACTAATCCCATAAGAAAATTGCCAAAGGGTGCCCAAGCTGATGAATGTTGATATACAAATATTTTACCAGAGCAATTTTAGGGGGCTAATCTGAACCGCCTTTGAATTGTGTGTATAAGGATCCTTTCCGTTCAACATCGTACATCGTGCGGCTATAAATTATTAGTTATTATTTGTATTTAATTTTAAATAAAAAAATCTACATAATTTTTTAACGCACTATGTACGATGAAATGATAAGATATGAGGATTCCTATGATCCTCACAAAGAGAATCTGAATGGGATCCAAATCCGAATTGTGTAACCCTAATTATACTTTGTAATTTTGTAATATCAAATGATATACAGACGCTGAAATCAATAGAAGCTGTGACTGCCCAAACGGTTGACCCGTTCCTTGTTTTATACACACCTATATATTAAAGTTTCATACACCTAATAATTGACCAGGATAACAAAAATAATACAGAAAAATAAAAGGCTAAGAAAGATTGAGGATTCCATATCAAATGACAGTCGACAGATGTTGACATAGTTAAACTGGTTACAGCAACGTATTTTCTAAATCGGCAACAATAAGCAAAGAATTCTAGTCTAAAATCATGAAATAATGATTCATTCAATTAAAATAAACACATCAGAAGGCAAGAAGAACAAGAACCAGTATAAAAATGTGCAAAAATGCATTAATATTTCTTGTTTTTGAGCGCAGATTATGACCCTTTGTGGCTGTCAATATGTAATCACTTGAAACTTCAAAAAAGTGAAAAAATGAAATGTAAAAAAAAACAATTAATTTAATTTCTGTATGTCACCTCTGATGCTTTTCAGAAGGAAAAACTCAAAAAAAAAAAAAGAAGAAAAAAATGTTTACAATTTTTCTTCAGCTTCTAAACATCAGCACATTTCATGGGTGCATATCCTAGCCTAGACTTCTTTGTGTCGTAGAGGATATGAAAATTCTGCTGCTGATAGTTTCCGATGATCGAAAGGCCGGATTTCGGAGTCCCCAACACCGCCAGGCAGACGATTTCCTGCGGTTCGATCTGGATGAAGTAGTTCTCCACTGGGAAATCCCACACAGCTCCATCCGCAAACACAATTGCGAACTCCGGCAGCTCTATTTTCCCAACACCCGACACATTGTAACAAGGTTCCAAAATTGGAAAGTCGTTCACAACTGGATACCCTTTAACCTTTTTCTCAAATGCCTCCTTGATTATTTGGTAAGCAGGATCGGCAAAGTAACTCAACGTGGTGCCGGAATCAATGATTGTCCCGCCGGCACCCTCCGGTGACAATTTCAAAGTCTCAGCCGGTATGTCCACCGCTTCTCCGCCGACCATGACGGCTTTTATCTCGACATAATAGAATGTATCAGCAGGGTTTTCTTTCCCTCCCACCAAGGAAGTGTAGTTCAGTTTCGGGTCGCTCAAGAGCTTCTTGTCCTCCCCGAAAATCAACTTGCTGCTGACATTCGCGTCGCTGTTTCGATCCACAAGGCAGTAGGAAAACGAATGTCCGTACAGCGATTGGAGCTGAGATGCAAAGGAAAGAGGACCTCTGCCAAGACCTAGCAACCCTGCAGCCCCATGAAATAGTCCTCTGTTCCAATGTCCGCATCCGAACATCACATTCTCCACCATCTTGAACTCCGCCTTGTTAGGTGACGTGAGGTTCACGGTAAAGGTTTCGACGGAGAAATCGCCGGTAGTGTTGGAGCTGTCTCCGTACCAGTAGAAATACGGGCACGTTTGATTTTCGGACTTACAGGGCTGCGCAGGATCCGGGGACGAAACCAATCGACACCGCGGATCCTTGCAGCTAATGTCAAGGAAAGAAGTTGAGTCTTTCGGGTCGTAATGCGGGCCCTGCTGCTCGAAGCAGTCGTGGCACGGCGCGCATTGGACCCAGTTAAGGTCACTGCCTGTGTCGAGAATTAAAGAGAAGTGTTTAGGGGGTGTACCGATGAAAACATCCATGAAATATTCGCCGGAGCCGAGGCTGACACCAGACTTCAACGTGGCCTGAAGCTGCCCTGAAAGCTCGTTGGTGTAAGACTCCGGCGAGGCTGCAGGGGCTACAACCGGATTTGATTGGTAGGGCTTCGGTTTCTTTTCTTTCTGCAGCCTTGAAATTGTGTTCTGGTTCTTTTTCTCGACGATTCTTGTGTGGAGGGTTTGAATTCTGATCAAGTCTCGGACAGTGGACTCGATCACGGAGCTTTTTCTTTCGGATTGTTTGTTCTGTGATCTGTGCCGTAGATGGAGCTTCATAGTTTGTTTATGAGGGGTCAATTCGGGTGCGGCTTCGTCGTCGTCAGAGTCGTCAGCATCTTCCATGGCTGAATCTGACTGGTTTGTTCTTTTAGAGCTGCTGAGGCTGCAGCCAGTGTGGGATGAAGAGGAGGATGAGATGGCGTTGAAGCTCATGTGCTCCGGCAGTTGTATGCCGGCGAGAGTGGAGGCATTTGGGTTGTGATTGTCGTGGCTGTGAAGTCCGGCAATCGCTGCTAAAGTGGAGGAGAAGATTACAAGGAGAACCACTAGGATTGAACCCCTAACAGCCATTCTGAGCGCCTCTTCTCGTTTCAAAATCCTGCATGAATAAAACTTGAGAAGGAAAAAAAAAAAGGAAGAAAAGCCCAAAAAGATCGAAACTTCAAGGTTTTGGATGATAATTTGAAAAAACCCAGAAACGGAAAAATCAGATGAGACTTTCCAACGGAAAGAGAAGGAAAATTGGAAAATGAATGAAAACGAACAAGGGAACCCAGAAGCAAAAAACTTCAATTTAAAGCTCTGAAAAGGGCGCTGTGCGAGAGAGAGAGAGAGAGAGAGAGAGAGAGAGAGAGAAGGGGGGTGGTGGGGTCTGAGTGTGCTGAGCTTAGAATCAATGTCAAAGACTTTGAATGTGTTGATTTATTATTCAAAGTTGAAAACGCGGTTTGGACGAAAAATAAAAGAAAATAAAACAAGAGGAGAAGAGGATGTGAATTGTGATTTATTATTTAACTAAAGTGCTTACCGGGTCTTCTTCATCTTTCTGCTTCTTTCCTCATGCCACTCTCGTATTATTCATATATGCGTTTCACAACTTATACTTTTACCCTTGCAGCTCTCTCTCTCTCTCTCTCTCTCTCTCGTTTTAGTTTACTTGGTAAAACTTTATGGTCTTGGTTTTGGCTTTAGAGTGTTATATAAATTGTTCGACTTAATTTCTAGTAATTTTCAACTGCGCTGTAATATCAAGTTGCTAGAGATGGTACATGATATTACATACATTACAAGCCCCCTTATATACGTTACAAGCCTTGGGCTTCACGGATTAGGATTCCTTGGACACTCAAACAAGCTCTTAATTTTATATTTAATTACAATATTTGGGTTTGACAGAAAAAATTACAAATTCGTTTTGGATAAAACTTAATTAGGGTTTTATTTGTGAAAACGATTATCAAAACTCAAGCACGCTAAATAGCAAGACGAACCAATCAATCGGACTGCCACATTTAATCTCCTCACGATGGGCCAACTACCCACACACACACATATATATATATAAAGAAATCTTTAAGGGAAGAGATTTTTATTTTTATTTTCAAAAAATAGAGATTAGGTGTGGGGTTCACTCCACATCGAATTTTAACAATCCGAATTGTCTATTTTTCAAGATGCACCTTATAGATCATCATTACAAGATATTAGTCAAATCAGAAATGTTTAAGACATCTAATTGCGTTCAAAGAAATTAACGAATATTTGTTATATAAGAAATAGAAAACTTCATTTTAGTCCTTGGCAAAGATTACTTTTTAATTAAAACCATGAGTAAGATCAAAATCTAATTTTAGTCCCTTGATACATTAATAATCTCATTTATTAATTTTTATTTCATTATAATTTTTATTTTCATTTCATTCATTGTAATATATTTTTGTTGTGAACATTTAGATAAACTAATTTTTGTTATACAATATATTTCGATGTACTGTAACTTCTTCATTTAGGTATATTAAATTCATTATAATACATTTCGGTGCATACATTTAGGTATACACATTTTGGTACTAACATTTCGGTGCATACATTTCGGTACACACATTTCGGTGCATACTTTTAGGTACATACATTTCAGTGCATACATTTTGGTACACAGTACATTTAGGTACATTAATTTAATATTAATACATTTCAGTGCATATATTTAGGTACATACATTTCGGTGCATATATTTAGATACATACATTTCGGTGCATATATTAGGTGCATATATTTAAGTATATACATTTCGGTGCATATATTTAGGTACACACATTTCGGTGCATACATTTCGGTATACACATTTAGGTACATTAATTTAATATTAATACATTTTGGTACTAACATTTAAATATATTAGTTCAATATAATATATTTCGGTACACACATTTCGGTACTAACATTTAGGTACATTAATTGAGTCTTTCAAGTTTGAAGAATGTTAAATAAAATTAATAAATTAAAAAACTCTTTTTTGGTCAAAAAATAAATTAAAATTTGTGTATTAATAAATTTAAATATTTAATGGGAGATATTAAATAAAATACACATTAATTATTTTGAATTAAGGACACATTAGGGACTAAAAATCAATATTCAATCTAACACCAGGTTTTTTTAAAATTTTAATCTTCTTGAAGGATTAAAGTTCAAAAACCCTATAAGAAATAATGAAATTTTATATTGATAATTAAATAGGCAAATGGTTTCGAATTGAATTAAATTTTTGCAAGGATATCTATAAATCGAGACTTACAAAATAAACGGTTCAAATCATTAAAGTTCGATGTGGATTGAATCTCACACCTAATCTCTATTTTTTGAAGAAAAAAAAATCTCTTTGCATAAAGTGCGATATATATATATAGAAATTGTAATTAGTACTCTAAAATTCTCATTCTACACTCCAAACTTTTTATATTTAAAAAAAATACACTTGTAGAGAGTGTAGAATAAAAATTTTAAAGTGCCAATAATACTTTCCATATATGTATTTATGCCTGTGATATTCTTGGCGTAATTAGATAGGGGAATGTCTGCCATTAATCTCCATGGAATATTGTTCAACAAGACTCTACGTAATTAAATATGAACCCAAAAAACGCATAAAGTGTAGAAACAGAGAGAAACGAGGGTAGCCGGTAGAATTTGGAGCAGACATGCATGCAGTTGCCGCCATTATTTTATTATATATTGATTTTGATATTATCAAAAATTGAATGAAAGCAGGTTTTGTGTTGCATTTGGACCACTGGATTTTGAACCAAGGCTTTGAAATTGGAAAACTGGTGTGCTAAATCGTGCTCCTGTACAATTTGTCCCCGCTCTCTTGCGATGTCCTGTATATATGTCGACTCTTTATCCAACTCCAAGTTTTGAATGTATAATCAACGTTTATTTTAGTCAAAACGTCCAAGTATTTTTCCAAATTAGATTTTTGGCATTCAGTTTCTTATGTACGCTTCATTCGGAAGACAGGAAATGAATAAAGTATTAAAAAAAAATAAAAACTCTAAATACGTTAAGTAACTTACATCAAGCCCTTTAAGAGTAGGGATCTCCATTTTTTTTTTAAATTGGGACACGTTCACCACCTCTAGATTGACTTTAATGAAATTGTGTGATTGAAATTAAAACACAGACCACACAATCTCAACCACACAATTTTATTAAAGTTAAATCCAACGATTGGGAGCGTGTCCCCATTTTTAAAAAAAAAAAGAGATCCCCCCCTTAAAGGCTTCCAACTTACATTACATAGGTTTTCTGTTATCGTGACGTTATAATTTATTATTGAATTTGAACGTCACGTAATTATGTACCTATTTAATATTCATAAGTCCTTTCTTTGAATGAGAAATGTCAAAGAAATTCTTTCAAAGGAGATTCTCTCAAAGTGGGACTCTTCATGGACTCTCTATAACCTCACAATTTAACGTCAATTCTCATGGTAACATTATAAAACATTGTGCCAAAAAAATAAAATGACAGAAAATCCATGCAAAGTTCGACTTCTGAAAATCTCTTTAGCATTTATCTTTGTGAAATTTAGAGGCAGGATCATGTCAAAGGTAGAAACCTTTTCGTTTCCCATTAAATAAAATGAACTTTAATGAAAAGTTCAAGGTACTGTTCACTTTAACGAAAAATTATATTTTTACACTAAAAAATCAATCCTAGTACTATTTATTTTACCATTTATTTTGTCCTTATCGTTAAAACTCAAAGTTTTCAAACCATTTTCATTAGTTTTCTTTTCAATAAAATGTCAAAGGGAAAAAAAGACTAGCTATGTAGCTTGTAGTTACTCTTGTGTCATGTTATTAGATCAAGAATGAGAAAGATACGTGTAAAAATAATATACACTCGTAAGATGGAAGTTTTACTCCAAAAAATATTTTTTTTATCTAACATGAAAATTTATTCCAAAGAAGGCTTTTATTTCTACTTCCTTGTTAACTGGTGGCAAAAGTAAAGGGAGGAGGATTGTCTGCCCTCCTCCTTTTCGGGCCCTTCCGTGTCCTCCTGTTTTGTGTGGTTACGGTTAAGCCACGTCAACATTTTATATTATTTTTTTATAGAGATAATAAGACAAAAATAATAGTAATATAAAATGTTGACGTGACTTAACCGTAACCATACAAACAAGAAGGAACAGAAGGGCACGTAAAGGAGGAGGGCAGACAATCCTCCTCCAAAGTAAAGACTGAATTCACATTCAACCGTACATTATATATAGTTTAAGGAAATACGCTTGGACAATTTGGAATAAGATTCTTTCCGGGTTCATTATGTAGGGATTCATAGGATCAATTAATAGTGTCCGTTCATCGTACATTGTGTAATTAGAAATGATTTAAAATTTAAAATTGAATATAAATAGTACTTAACCAAAATTAACCGTACGATATATAACGAACATGATTAATTAATTTCCGAAACCCCACAAAAAAAATCTAGAAAAGATCCTTGTCCGGACAATTTTACTTATTGTTAAGGAAATTAATTATATTTTAAGGATAAGAAAACAAAAAGGAAGTCACTTCATCAGGTTTTGAATTAAAAGAAAATGTACGTAATAACAAAAATTGTACTCTTAATGATAAAAAGAGTTGTTTAAGAGTTTTTAAATAAATAAAAAATGTTTTGAGGAATTACGTGACAAGGCATGTCAAACTGGAATGTTAGCAGAAGTTTCAACGATCAACAATCACTGCTACATTCGAATCAAATCTCAGCGTTTGAAATTATGTATCCAACACATGAAAAACGTTTATTGTGGTAGTATATATATACAGAAGAGTGCTACTGACCAACTCCAGTGTTTTATTTTTCCACTCACATGATAACTCCACCACCATAGAAAATTAAAAGAGTAAAATGTTATCCTCCAACCTTTCCGTCGATTCTAACCCAAATCTTTCCTAACCTCTTTCTACCAAATATATCACACACCACGCACCATTATTTATTATTTTAAATTATTTTTTGTTTTTTTTCAAAAATTTAGTACTAAATTAAATAGGGGTTTAAGGGTCTTCTTTAAAAAATATATATATATATATGATTAATATTTTCATTAAATGGTGGGTGGAGAAATAAGATACAAGGGTGGGAACCACTCAAAGTAACTCCAATGTAGGAGCCCTCCCCCCAGGTAATTCACTATTTAATCCACCCAGTGAACAGTAACTTCCCTAATGAACAGTGTATTCCCCTGATAATTACTTTTTGCATCTCCACCCCTGCATTGGAATTGCCCTGGCAATTGGCAATAAAATATTAGTATTTTTTATTTATAAAATAATACATAATAATTTTATTTGTAATTTCGGATAAGATTTTTAATCGTTCTCGTTGTGCCACGTGTCATTATCCAAAAAGCCAAAAGCAATAAAATGTAATTATTTTTTTATTTATAAAATAATTCAAAATAATTTTATTTGTTATTTCAGATAAGACAATTATTGGTGATGGATTTTGTGACAACCCGTCCCGATTATAGTTATATAGCGAATTGACGAAATTACCCCTTCGGGGTTATGTACGTGTGCATGTGTGTTGTGTGATGACCAATGGATGGTGGCCCTCAATTATTGGAATTATGAGATATTTGTGTATGAGACTTTTGGACCACACAATCCTCACACACCCTCACCTCTCCCGTGACTCTCTCTCTCTGTCCATCACTCAGACATTCACACTCTCTCTCTCTCATCACTCACGAGCTCTCTCTCTCTCTCTCTCTCTCTCCCTCACCATTATTGTACGGACACACCCAAGGAGACTCAAAACTCAACGGATCGAGGTGTTTGACACTACCATTCTACTCCTGGAGACTACACGATCACGCTAGTACCATTTTCAGGTGAGTTCTACCTCGTTTTCACGTCGAAAAATCGAGCACAGTTTTGGATACTATTCATCAACTTTTTAATGGTGATGTTTTAGGACGATCCAAGCTCACAGTGAGCTTTAGAAGGTTCCCACGTCGCTCAGAGTACTTCGTTGGTGGTGTTTGGACGTCGGGATCACGAGGTTGAAGTTTGGCCGGATTTCCTCTTATTTCTCCGGTGAGATTTCGTGAATTTTAGAGCTTTAAATTAGTATGAATGTGTTCTACATGTTGAGGGCTTCATTTTGGTATAAAGAACATGAAAAATGGTGCAAAAATGAGTGAGATACATCGAATTGAAAATTACCCAGAATTCCGGCAAACAGTCGCCGGAGAAGACGATGGAATATTCCGTCAGTTTTGACGGAATATTCTAACAGCGTTAACTGACGCCGTTAAAGTTAACGGAATATACCTGACGGCATTAACTGACGCCGTCAGTGTGCAGGGCGCGTGGGGCCGAGAAAAATTAATTAAAAAATATGGAGATGTTCGTGACGACGAGTAGGTCACGTTGGTATATCCAGATACCAAAATTGAGCTATGTATGAGAATTTATTTCCGTAGTTACGTATATGTGCTTAAATAACGTATTTTTAGTAATTTCTCATATAGGTGAGACGTATTCCGAGGACGAGCGTAGCCAGGCTAGACGTGGGGGCTACGACCCAGCAACTTATCAGTGAGTGGGCATCTATTTTTCCTTATAACCTATATATATATATATATATATATATATATAATGATTTTCCCAGAATCATATCTTAAATGAAAAATACGTTTTTAATGATATGCATATAACTTGATTTTGGTGCATGATTATTCATATATACATTTCATGCATATGTTGGTGCCGAGGATGCCAGGTAAGTACCAGGTAGGTACATGCATAGTTGAGAAAGAACAGTCGATATACGATGAGATATGATGAGATATGATGTGATATGTTAGCTCATAAACCTGCACATATTGTTAGTGCTCACGCCCAGAGATAGGGGCACAGTCTTTCACGTGTCGTTCACCTCCCGCACTGCATGCTCGCCTTGGATCCAAGTTAGGTGCATAGTCTTGTCGTATAGACCACCTTTGAGTGGGTACGACATGTAGGTGACCCGCGTTCATTCGCACAGTCTTCACGTGATTGTAGCACTAGAGCATTTATTATTGATAGAGTGATGTGATGATGATATGATGAGGATATTGATGTATATGCAGTAGATATATATGATGAGATTGAGATGTTATGAACTATATTTACAGCCGAGGGCTGAGTTGATATCTAGCAGCGATATGATTATTAAAATGCATAGCATGGCATTACTTATGAGATTCAGACTGGCATTGAAATGCATTGCACGACATATATTGAGATACATTGAAAATGTTTTATGCTGAAAATGTTATGATATATATGTACGTATTATTTCTGGGAAACTATACAGGTTTTACGGAGAGGGGCTATACGTTTGAGAAAAGAATGATTTTGAAAAGATTTGTTTTGCTAACCCATTCAATTTTGTTTTTCGCCCCTCCAAGTTCTAGATAGCTTGAGTACCCGAATTGGCTAGCGAGGACCTTCCGGCAGTTCTGACAGACTTGCTATTACGTAGGACACCCGTTGGTGTATTTGAACTTATTTATTCATGCTTGACTGCACTTGACTTAGTACGCTCTGGTTATGTATAAGTATTGTATTATCACTCTAGCACAATATCATATCTAGGTTGCTAGAATTCGATTTTAATTGGTTCGTACTTCGTTAACGATTTTGCTTCCGCATTGTGCACTTGGCTACGTCACACTCACGTGACGACCAGCACGCCCTACTTTCGGGTACGGGTGTGTCAGATTTTCGATAGGATTTTTAAGGTAGATGATAATAACAAGGTTGAGAGAAAGATAGGAATATGGTTGAAAGTAGTTGAGAAAATATGAAATTATGGTGTAAGGTAGATGATAATAACAAGGTATTTATAGAAATCTCACACCAATTTTTTTAAATTTTTTAAATTTTTTTTTCAGATTTATATTCATTTTTTACAATTTTTTATTCAATTAATTAGTCGCTACCGTTGGATTTAAAAAATATTGAATTCCAACACTCCAGATTGTGCCACGTGTCACAACGGTAACTTTTCTTAATTTTAAAACTATTTTTTCTTTTATTTATTTATTTATAAAGAAGAATAATATCAACCGTTGATCTCAGATCCAACGGTTGATATTAAATAACATTTTTTTATTTTTTTTACCATTGCAAATCGGACGGTCTATATTATATAGCCATTGAGATCCAACGCGCCGTGGGAAGCCACGTGGCTTCCCAATGGTAACTTTCTGCAAGTGGATCATGAGCCCCAGGCCCTTTTTTTTGTCTGAAGACGCGTGCCCATGCGCGCGTGTAACGCACACATCAGACACAGCCCTCGGGCTGGCAATCCACGCCGGGCCTGTCGCTCGGGCTTCCCAACACTGGACGCCCTCCCCCTAGCAATTTGCCACTGTTCAAGCCCCAGTCCCTCGAGCAAGGTCCCCTGCTGGACTTGCTCTCATAGAGAATCATGCTCGTGATGGATGCTATACATGATATGAGACTTTTTTTATTTTTATTTTTAAATATAGTTTTTTTCTTTTCATACATGGCCTTTCTTTTCTCTCTCTTTATGTATTTTTTTATTAAAAGATAACTAGTTGGTGGTTTTGTCACCGCAGTCTTATATTTTCGGGAGCCGAGAAAATGCATATAGGCATTTCAGCTTTCACATGGTCACCATCGTGTGATTCACCAGCACTAGAATCGAACTCATGATGTGCATGTAGAATACGAGCCTGAAATTCGTTCTGAACCATCCAATGATTTTATTTATTTATTTACTTCTTTAGTTTTCTTAACTTTTGTTGGACTTCAGGGCTTATTTAGCATCGACATAAAATTATGTAATTAGTGTTAAAAATAAAAAATAATTTTCCCCTTTCGAAATTCTCTATGTACATCTTCATGATCTTTTACTACAATTATAATAAAGTCATTAGTTTTGTGTTTTAGAGAGTAATATGTTTTTTTACCAGGCAAGACTACGAAATTCGTAAAATCATACTTAAATGTATAATAAGTAAGTTAAATATTTACAACCTAATATATTAGAGTGTCTAATATGACCTCTTTTGAGTCATTTTAATAGCAACGAGTAACAATATAGGCCACATTTGTTTCATGCAATGAATGCACTTGCGTGGTTTGCTTTATCTTGTTATGAGCTAGCTATTTAAATATAATAAGATGGTTCTAATGGATGTCGTTTATCTTAAACAAGGATGTAATGATCCCTAAAAAAAATACTTCGGATATTTGATATTATATTAAGCACTTCAAAATAGTTAGATACACTCCTTGCTTTATTCTTTAATAAACTACTAAACAATGTATGTACTCAAAACGTATAAAAGTTAAAGTGCATTATTTTGGCAATGTCATTTTTCTTTCCCTAGAAAAAAGTGCTTAATTATCTTAATACAAGGAAAAGTGTTGGTGGAATGTGGAGAGGAGTTTTGGTTTGATACACAAAAGTAGGTGCGTGTTGCGGCAGTCCCATTTCCAACACGCAATCACGTTTTAGGTTTTCCTCAAGTTCGAGTTTAACAATAACCAAAGTTCAAGAGCCCACTAATAACAACTAGTGCTTGTTTCTTGTAGCAAGTAAATTAAACATCTTGAAGGTTGGGAAACTTGATTAGAATCTCAACCTCATAATCCGTCCTCTAGCATTTGGATGTGAATCAAAATATGCATGCCACCGTGCATATCCTTCCCCTTATTCGGAGAAATTTTTCCGTGAGAAATGTTAAGGAGACTCTCTCAAAAGTGAGATGCTTTATGAACTTTCTGACATCTCGCAATTTAACGTCAATTCTTATGTCAATATTATAAAATATGAGGTGACAGAGAGGGAGTAAGATGTTTTCCCCTCCTATTACCATCTCCTTCTCTCCCTTCCTCTCACACTTTTCTTTTTGTCTGCTCTATACAAAAATTTAAAACAAAATGTTGATGTGACTTAATCGTAACCGTTTAAATAGGAGAAAATTGAAGAGGAGAGAGATCAAGAGGGGAAAGAATACTACTCCGGCAAGGTGTCCCATTTTTAAGAGAATCTTCTTAACATTTCTCTTTTTATATTTATTAGAAACACTAGTCAGTACATCATATGTTATTATGATACGTAATATACCAGCTTGTGTTCTGACTACACTAAAGAACTTCTCCTTCAATTGTCTGGATGTGAAAATCTAGACCTCATCAACATTTTCGAATTGCTTGACTTGGACTCTTATTTTGTTATTCCTCCTCTTTTCCTTAGAGATTATTTTGCTTAGACTGCAGTATTCTTGTTCTTTTGTAATTTCCCATTATTTTCTCCCCCTTAGAAAATGTGAAGTTACGTGATTGGGTCAAGTCCTTTAATCCTTCAAGAACAAGTCCTAATTAGATTTGCTTGCATCTTAGTCATTAGACCATATCTTCCACTTAAGTCCTCTAATTTAATTCACATTAGCAGCTAAACTATAATATTTACCTGAAAATGTGCATACTTTATGTCTTGAATAATGTACAAAGTGATCTCTTTAATAAAACACGGGGCTAGTGAATAGTGATTCCTCTACTCCTAATGTGAGCTAATTAATATTCATTCGTGTTCATTGTTTATTTTGAGAGAAATGTTAAGGAGACTCTCAAAAGTGAGATGCTTTATAAACTTTCTGACATCTCGCAATTTAACGTCAATTCTTATGTCAATATTATAAAATATGAGGTGGCAGAGAGGGAGTAAGATGTTTTCCCCTCCTATTACCATCTCCTTCTCTCCCTTCCTCTCACACTTTTCTTTTTGTCTGCTCTATACAAAAATTTAAAACAAAATGTTGATGTGACTTAATCGTAACTGTTTAAATAGGAGAAAATTGAAGAGGAGAGAGATCAAGAGGGGAAAGAATACTACTCCGGCAAGGTGTCCAATTTTTAAGAGAATCTTCTTAACATTTCTCTTTTTATATTTATTAGAAACACTAGTCAGTACATCATATGTTATTCGGATACATAATATACCGGCTTGTGTTCTGACTACACTAAAAAATTTCTCCTTCAATTGTCTGGATGTGAAAATCTAGACCTCATCAACATTTTCGAATTGCTTGACTTGGACTCTTATAATTTTGTTGTTCCTCCTCTTTTCCTTAGAGATTATTTTGCTTAGACTGCAGTATTCTTGTTCTTTTGTAATTTCCTTAGAAAATGTGAAGTTACGTAATTGGGTTAAGTCCTTTAATCCTTCAAGAACAAGTCCTAATTAGACTTGCTTGCATCTTAGTCATTAGACCATATCTTCCACTTAAGTCCTCTAATTTAATTCACATTAGCAGCTAAACTATGATATTTACCTGAAAATGTGCATACTTTATGTCTTGAATAATGTACAAAGTGATCTCTTTAATAAAACACGGGGCTAGTGAATAGTGATTCCTCTACTCCTAATGTGAGCTAATTAATATTCATTCGTGTTCATTGTTTATTTTGAGAGAAATGTTGAGCATACTCTCTTATAGTGGTACTTTATATGGAATCTCCAGCACCTCAAGTTTTTACATGATATTTTATAATGTTGACACAACAATTGTGTCAAACATATTAGGCGGCGGAGAGTTCATAGAGAGTCTCACATTTGAGAGTCTCCATAGCATTTCTCTTATTTTGAATATGTTTTATTTATTGTTTACAATATTTAACCATACTCATATATTTAAAATAATGAGTATACTATTATGAGAATAAAAATGTGTGTCTCTATATGATTATATATATCCATGCTATGTACAAATAAAACATACTAATACACTACAAAATGAATTTACAAATATTACAAATACACACCAAAATCAAAACTCAAGAAATAACCTTGATTTGCATATACAAAAAGTTTCAAAAATTCCCAGAATTGTAAAATGTAGGATTTTTTTTTTTTTTAGTTATGTTCTGAGCATTCCAAGATAACATTGATTTTGAAAGTTGGGAAAATTTTAATATTTTGAAATATTCCAAATATAGAAAGAAAATTTGACTTTAAATTTTTTTGGGGGTGAAATTAGAAACCTCATTTCCAATCTAATTCATTAAAAAATATCCGTTGTATCCAATTTGAAGCATATACGACTAAAACATGAGATCAAAATAACTACCATTAGAAGGATGGAAATGAGCTATTGGGTAAAACTGAAGCTACTTTGACTATGTTTGGATAAGGAATTTTCAGGTCATAAAGAGAGACTGAGTTATCAAGAAATGAACCCAAATGTTTAATAGAGAGGATTATGAATGCCCTCCATGAGCATTACAAAGACATGTGGGAAGACTTTGCAAATGACACATTTAAAGTAAGGATTTACACATCGCTCTCACATGCCTTTGTAATGCTCATGGGAGCATTCCTGATCCCCTATATCTAACATTATGTTGTTCAATTCTCAATAACTTGTTCTAGTTGCCTTCGAAATCCCTTATCCAAATGCCTAAATGAAAGCATGGATTAAAAAGTCAAAAGTCCAAACGATGTCCAGATGGATAAGGTAATTGAGGTAGATAAAGATACTACAAGACAGAAATTATGGATGGATGTTCTCTGGTTTCTGAGAGGTCCAAGTATTCAGTTTCTGAGCAAATTTGAATGAAATTTAGATTTCAAAACTGCCGAAATGGAGAACTTCAACAACAAAGATGTTATGCAGAAGATGTTGCATGCAAAATAGCAAATAAGAGGTTTAACGTAGTAAAGCCAATACAACAGCCGCAGGTAGCTGGCTCTTTCATTCATCCACACATTTTGTTTCCTTTCTCGTTACGTTTTCTTATTATTTTTCTACACAACAAGTTAACGCATACAATTATCTCTTGAAACAAACACGAGAGGTATCATAGGATATAGAGCCGCCTTTTCGGCACTAATAGTATATATATTCGAAGTCTGGTAGGAGTAGAATTTCACCTAGTTATGTGGTAACGCGCCAGCTCCTTTTAGAAGTTCTTGTCTGAAGTACAAATCATAGCAGCAACTGTATCTAGTTTGCCACGGGCTCGGCAGGTCTTTCAAACAAGTCTTGCAATCCACAAACCATATTTGCAGGTACAGCTATGTCAATCATTTTTGGATATGCGAGTTTTAGATCTGTCAAAAAACATAAAATTTGTCTTAATTAACCTAAAATGGTTCTGTAAATGGCTACAAGCTTAGATGCTAGATACGTTTACTTACTTTCCATGATACTTTGAAATTCCTCCTGCACAAAACAGTTCAAAAATAAAAAGTTATTACAAAGGTAAAAGGCATCAAACATACCCATGTCATCAATGAAAGATAAAAGTGAAACTTATAATGCGCATATAGTAAAATGCATGCAAACTTCCTTACACCAGATGCTACTTATTCAGCAAATAATCTTCACATGGTAGAAAAAGTATTTCTCATTACCCCATAAATTTTACCAAAATTCTTTTACAAATATCTGAGCAACATTAGTATCAACCATTCTTACTAAAACTAAGCGATTTCTTTTAGGCAGAAGCTCTGTCGCATTAATGTCTCCCCTCGTGAATATTATGCTAAGACATCTTGGCTAAATATTGACCCATGATAAGCACATAAATAAAAAAGAATCAACAATCAAATTCATTACAGTAAAAAGGAAAATCATTATCTGCTTGTTAACCAGATAGTAGTAGCTACATCTTTCTGACGAAAATCAAAATTTAGCAACTGCAAGGAGCATAAGATTTTGGCAAAAAACAATTATATACCTCATCTTTTGTGAGCCGGGGATTATAGAGCATCTCCTCCCCCACGGTACTAACCTGCATCTCAAGCAAACGTGTGGCATAAGTAGCTAAGCAGGTTCACTTGGTACAGAAGAGATAAACAGTAGATGGTTCCTTACAGTGAATCCCTTGTAATCATGAGCAGGATAGATATACGTGTCCTTTGGCAATGTGAAAATCTGGATTTGTAAAAACAAAGTATTAGCGTTTTCTCAATATATAAAGTCATGAATCAACCTCATTCATTTCTCATGGTACTCAAAGCCACTGTATACCATCTTGTCATGTGCTTGCCTGTGAATGAACTGACTTGTAGAGCTGTTGTGAACTGCCACCCTGCAAGCAGATTAGAGAAATCAAAACAACAAACTTGACAAATGCCCTTGACAATCCTGTTTGAAAAACAAGTTAACTTCCACTGGCACACTGCCGCTATTTTTTCGTTTTCCATTTCTCTTTTTCCTTTTATTTGATAAAGAGTAGCAGAATTAAGTTTATGATACTATTGTCTATACCTGAAAATCTGTTCTCCCACATCCACGTATGAGTACTGCATCTCCAGTAAAAGCCATCCTTGGTTGGGGCTGATCAGGCCCATCTCCTGTAACATACGTAACACAACCTAATGTATGCCCAGGAGTAGCTCTAACCTGAAATTAAATATACACATAAATATACATGTGCAAAAGAACATGTCAATATAAGCGGATGCAACACACACACACCAAAAGAAAAATTAAACTAACTAGTTGCACCTCAGTAAATACCAGACAAAACCACAGAAAAGTAACAAGTCAATAATTGGTAAGTACATGACAAATTTGTTCCAGCAGGTTGTTTCTTTGTGCCAACCTGTTTTGTCATTACACCATTAACTGGATGCAGCAGACCACAACTTGCAAACATAAAATACATATGCATACATACACAACCCTACATGGAAATCCATGCACAACACATACATACCCAGCCAGAGACACCCCAGTGTAGAGAATCTGCATAAAACTTAGTTCAAAATCGGTGCATAGACGACAAAATATGTTACAGTAGGTTATTTCTTTTGGTCAGTTTTTTACATTTCCCCATAAGGGGGAATGAGGGATGCAGTAGATCACAACCCCTACCAGTATGTACAAGCCAGGCACAATACTGAAACTTTAACATTTATGAAGTGCTATTCTAACATACTGCAGGATTTCTTCTACTTTGCCAGCCCAAAAGCAATTAATTTGAGAAAAGCTGAGTCTTCAGTATTCAAACCTCATTATGAGATTCCAAACTGCTACCAGGTTTACATCGAACACTCCAAATTAATCAATCAAGTTTTTTACCTTCACATAGCAGTTAGCACATTGTAATCCAATCTTCTTAGTAAGAGTTCTTCAATCTATTTGATAATTGATAGAAAAGTTGATCTCACACAATAACTGAAAATAGAATCATCAACTCAAGAGAAGAAAAACTACACTATAGTATAGTTGTTAGGTATTCATATGTAATAGCCACTGGGAAGCAAAGAGACACATTTTGAACTATTCCCACTCTACTTTACCTCAAATGATACTCGACTTTTTCACTAATTTTTTATATATCACTCCTCCAGAAACCATCAGAACATTCCAATTTGCATGTTACATTCCAATTTGCATGTTACATTGTGCAAGAAGCTTAAAACATCAACGAAAATAAACCCAAGTGTTGGCACATACCTCCAAAAACAGATCGCCAAAATATATATTATCGCCGGATTCAATCAGAAGGTCCGCTTTTGATTTGCTCGCCTTCGAAATGACAGATTTTACACCAGGAAGCTTAGTCTGCCATAACAAATATTTGCATATCAATCAAATTCAAAACCCAACAAAAAAATGCCAGACATTTGGTAAAATCCCTTCTTACTGAATTCCATCAAAGAACACAACTTTTTCCCCAAATAGCATCATTTGAAAGTAATTCCTCATTTCGTCATTCATGAATAATACAAATGCAGCAACACTAACAAAAAGAGTAAAAAAAATTCGAGAAAAAAACTCAAAAGTTGGAACCTTCATGAGACCGGTTCCGGTCACGTGATCAGCATGAACATGAGTGTTCATGGCATAGATCAACTTCAGCCCCAACTCTTTGACGAGGGAGATATCCCTATCCACCGTTTTGTCCACCGGGTCGATCAACTGCAAATTCAACCAACAAATTAAAGACCCAAAATTTGCATCATCAAATTCATCATCATCATCTTAATCATAATTAAAATCACAATTAGTACTTAAATAATTAAACATTTAATAGAAAAAGGGTGACCAGAGCGGGTTTGTCGGGGTGAGAGACATCGGCGAGCAAGTAAGTGTAGGTGGAGGACTCCTTCTCGAAGAGCTGGCGGAAGAGGAGCTTGGAGGAAGAACCCGACGACGTCGTATAAGCCATCGTTCGGGAATGGGAAGCGAACTTGGTGCGAATTGTAGGAGGATTGAGGGATTTGGGAGAAGTGGTACTCAAGAAAAAGGAAGAAGAGCGAGGGAGAGCGACGAATCTGAGGACGCCAATTCGAAGCATTTGCCTTGTTTTGCTTTGTTTGTGTTGTCAGCTGGTGGAGAAAGCGATGAAATCGATTGAGCAATTTGCTTATTGTGTGTGGGGGCGTCAGGTAGGCCTGTAAACAGATCGGTTTATCGGGTTTGGGTTGGGTTGAACTCAATTTGTTAAGCTAACGGGTTACCTGAACTCGACCCGTTAAGTTAACGGGTCACCCGAACCTGACCCGTTAAGACCTGTTAACATTTTTTTTTTCATAGAGTTTATTTTTTGTTGTTAAGATTTTATTGAAATTACTAAAACATCCTCAACTAACGGGTGCTAACGAGTGTTAACGGGTCTAACGGGTTGACCCAAAGTGACCCGTTATTTAACAGGTTGTTAACGGGTTCACCCGTTAGCGACCCGACCCATTAAGTATCCACCCAAATACTAATATTAACGGGTCGGGTCAAAAATGCCACCTCTAGTGTTAGGTACTCAAGCCCAAGGGAAGAGCCCAACCTAAAAGACTAGTCCAATAGGTGGGAGGACCCCAAGGACTTAAGAACCCCTACACTCCCATAAGTGTAGTCAATGTGGGATCATAACATTACACCACCCTTCGGAAAACCCGACGCCCAAGGCGGTAATCACGTCGCCCAGTCCCTCGTCACCAAGTCCCTTGGAGCCCATACTCCCGAGGCGGCACGTCACGTCACCAAGACCCGCAGCGTCGGGCACCTAGGCTCTGATACCAAATGTTAGGTACTCAAGCCCAAGAGAATAGCCCACCCCAAAAGACTAGTCCAATAGGTGGGAGGACCCCAAGGACTTAAGAACCCCTACACTCCCATAAGTGTAGTTAATGTGGGATCATAACATTACACCACCCTTCGGAAAACCCGACGCCCACGGCGGTAATCACGTCGCCCAGTCCCTCGTCACCAAGTCCCTTGGAGCCCATACTCCCAAGGCGGTAATCACGAGGCGGCACGTCACGTCACCAAGACCCGCAGCGTCGGGCACCTAGGCTCTGATACTAATGTTAGGTACTCAAGCCCAAGGGAAGAGCCCAACCCAAAAGACTAGTCCAATAGGTGGGAAGACCCCAAGGACTTAAGAACCCCTACACTCCCATAAATGTAGTCAATGTGGGATCATAACAGGGGGTGGGGCGGTGAGATCAGCGAGCATTGCAATTGCTTGTGCGCGCC